>JALMGF010000040.1:8750000-9131930 GCA_023333645.1 Sceloporus occidentalis | reverse complement strand
CAACACTAAAAGCTGTGATATCCTCATCTGCTTCTTTCCCGTCTGTTGTCTTATGTTTCACTCGTGTGAATATTTCACAAATCACAGTAAATTGTGTACATATTAGCAAAGGTTCAATACAAACTTTCATGTAGTTAAATCAGGTAGCGTTTTCATTCAAAGACCGAGCGATCATAATGATCATACCTGGCAACTGGTCTCCGGTTCCTGGGCAAAGCATTGCTTTTTCTGGACCATTTCTTCAACCATGGGGGGGCAGGGAGCAGCGTATGGTGATGCCCATTGCCTGCTCAGATTCTGCTAACATCCGGCTTACTGCCACCTCCTTATTACCTGACTACTAAAGTATTATTTGGGCTAGCCCTGCCCCCAGTAAGAGGGCTCCAGGTAGCCTAACCTGGGATGTTCCAAGATAATGGTTTGATTTCAAATCTAACATAGGTTCCTGCAATACAGGGAGCCCACATTTATTATGGGCTTCTAAATCTACTTGGTACCCCAGTGGGGCCTTTCAAACTATAATTACCTGCTGCCAATGTTTTCTGTATATATTTATTACCTGGTCCGTCTGTTATCATATGGCAGGTGTTTTGTGCCTAATTGGCACCTTGTGTTTATTTTCTTTAAATACATCTTCTATTTCTTTCTTTTGCTTAATTATGTAACGGGCCTTAAGAGTACTGATTCCAGACATGCAAAACAATATGTTCTGCATATTTAAAGGGGAGTTGTTACACCACTGGTTCACATAATGCATTATTTAACATATACCGCCAGCCCTACTATTATAATAATTTCTATTCATGTCTTAGGAACGCAAGGCCATGTCTCTCTCATTTAAATGTTATCCTGTAATTGAAAGTATTTGCAGTACCTGCTTCACAGCTAACCATATGTTTAGTATTTATTAGCAGCATATGAAAGGTAAACAACTCACTCTCATCCTGTTGCTGCTGTCAGTGTAGTTGTGTCTAGATGCAAGAGGATGGCAAACCCTGGTATACACGCTTACTCAATAATCTGAGTGTAGAATAATACATAGAAATATATATTTTGAGATGTCTGCCTTGGACCAGGGCAGGTGTGTACTTGAACGGTTAGAGCTCAATGTTAGAATCAAACAAAAATAGGTGTTGTTTAAATTGTAGACAATCAAAACACCATCTTTTAATGGTGGGCAATGCCATGTCATACATACTGAAGTACTTAATGTCAGTTGTTAAACAGGGGTATCTTACAAGGTATTTTTCTTGTCTTTATTGTGATGCTATTGTTACATTATCTGTCCATAATGTAACAATAGATATTAGTTGTCTGGTGTCTGACTTCAGGTGCTTAGAACACCTAAGTAAAAAGATTTAGAAAGACCCTCAATTAATGGAAGGGACCCTTACACTTTTTTTTGGAGAATATAATGCAATTCACAGAAAATGTGCTGTAATATCTGGCAATCCTTCAAACCAAAAGGAGATCTGAAGTTAATGTATAGTAGCCAGGTGTGGAAGAAAGACGCTTTTCTTTTGTGCGTTGTGCCGTTAACCACAACATGCGGAAGAGGTGGAATGATTTGGAATGGAAACGTAGAAGAGGTGGTGGTATGGTTTCTATCCCGTGGTGGAGTATATTTTCTAGGGTGACTGCTGCTAGGATTCTTTGTAGTTCTCTTATACTTTCTTAAAAAAAAAAAAAAAAACGTAAAAAATGGCATGACTGTTCCTTGCAGTATTACAACGTTTTCTTAATACAGTAGGAAATAGGAAATATCTCTGCTGAAATACTTCCAAATTTCATGGGTTATATAAGTTCAGAAAGTACAGTTTAAAACATGATTTTGCTGTGGTTTTGGTTGTAAAAGTTTGCTCTCGTAAAGTTTGAAGGTGTGATAAATTGACACGACAGCTCATCCCTGATGCCCACCTGTTTAATCAGCATTACAGCCTGTTCATCTCCTCAAGAAAAATTCCTGTCTTAATTGTTCATGAGAGATCTGCTCTAAGTATTCCTACCAGCGGCAGGGGCCGTTACCACTATACACTTCAGCCTAATTTATGCAAAGCTGACACTTTCAATAAATTGCTTCCTTCAGACTTGGCTGTTTTGAATGAATTTTTATTTCTATGGCAGTAAAGATGAGTTTCATTTAGTCAGAAATTGCATCCCTAGTGATTGACAGACAAATCTAAGAGCTGTCTTCTGGAGGGATATTTTTGTCTCCCAGCTTAAAAAATGGGAAGCGGAATTTACTCATTCACCAAACACTGCATTTATTTAGTGATTCTGAAAATTTAGAATTATTTACATAATTGCATTTCATTGTATATTTCATCTAATAGGATATTTTCCTCTGTTGATTCAGGGGATTTGAATGTAAGTACAAACAGGGAATCCTTTGTGATTTGTTGTTAATTTCAGCTTGCATCAACAACAACACGTAGCTCAGGTGTAATTCTAACATACAATGTACAATCACAAAAGGTTTGCGTGCCCTTTGCTCGCTTGTTATTTTGCATCAAGGAATAAACATTTTCAATATACTACATTGACGTTCTGCCAGGTATGTTATTGTCAGACTTTATTTTGTGGCAGCCGGCAGTCTTGTGCCGGATTAGTATAGTGCAGTACATGTTTAGTTATTAGTTTATGTTTAACTTTCTTTCCAGTGCCTCATTGTAATTTGAACAAATATGTCATGTTCTATATATGGTGCTTTATCACTTTTTCCATCTTGAACTCAAAGTCAAGGGCACAACACAGAATCTTTCATTGTAAGTCAAAGGGAACAGGTATGGAAGGAATATACTGAGTTAAATAAGGTTCTGTTTGGTTTGAGTTGATAATTGAGGTGGGATGGTGAGGCTAACTCAGTTGTTTTGGCTAAAATGGGTAACTCGACTATTTACATGCTGTGTATCAGCATGGATGTGTAATTGTATGTGTGTGTGAGCATGGATGTATACTTTTGTGTGAGCATGGATGTACAATTTTGTGTGTATGTATGTGAGTATGGATGTATAATTTTGTGTGTGTGTATGTGTCACAACCAGGGTTCTGGATCCGCGCTGCAGAATCAGCGCCCTCTGGAGGAGAGAGGACGTACTGCCACCAGGCACAGGAGACAGATCGTACACCACCAAGAATAATGAAAGGTGGAACTCAGGAACAAAAAAATAAATAAATAATAATAACGGTATCCGAGGGGACAGGCAAAAGAGTAGTCGGGGTCACAAGCAAAGGTCAGGGCAGGCAGCAATATAACGGAGGTCAGGTTCAAGCAGGAGTCAATACCAGAAAGCTAAATCAGGATTCAAACGCTAGTGAAAGGCAAAAAGGCACTAACACAGGCAATGGTGTAGTGCCAAATGAGGGTTTAAATATCCCTCCAACAATATGGATCCTCCTACCCTCCTAATTAGGGGGAGGAGGAAAAAGAATAAATGTCGCTTTAAGAGCGACATGAATATTCATCACGTCTCACGACGTAGAGGCGCGCGCCCCGGAATTATCCCTCGAACTCGCCGGGGACGCGCGTCTCACAGGAGAACGGACCCGGCGGCAGCTCACCGTGACGGCACGAGCAGGGAGCCGACTGCGCGGGCTGCGCCTCGGCGTCCCTGCCGGCAGCCCGACGGAGGAGGTAACAGTATGTGAGCATGGATGTGTAATTGTGTGTGTGTGCATGGATGTGTAATTGTGTGTGTGTGCATGGATGTGTAATTGTGTGTGTGAGCATGGATGTATAATTTTGTGTGTGTGTGTATATGTGAGCATGGATGTGTAATTGTGTGTGTGAGCATGGATGTGTAGGTGTGTGAAATGGGGTGTGTGTTGGAGTGAATGTCTAGGTGTGTATTAGTGAGTATGAGTAAGTGTGTGTAATTTGTGTCAGTATGTTTACATATGTGGGCCAGAGTGTATGTTGGAAGGGGGCAAGAGGCAAAGAAGGCACAGACAAGTTGTGAAGTTGGGGGCCCGGGGCAATTTTCATGCCAGGACCCTATGGTTGCTAGTTACACCTCTGGATAATGCCTATATTTTTTTATGATGCAATACCCCAACATCACAGAATTTATTCATCTAACCCAGCTCTATGAAGTGCTTGCATCCCGTTCCATGCTATAATGTGCATCTGTCCTAGCTTGGCACATGTTCAGCCAAATATGCTGGTTTACAAGTTTATTAGACTAAATGCTTGTCAGACTTCCACTTGCTACAAAACAGTTACAGGGAAACGTGCAAATCATAGTGGACAGACAGTGACAGCTTTCCTATAGTGATTGGGGTGTTTCAAATTAGCCAGTATCACTCCCATTGATTAAACTTTCCATTAACCTTTGCACAGCTGGAGACATAACTTTACTGTTCCAACTAACAACAAAACAGTTAATAAATCTCTTGTGACAGTTTAAAAAATGCTTTAAGCTAATCTAAGTTCTAATGAAACGCTATCGTTAAGAAAATTGTATTTCAATTTGATATTTTCTCTTTAGGTTGTTAATATATGATGCGGCATTCTTACTGAAAGCTTATTAACACAATGAAGTCACCGACTTAAATTGGCCTCATAAATATTGTAGTTCAACTATCCACATTGTAGGCTTAGGGACACAAAACCCCTAAGTTCTTTTGTAATTTGTGATTCTATAGACCTGTTCAATAGGCAAAGTAAACACATTTGTAAATATTAAAACAGACAGATGTATGAAAGCATTGGTTTCTAGAATGTACTATCTAGAAAAGTGAAGTGAACTAAGACACAAGGAAATTATTCTAATTCTGCTTTAATATTATAATATAATAATAATAATAAATCACAGATATGAACATAAATAAATTAAAAAATTCAGATTGAAGTCACCTCTTTTCTATATACAAATGCAAATGTACAAATTGGATTGATCAGATGTCATTAAAAGCGATAATGCCACAGTTAGCAAATAGCTGCATTAGGATATTTTTGTAATGAGCAGTTAAAGGGTAAATACTTAAAGTCTCATAGCCAGATCACATAGAATGTTCCCGGTGTGAGTGTATGATTAGTAGATGTGCTAGTACTGCCTACTTCCAAATACTAGCTGTTGGGAAATTAAAATAAGTACTTAAAAGCCCACACGGACACAAAGAGGAGTAATCACTGCACCATCTGGTCAACACTAAGTAAATTAATTTGAGAGCCATACAGGAAACAAATGGCTATGGACTTTGGTTGTATTCCAGGGAGGCCGTGTAATTGAAATTCCAATGATAGCATTTTAACATTACCACGACTAAAAGGTTACCAGGTTCCTCTCTTTAAAAGAAAAAATCTAGACTGCACCAGAAGCCTTGGTATCTGTGGGCTATGTATGGTGTCTACCAGGTTACATGGGGTGGCACACAAAGCTTGCCTGTAAGCCCATGTCACCACATGAGAGTGCTGTTGTGTAACGTATGTTGTGGTGGGCCAGTGTTTCTTACTCCATCCAGTGGGTCTTTGACCTTTGCCACATGGACACCAATTACGTTACATTTATTTACATAGCGTCAGCAGATTCTGTTGACAATCAATCATAGGATAAATCTAAAATCACAAACAATATCAAAATGCTGCGAAAGGGGAGAAAAGGGCCAATCTGACTTCATGATTCACTTCACTCTCTTTGTTCTCTGGAAGAGCAATGATGTACATAGTAGTAACATTACTTTGATTTCCTTGCCTCTGCTGCTGGAACCTTAGAGAGTATTTGGTAGGAAGCAGTCAGTATGTAGGCATTTGACAAGATGCCCTCAAAAAGTCCTGCTCCCCTCCCCCTGGGATTACAATTCCTAAATGCTTTCTGTGCTTATAAGTAGGACACAGAATTAAACAAGCGACTTTACATAATTAAAGCTGTTCTTCTTAAATGCCCATATGTCTTTCAATACCTTATCATTTAGAGAGTAACTCTTCTTGAATGCACCCTCAGCAGCTTTCCATCCTCTGTGCAACACAACTACTAAACAATCTAGACTTGATGAAGATGGAGATGCATAAAATGTGAATTCTTGCAAAGAATAGTATACAAAAAGGGCACATTTTTGCTAAGAATGAAGCATTACCAGCAGCTGTGCCTAGTTAGACGTTCAAAGAGACTAGGAGTGTTTCATTTTTATGCATAATGCAAAATGATCTTGTGTTGGCAGTGATGCACAGACTCATATAAGCAATCTGGCTACATTTTGTTTTTGCATTTCTCGATTTTATGTATTCATTGGAGCAAAATATTAAAGATTCCGGAAAAAAAATTCCACAATTCCTTCTTCGTAAATAACTTTGCTACCGTACAGACACTTGAGATAATGTTCTCTGATATTGTCCTCTTTCGGGGAAGTGTTTGCAAACTGTAACACATTTGCTTAGCTGCCCCTTCTGATACTGCATTATTTCTTGGCAATAGTGCTTTGGTATGCGCTTGTGTGTTTATGACACATTGCTTGTTTTCTTTCTCGCATTATTTAATCTTTATGGGGAATCAGACAAACAGCACATACTGATTTAACAATAGCTGCCTTTTTTCCCAAAGAAAGAAAACAGTGTTTTTACTGCTTATGCATATTATCATTAAATATCTTCCAATGTGTGCTGGATAACTGATGCCAGGAGAGGAAAATAAATGAACATTTCCTATGACGTGTTGGTTTTCAAATTTCAGTGTGATCTCTTTCATTCAGGGACTCATGCATCAACACCAACCCCCCCCCCCCAGTGTGAGATTTTGAATGCAAAGGGTAATTTGTGCAGATAATGGCTGTGGCTGTGGCTGTGTCGGATTATATTTCTTCTTCTTAAATGATTTTGCAGTTACACAGCAGAGTTGCAGGTGATGGTAGCCATTTCTTCATCCAATAAAAAAAATAGAAACATAGAATTTGAAGGTAGAAAAAAATCATTTGGCCCATCTAGTCTGCCCATTTTTCCTGACTAAAGACTTTAATCGGTCTGTGGTCTCATCTTAGATTCAGGGTAGCTTTATACCTATCCCATGCATGTTTAAATTCACTGTGTTAACCTCTTCTACTTTTGGCAGGAAAATGTTCTACTTATCTACCATCCTCTCAGTAAAGTAAAACTTCCTTACAGTACAATACAATGTGCTTATTATTTAATATTAACTCATCTGAATTATTATAGCGTTAGAATTAACCAATTCCATGCTGCTCTCTGCAGACAATTTATTTGATAATGTGAGAAAGGACATTAACATCCCCATATTGTGGTCAATATGATTTAAGTGAGTACTTGTTAACAAGAACTAAAACCAGAAAAAACCCCACACTATTTCCAATGTAACATTACAGTTTTGTAAGGACAATTGTATCTAATTTACCATTTTTTGTGGTCCATGTGTTGCTAATAAGTGACTGAATTATGCCTATTATCTATTATCCATAAATTTCTCTTTCTGTATGGGCTACCCATTAACTTAGGTCAGGAGTGGTAGCACATGTTTAGTAGACTTAAGTTGTTCACCAAAAGCCCACCTATGTCTGCCATTCTACCACTGCCTTATCCACTAAGCTTTTTTAATATCTAAACCCAAGCTCTGCAGTTTAGTCATTAACTTTCTGTGAAGGACATTCACAAAGGTCTACTGTTCCCCCTATAATGGACCCACAAAGACTTTTGGAGCCTGTGATCTGGTGTTAGAACTCATTATGAAAATGTCAGAGTATCTTTTGCAAGTCAGTTATGCAGTATACTGTATATGTGGAACCCTAATTAGAAATGCATACCGTTTATCTTTTTTTCATAACCATTTCATAACATATTATTCATTTTATTCAGAGTTACTGCCACTGCAGTAGATCTGTCTCCGGTAGAAGCATTCATCTTGCATATGATAAATATGAGGTATGGTATCTGCTTATTCCCACCTACACCCCCTTCATTCGTGTTTCAGCAACAAAAAAGAAATCATGCCTAATGCCAAGATGTGCACTTATGGAATGGCCTTAAAGTTCTGCTTTTCAAAATGGATTGCTGGTTTTTACCAAGCGCATTCTCAAAATGAAGTACATTTCAGGGTTGATGTGCAACAAAGGCTTCATACAATAGATATTTTTTTTTACATTTTTTTCCAATTATACTTTATTACCATTTAGTATGCACAGATCAATAAAAATGTTTTTTATTTAATCTCTTGTGTGCTTAATTCCCAGAGGTGTCTTTTTTTCTCTCTCTCTTCAAACTCACACGAAAAAGTTTTGTGGTAATAGAGAATCGTTTCATTAAACATTCATAGAGGTCCATGGCACTGACAGCCTTCCTGCATTCTGATTCCCGCACAGTGTGAGCGGCTGATGTTCTTGTTAATTAGAAGTGACTGTCGTTTTTCATGCTCGGTACAACAGTGGGAGGGTGACCGCAGCGGGTATTAGGGGTTTCAACACTGTAGGAGAAGATCCAATCATATTGCAGGAGCAAACTAAATATACTGCCCAAAATTTATTATTGAATGCCAGTTCCATTCCCAAAAAGCAATTTTCAACAGAATCGCGAAACATATGCAATACAGTTTTTTTTTAAAAAGAGCTGCATGTGAAGTACATTGTTGTCTATCTCTGTAACTTGGTTAATGCTTCATGAGTGCTCCCCAGCATGAAGCAGACCTTTTGTAGATATTGTGCATTAGTATGCATTTAGTGCATGAGGAACCTAAGGCTAAACACCCTTGAGTGATGGCCCACAACCCATCCACCTACTTCCAGTCAGTTTTGAAAAGCTGTACTGGACTGCTACCAGTATCATTCAATAGTTGAGCCTTTTAACATGTGTGCATTCAAAGGCATGAATAAAAGTGAAAATCATAAGCATGTCAACTTGTGTCAGGAGCTGTAGAGATGTGTATAGATACATGCACACTATTCCTGACTTCACTGATTAGGAGTTTTGCTTCCTCCGTTTTAATGTGCATTTTAAATCCATTCCACCTATTGCCCTGTAGCAAGGATATTCGTTCATTACATTAAAGCTAGTAATGATTTATTAATGATTTTATAGAATTACTATGCCAACAATTCAGTAAGCATACGGTAGGTTGAAAGTGACATAACTAGTGACTTTCTGTGTGCCTCGTCCTTAGACATGTGCATTTAATTTTGCTCGCCGAGACCTCAAAATCATTTTAGGGATTAATCATATATTTTGTGTAATGGGTCCCTGGGGTGGAGTATCCAGAAGAGCAGGGTGGGCTGGTTCCCCAACAGTTTTTAAAATCCAGACCAGGATTTACAGGTGACTAAGTAAAGCTCACCTGGTCTAACGTAGATCGCTTTCTGCACCCGTTTGAAGTTATGACAGTCCAGGCACGTCAATTGTCATTAACCCTTCGTTTTCGGGTGACCATATGGTGCCAGGGCTAGAGTTCCAGATCCATGGTTCTAAGAATGGGTAATAGAACCAGGATTCCCAAATGAGCTCCCTTTCTGTAACCACCACCGAATTGTGACCCACCACGAGCCCAGTAAAATCCCAAAAGAGCGTCTTGGCAGGGCAACAGATGTCCGTAGCGACTCGTATCCAAATGTCGGTGGGCATGGTTGTGTGGCTAGGTCCAAGGCGCAGGGCAAGGGAAATGGTGATCCAACGGGTTGGGAGCAGAAGAGTGTGATTATACTCCTGTAGAACGGGAAACATGGCAAAAACAACTCGAAACAAGGTAAACAGTCCTCTGCAGCCCTAGTTCTGTGACACGTAAGCAGTAATGGTAGTCCTTGGATTCAATCTTCACCTCTATTATGGCTCCAAAAAGAGGGAATGCCTTATATTGTCATACGTTAATCCACATTTTTATTACAATATTTATATTACGCATATAAAAGCCCATATAAGTGCTACAACCACAATTAATATTCAGCAGTCCACTAGAACAGTCTATTTATGACCGAGATCTGTGCTCTGCAAAGCCAAAACCTGCAGCTAAAGGGAAGGAGTTGTACTGGACTGGAAAGGTGTTTTGAGGCAATTTGTTACCCTGTGGCAACATCTTCAAGAGGACCTCTTTTAGACAATATTACACTGTTTTTGTATAAATGCTATCCTTCTAGGTTTCTGTGCTCATTTTATATAGTGCATTTACATGTAGTCCTGCTTAATTTTTTTTTGTCCAGAAACACATTGGTACTTTTTTTTCTAGATAACACTAGATCCTTAGAATTGAATTTACATTGTGGGTGATTGTGAGAAAATAAATAAAATCCTATAAATGTTTCATTTTCTTCCATTACCACGGTATAGCGTTTATCTGATGATTTTTACAAGCGTCAGCTGCCTGTGCTTTGATTACAGCAACCATTGGTCTTGATCTGAAGACTATGCCTCTATGTTCTTTTAGGTTCCACCCCAAGAGACATCTCATTTCTCATCGGATCTCTGATTTATTTTGAAGCAAATATATGAAGTGAGGAGGGAGGTAGGCCAAGAAAGGAACAATCCATCAGTCATATTACACAAAATTCAATATTAGCAAATATCCCAAAGAAATTACTTCAATGATATTTGCATAAAACAATGATAATCTATAACATTTTAATTACAATTTATATTTTGCATGCAATTTTCAGAACAACCATTTAGCAATCTTCTTCCAGATGAACCATGTTCAATAAAAGACAGCTACGCTCATATTTAACCCACAAGTAGCTACGCTCATATTTAACCCACAAGTAGCAGTGCTGCTTCTATAAAGCATTTATTGACTCCTCTGAGCTAGTTTGACCTTTTATCTTCTCCTGCAGATGACCTTCTGGATCCTTACAGTAATAGATTTATAAATTGTTATTAGTCTTATAGAGCAAATGCCTAGTTTGTATTTGCAAATGTGGAGAGTGTTTTTGATTGGATTATAATTTGCAGTATGACATCAATTTGCTTCTCGCATTAGTCAAAGAGCCTATAACATGAAATCAAGCATGGATGATGTTTAGCATACAAGTGCACACTGTGTGCATATCTAGACGCCAAAATACATCTATGTTGTCTACCTTTTAAATGTATAGGTGTGTGTACCAGTAGTATACTATTACGTTATATTAATGATACAGGGAACTTATAAACTTTTCGTGCAGTTGTTTGAATGGAAAACTAGGAGAGCCACATATGTCTGCAGGCCTTTTTATAGGCAACAGTGATATAAATAATACCTTATGCCATATTGTACTTTTTTTTTAAGGAACTTGCCAGTAGCATATACAGATCAGAAAATGTCTTTATATCATACAAACAGAAATAATAGCCAAGGGATATATTGAGAAAGTATGTTCTGTTTTGTAATTGGTTATACTGTCCCACATCAATTGATGTGAGGCTCCATATGCAAATGAAGGACCACAGTGGAGAATGAATAATAAATTATTGATTGATACATTTACTTGCATAACTTACCATCTCATGTATATATAAAATATTTTTTACTTTACTGGCCAGTATTTTGTACAAAACAAATATAAATAATAAATCATGCAATACATTTTTTTTTTGCTTTTTTGTTAAACTGTAGTAGCTAGACCTCAAGTAAAAACTCACTAATATACAGCTATACATATGATATATTTTATTCTTAAAGGGTCAAGTACTCATTCGCTCTATTTGCACTTGCGAGCTTGCATTTTATTTTTTTGCAAAAACAAGGGGTTTCTTGAAAATCAGCCCTGAAATCCCTAAATGCCTAGATATGTTTAGTACCTTCATATCTGTAGATGACACATTTAATACAGAAATGCACTAATGTAATTAATATATTCATAGTTTTAAAAGTAATAGTCATGTAGGCTTGTAAAAGCATGTCATGTCTTTATGGGAAAAGTAATAGTCCCATAACACCTGTAGGAATTCTTAACTAGCTGGAATTCTTAAGGAGATCAGCAAGCGCTGCCAATACCTTTGAACTTTGCAGGTGTCCACTGGTAATATATATAGCAGCATGAACAAGGATGCTGGAGGTGGTTGCTAAGCTTTGACATTCATGAAAGCTGTTTAATGATGGACGCGATCAAACATCTATTACAAATTATTTACAGTTTATTATGGATATATTTCCTTTTCCTTCTACCAAATACAATGTATACTTCATGTGCCTTTGTACTTAACTTTTTGGAATCATAATAAACTGTAACCAATGACATTTAAGGAACAAAGAAGAACATATAGTGTACTGTGTGTTATACAATATGGATTTTTATGTTTATATTGTTGCATTCACAAAGAAAATGGATATAATGGACCCATCAACTAGGGTTTCCAAATGGTAGATCCCAGCAACTTCTTGGGGAGAAATCAGATAAATCAAAAATAGTACATATGTTTATTAAAATGTAGTAAAGTTAATTTGTTTACTGAATATGGAATCAATATACAACAAATGGAATAAACATATGTACTATTTTTGATTTCTCTGAAAATTAGTTTTCTCCTATTCCTGAGGTCAAAGTTTATGAGATCTGCCTTTTGGAGACACTATTTGATGGGTCCATTATATCAATTTTCCTTGTGAATGGAACAATGTAAACAAAAAAAAACATACTCTATAATACAGTGTACACTTGATATGTTTCTCTTTTTTCTTATATGTCTTTGGATATAAAAAAAAGACAAAGTGGGTTTTTTAAATATAATCAGGTTACTATTTATTTTTTAATTGCATTTGTTGGACTTGTTGGAATCATTGTCTTAATGGAACCAAAATAAATATTTGACCAGTCTGTTTTGCAATCAAGATTTCTCCATTAATTATATGAAAGCAATCATAGCAAGTTTGTACATCATTGGTCCAGGGAAAATCTTATGGATCCTCGTGGTAGTAGTGCAGCAGCTTGCATGGAGATAGGCTCCACACATGGTAATAGAATAAGTTCATTTTAGCATATGGTGTTAGAGGGTAGGTGCTACCATATGGAATATGGTGTTAGAGAGTGTTGGTGTATAGTGTGTGAGGAAATGATTAATAATTCTTGTTTGAGTAACAGATGTATATGTATATATTGTGCGTTTTCTATTGCAGTTTAACTCCGGGAGCCATGTTAAAAGGCCTAATCTGAACAAAAGGTGTTTAATATGTTTTAAGGAGTTAAATAGCCTGGACAGTTGCACACTTATTTTGCTAGTTATCCTTGAAATTATATTTGGAAATATAGACTACAGTTCAAAGGTTTTGGGTCACTTATCTGTTTTCAAAAGAAACATGGACATTTCTAGCTGTGCTTACATAGTAGCAAAAGGGTTTTATAATGATCAATTAGCCTTTTCAACTTAAGCCTGCTGATAAAAGGCCTCTGTACGCCTACAAAGATATTCCATTAAACCATTTTCAACTACAATAGTCATTTACAACGTTAACAACGTCTGTACTGTATTTCTGATCTATTTGATGCCATTTTAATGGACAAAATTTGCTTTCCTTTTCAAAAACAATGAAATTCCTAAGTGACCCCAAACTTTTGAACAGTAGTATATACCATAGTTATATTCTTTTTTGGATTGTAAAAGCTTTTAAGCGCAAAACTGTTATGTGTAATAATTGTTTGTTGAAGGTGATTATGAAGTTTAAGAGTGTTTGAAATGTACGATGTGAGAGAGAATGAGTGCACCCTAGCTCCCTAGGCTCCCCTGTGCCATTGACACATAATGAAATAACTTTGAGAACAATGTTTTGGAAAAAATATACCAATTATATACTGGCTTATAAAAGTCTATTTTTAACAATCTTCTGAAAAGATATTGGCTATGATAAATAGAGTGTGAGTTTCCACTTTTAGTTCCCTTCTTAAGAAAAGACAGCAGAACAGTGGTTTACCTAAGTTTATTAAGTAACTTCTGTTAAGCGGAATGTCATTAAACTAAAGATTAAATTGGTAGCTATAAGTGAAATATTCTCCTTGTCAAGTGACACTGGCAGCCTACATTTTACTGCTGGTGTCCAAGATTTGAAAGCGTTTAACTAGATCTCTGGATCAATCTCAATTCTTATAGTTCAGGTACGTCATGTAGGAACAGCTTACCGACTACTGATTTCTGTATAGTTGTGTCCTTTTTGGAGCACTTCACACTAACCTATAGATCTCCACCTTCCATGTCATTTTAAAAGTCCTATATTTACAGGCTTCTATCTTGCATAGTTTTTTTTTACCTTGTCTGTAACGGAAAATCAAATAATGAGAGGCTTGTTCAGCTGTCTTAAGTGTCAGGATGTTCACAAAGACGCTTCTTTTCAGCCTTGTTACGGTTGTCTGCTTTATTTCATATTTACAAGCGAGAACCCTAACCTTATATCATCGTTCTGTAACACTCCATTTCTTCTCTACGTATGAATGTTTCTACAGGGCTCCTGTTAAAAAAGCAATAATTATTACTCTTATTTTTTTATATATATATATATATACCCTGGCATGGTACTCGAGGCTACAGACAACCTGGGTAGTCAGAGCCATGCCGGAGAGGGGTGATTTGTATGTGTTTTACGAGGTTGGAAAGTTGATCTTAACGACATGCAGGTAAACTGACAGTTGATTTATTCTTCACAATAGGTTCCTACTATAAAATTATTTTGCAGTTGGGGGGATAAATCTCTTATGTGCCACAGCTTGAGTATGTGAAGCATAGCCTGTGTCAGCCGTGTGTTTTTTATATCAGGAAAACAGACTGTTATTCCTGACCTTGTATTGATCTGAGGACTGGAAAAACAGCACAACATTGGTTCTCTTTTTTGTTATTTTCTGTTAGGGTATTTCATCAAAAACGTTGAAAAAAAAATCACTTAGTAGTCTATGCTTTCTTACATAAGTATAGGAGATGTCAATGTAGTGTCTTTTATGATCCGTTCTACTTCTAAGGTACTATGTTTTAAGCACATGGTTTTAAATGTATTGCTATTTACACTATTTTGCAATTTAGGAGATGTGACTGTACGAACATATCTCCTACCACTTTTTTACTTACCACCAGTTAGCGCCAGAGCTGGCTCAGCAAATATTGCAGGGTAGCCCCTCTCTAAGGTAAGCATTTTTTTTAACCTTTTTATAGAATTCATATTAAAGTACTCATAAAGTACTTTAATGTGTATTATTCTTTGGTGAGGCTGCCAGGGTCATTAAACTGTCCCTTTAAATGATATTTAATTTAAAATGTTACTCTTGGTGTGAGTCTGAACTATAAACTAAGCATTTCGCTCTGTAGCATTGCTTCTGTTTCCCAGGCTTTTTTTGCATGTTTTTGCCTTTATATGCCATTAAACCTGCCGTAATTAGATTAGTTATTCGAACAAGGTGCACCCTGGTGAATTTGCACATCTGCTTCTTAGCTGTGACCTAGGCACTGCCTGGATTCAGTAACTAATATCTTGTGCTTGTGTCATTCCCTAACGACTCGTGACATTTAAAGACTCCAATGCATTTTTAGATATGACATTTGAAAAAGCCATAGTGTGTTCTTCTCGAGGTGTCAGATAGACCGATGCATGTTTTCCCCCCACTCCTTATGGAATATTTATATACACATTTATAACTGCCTTTCCTTTCAAGAGCTTATTTTCATAGCAAAGAGTACCAAATGGTTGGCAAAGGCTTCTATAAGAAGTGGTGGCCTTTACAAATAATTACAACCACTTACAGTGAAGCAACTGAACATTAAACTTGGTCTGCATTAGCCAATAAATACATGGTTCAGCCTAATATATAAACAAATGAAATGGAGCAGATCGGTGATATAATGCTTAAGAACTACTGGAAGAACAGTGCATCAAATTCCCCCTGTATACATTAGGCTGTCACTCTCCCATAGTAAAGGATGTTTATTTCTAAGATGATTGACATACATAATCATATGTTTGTAAATGGTTATCACATAAGAAATGTCTGCTTATCTTGACATTATGCTAAAACTGACACCTTAGAGATGCATAGAGGGAATCATCAAAATCCATGCATTTGTTTCCCCAAACTAGACACTTTCCCATTAGTGATCAGCTGTTCTAGGCAGCAAAAACAGTGGATGGAGGTGGTAAGTTTAACCAAGGATCATGGGAAATAATAATATTAATGAAAATAACACAACTTAGATGTTTTTCAGTGCTCCAAGATACCTCGTTTCTGAAGCTGGTTACAGATGACTATAATTAGACTGAGCTACTATAATGTTATCCTACTTCTGGTACTTCACCCAGTCAGCAAGTAGACTTAACCAAACAGGACAGGAGGATTGTGCTTCCAGGGAACTCGATAATTACAATCCTCTGTGGAGCACTATGATCCAGTGACATGGATAATTATAACTTTTCTACATACCATGATGTATAAGCTCCATACAGGCCATAACACACCAATTGTACAACCTAGAATTGTGAATCACACTACTAATACACTAGGTTTTAAAAAATAACATCTTTGCAGGCCTAAGATATTTACACAACAGCTCCGATTAAACGGTTAATAATTTCACGCTCATTCCCCTTAGTTAATACGCCCAGGGCTTTAGAAGAATCTGTGCCAGCTAATCAGTGGTAACCTGTGAAATGGAATGTGGCATTTGCCCTTCAGACAGATCACATCAGTATACTAGCTGGATTAAACAATAAGAAGCCTTAACTATTTCATACATCCGCCAATACAACCAGAGAGTGGCCGAAGCCACATTCTTTACTGAAACAAAATCAGGATGCTAACCCTAATCCCATGAAAAAAGTATTTTTAATAACAGATGTTTCTGTAGGGACCTAATGCAGAGCAATTGTGGACTGGCTGGCCACTTCCTATGGTAGAAGTCGCATTGGATTCCATGCAGAATGTGGTTTGTGACCTCTAGTCACTGTCACTCCTGGTGTCCCTACCGAGGCAGTATGGCTGGCGCTCTTCTATGCTATTATAAAGTCCTTTCTAGGTGTTATAATGTCATACAGTTGACAGGGCATCCATATCTGCATATTTAACTGAGCCGCTAAAGTGATTCTTGAAATAAGAATGTATCTTTCCATTCACTGGAACCAAAGTCTAAAAATCCATAACTTGACAGAAAATATGATATTTGAAATTGCCATGTACTGGAAGAGCTGATTTTTCTGTGTACTGACTGTCTTGGGTACATCTGACTTTCTGAGCAGACGGCTGCTGTGAGACTCAGCAGGAAGTTTTGAGACCAAAGAAAATTGCTTCCCCTAGTCTGTGGCAAGACAACAAATGTGTCATTTCTTTGAGTATAGGAATGGCTGGCTATACATGAAGACTGAAAAAAAAACTGCTGTTTGTTGCGGCATAAACTGATGTGTTTTAATTTGGCCTTTCAGTTATTGCTCAAAAAGAATTCGTTATTCAAGCAGCTACATAATGACTGAGAATGCAGAAAACTGTAGTCAGTGTTGCCCAAGTAAATCTATGGTTTGCAGACGCCAAGTGGTTCATCGATTCATATTTTCAACGCAAACGTTCTCATTTCTTAACAAGATGCCCATATTCTTTGGAAAACTCAGACTAAAGAAGAATTTAAATTATTACACTCTATACTAAAAAATGCTAATCAGATCTTGCTGTAGCTCACTTTTCGGCTGTTGCCTGGTATAAACCAGAGTCCAGTGGCGGCCTGCTTTACACCACTCGATACAACGCTTGGCATTGTACTTGGGGATGTGAGGCTTGCATGCAGCTGCTTAGCCATGAAAACCCATTCCATGAAGTTCCTGCTGCACAGTTTTTTATTAACACCTTCAACCCTTCACTGTGACTTTACGTGGTCTTCCACTTTGTGGCTGCTGTTCCTGAATCCTTCCGCTGAATACCACCTACAGTTGACTGTAAAATATCTAGCAGGGATGAAATTTCACGAACTGACTTATTGCAAAGATGGTATCTTATCGCAGTACCATGCTCAAATTCAACGGGCTCTTCAGAACAACCTATTTTGTTCACTAATGTTTGTAAATGCAGACTACATGGCTATTTGCTTGATTTTATACACCTATGGCAATGGATCTTATTGAAACCCCTGAATTCAATAATTAAGAGGTGTATCCCAATACTTTTGTCCATATAGTGTACATTTGGTACGGTGCTGACTAGCACATGTAAACTAATACCATGCTGTATGTGGCCTTTCCTTTAAAGTGAACTTATGCCTCACCCTCATTTTGCTGTATATCAAAAGCAGCATTTTTAGAGGCTGATTCCTTTAAATATGCTCGTATGTCATTGAACTGATGTTCCTGTAAATCCTGAGCAGTAAGATATTTTTGGTACTGGGAATGCGGTACTTCGTAAAGAGTTGTGGCATAGCTAGCAATGATTAATAAGTGCCTAATGTGTTTACCCAGCATCGTTTTATTTATATACACATCTAAGGGACAAGAAAAATAGTTCATAAACAGAAATATATTTGTGATGATTACTGGGCACTGGACTAGTTAAATACTTGCTGTGCAACTAATTGCTTCACATAGTCATTTGAGTTAAGAGAACATTAGAAGGATTTCACTTGTGCGAGAAATTGATTGTGGTAATTAGCTACGAGTGAGAAAGATCAGGCAATTAGATCGGCCATTTCAGATATGTATTTTGATTATTTGTGCTTTGTAAACCTCATGCTGCACTTCATTTGATTAAATTCTGCTAACACAAGCAATAGTCTTTTCAATGGTAATTTCATTTTATTTTTTGAGGGGCAGGGGGTTGTTTTAACCTATGGCTTATCCTCAAGTTTTACTTATTTTAGAGAAATTCTAGTCAGGGGTTTTAGTCATGACTCACTGTGTGATATCTCTCTACTATGGGGTGCAGGTCACTAAACTTCCCTTGTTTTACCTTACTCTACTTTGGGGGTTAGTTATAAACAGTGATGCAAACACCACAGTAACCAGTGGAATGGTGCTGCTGATTAAAACTTTTAAAACGTTGCACTAACATTGCTCCTTATCCTTTTGTTTCCTAAAACTGGCTTATCACCTTATCTGGGATTTCGAAGGGTGAGACTATAAATCTGTGACTTGTGGCAAATGGACAAATTCTCACAGTCTGGAGCTTACTCTTCCTTATTCTTCCTTGACTTAATATATGAGCATCCTACTAATATGAATGCAAGAAACTCAATTCAAATATCTGTTTTCTTGCAAGTTACAATGGTCATGAGGACCGTTATTAGACCAATTTGGTTGTCACCATTTGTAGTTACAATATCATCTATTTTATTGCAGTATTCAACAATTATTAGAAGAGTCTTGGAGTTATGTAGATAATCAAAAAAGCAACAAACCCACAACTACAGGCACTCATGAAGATTCAACATTGACATTAAGTCTTCATGTGTGCCTGTTAAAGTGGGTATCTTGGATCTGGGACCAAGCACTGCCTGTGTGGATAGTGGTAGACAATGTTTTGTTTTGGTGCATTACTGTGGTTTTGACACTGAGTTCTGTGTACTTCTGTTATATATATATATATATTGTTTATAATACAATGGTATACTTTAGTATACATGTGCTAATGGGGATGGGGAAGGTCACATGACCCATATATCCCATTTACTCCTTGGTACAATTTATTAGACCTTATGGGTAGAATTTCTATTTACGTGCTGCTTCTCCAGGTCACTTTCTCTTTTCTCTGGGCAAGAGAGTGATGCCCACTTAAGACTGTCTTAAGGCTAGCCTTGACCCACACATGGCTAGCTCTGCCTCCACAAAGCCACTAGCTCAGAAGAGGGAGAAGTTCTGGTAGCTTACCTTGGCAAGTTCCCAGGTATAGTTATCACTTCCAAGATTATTATTATTTGTTTTATATAGCTCCATCATATTCTGTAGCTCTGTACAACAGGTACAATTTGACTTGCAGAAATAACAGGTGAGAAGGGCCCTGCTCGAATGAACTTATTATAGATGCTCAGGCTCAGACAGCCACTGGTTGCCTATACTCACCTGGCAGATTTATTCTAGTGACCCAGACACTTTAGCAGCCTCTGCTGACATTTTTTTCAATTTATTTAAGACTTTGTTTACTCTTTGTTTTATTTTGTTGACTTTGTTAGAGTGACTACACCAGATATAGATATAAATTCCAGAAAGCGGTTGGAAACGGGGTTTTGTACGCTGGATGTTGTATATGGATGTAGTGATGCAGGAGTTTCCCACATATTTAATTTTATGTACCATAAAAGCTTCTCCTACACTGACCTATGCCAAGAGACATTTCGCTAGAGACATTCCTCTTTAGTTATACTTTTTATATATTTTTTATTGGAATTCATTCAGCTGGTAGAGGAATAATGTCATTGACTAGACTGGGTAATGTAAAAAATGACTTTTGAATCGTAATGTGAATTTTAGATACTTGTGTTCCAATTCTTACGGTATCGTTTTACCCCCTCCTTGCGAAGTTATAGGTGGATATTTTTACAATAGCACACAAATATTATAGTATGTGAGACTGATATAGAAGAAATTATCTCAATATTTTCAATGGTTTTGTCAAAGTATATGGATTTCTCTTCAAAATCTGTCCCAGTCACTGAAGCTGACTTCTGGCCACGATAACTTGATATCGCGTTGCCCTGTGGTAAAAGTAAGTCTGCTTGCTTGTGAATGTGCAAGCAGCTATTTAAAAGAAGGGAGTGAGGGATGCAATAAGGGAGTAAGAGTTAGAGAGTGAGTATGTTAAAATGAGTTTATGTGTGTAAGTGTTTATGTTAGCATAAGTGTGTAAGTGTTTGTATATACCTGGGTATACCTCTTGTTATGGCGTGTAGCGTTTCACTCCCTCTACTTCAGGGGTTTCCTCTCTCTCTCTTTTTTCAGTGGATTTCTGCTTCACATATGTTATATTGACTAAAGGATGGATCAATAAGTAATCTCTGCAGACGTTACTGTTCTCAGCGTATAAGGAGCCTAACTCACCTCTTTGTGTTTTTGTTTTTTGTGTACGTGAATAGAAAGTAGTGGGAAAGTTAGCCTTAAGTGGTTTATTCCAGGGCGCTTCCTGTCTGGATTATCTGTGGGATGCCCCTTTTGTATGTGCAAATCCATGTGCGTACATCAGGGCTATTTACTAGGCTTACATTTGGAATTGTTAATATTGATAATACCTATCCTGTTTGTGATGGTCACAGTACAAAGCAAGTAAAAGTGTTTAATTATTTCAATTTGTAAATAACAACAATCTATCTAAATATAAAGCTTTAATTTCTATGGGGAAAGAGGGGCAGCTGTAGCATGGGGTAAGAGGGATGCAGATCCCTTTGTCTACTAGGGGGACCATGTGTCTCAGATAGCTCGGGACTGTCCCAGGCATCTTCATTCCGGGACAATGTAGTACCCCGGAATGAGCTCTGTCAGTATGCTGATCTACAGATCTCCGTACATGGCAAGGTCTGATGGGGACAATACAGGGGCTGAAAGGGACATGGCAGGGACTGTTGGGGACATGACAGATACAGAAGGAAAAGAGGAGTCGTGTCAGTGCAAATCTATATATTGTTCATATGTTCCAAAGAGGTGTTGTGGTGTTTTATTGTTCTCTATTTAATATTACCCTCGTTACAACATTTCTCTTTAAATCAAGACTATTCAAAAACATTTCTTTAGTATAAAATTGCTTTTCATTACTAATTAACAACATTAAGACTGCATGATGCATGTCTGTAAACAACAAAACAAAGCACTCTTTTGGTGGATGGATGAGTAAGCGGATGTCTTTGTGACATCATCGGATGTATGTTGCATCAGCGTATAATGGAGAATGAATTACACTGCACAGGAAGTGACACTCATAATTCCTAGTCAAGTGATACTATCTATGGTAGTTCAGCCTCTAGTTGGCTGGATGTCAGTTAGCAGCTCAGCCTCTGGTTGGCTGGATGGCAGGTAGCAGCTTAGCCTCTGGTTGGCTGGATGGCACCTAGCAGTTCAGCCTCTAGTTAGCTGGATGTCAGGTAGCAGGTTAGACTCTGGTTGGCTGGTAGTAGCTCAGCCTCTGGTTGGCTGGATGGCAGGTAGCAGCTTAGCCTCTGGTTGGCTGGTTGGCACCTAGCAGCTCAGCCTCTGGCTGGCTGGATTGCATGTAGCAGCTCAGCCTCTGGTTGGCTTTACATCTTTGTTGACTGCTGCACTGAACCACCCAAACTGAGTCAGCCCTTTTGTATTGGAGCCAAAGTGTTATTCCAGTAAGTGTCCCAGTATACCAGTAAGCGTCTAACAATACAAATATTGACAAGCTTGTCTTTGGAATCAAATTTTGCTTTTAGTATACCTGCCAAATTACCTGTTTTTGTCCAATAATAAGGCACTGTAAGCCAAATAAATGTCCACAACATGTCATTTAGTGGACTTTAATAATTACTACTGTCATAATAATAATAAAAATAAAATGTTTATTAAATCAAAAAAGTGTATTTGCTAAAATATAAGTTTAATACCTTTTTTCTCAACCAATATGGACAAGCCAGTTGTTTAACATGTATAGAGGTATTAACTTTTTAAGTAGCCAGTGATTATTATGAAAAATACACTTGCAGATAAGTTGTCACCGGTCTCTAGCATCCATTTGTGAATGCCCTTGTAAAAGCAAGTAAAAAAGTAAGTGTCCAAGAATGGCAGCTAGGAAATGTGGTCACCCTACTGTTTACCAATTTTGCTGGAAAGCTGTTCCACTTTTTAATAAAGTCTACAGAGGCTGTGCTGAGCTTGCACAACCTCCATAGTGTAAATAGCCCATTGTGCAGCCGAAAGGGTGATCTGCAGGGGCGGACTGGGCCGGGGGGCAGGAGGGCAATTGCCCCCCAGGCCGCCGTAAATGTTAATAAAATGGCTAGCCGAGTGGCCAATGCGGCCGCACGACCGCCATGGCAAAAGCCTGCATTAATCGTGATTGTGATCACTTCCACAGAGGCCCTGCCACTTACCTGTGCGTTGCCCGCTCTGCGAGCAGCGTCTCTTGTTCCACCCAGGACAAGCAGGAAATCACACGACTTTACATCATGTCACATGACTCCGCTCCGTTCCTGCTTTCCCAGGTGGTACAAGAGAAGAACACAGAGGGATGCAGCAGCTCCTGCAGAAGTCTGCAAGTAGCACAGAGTGGTCTGCAGTTAAGGTAAGGGGGTGGGGGAGTTGGTATGAATGAGTATGTGTGATTGAGGAAATGAATGAGTATATGTAAGTGATTAGTATCTGTAAATGAGGAAATGAATATATGAATGAGTGAATTAATGTTTGTGAATCATGAATGAATGAATATGTGTCTGATTGCATGGATGTGTAAGTGGGGGGAAAGCATTGCACAAGGAGGCTGTTTGAGGATACCACAGACAGGTTGTTTGGAGGCAAAGGTGGGAAGTCCTACGCTTCCATTCTGGGTGTTGGGCAGATCCTGTGAGTGAAATCTGGGTGCCAAGGGTGGGGGCATTAATTCACAAGAGGGCGCTGGCTGGGGGCATCACATAAATCAATACTAAAGGGCGGCTGGTCGGTGGGTAGCTGGGGGCAATACACAAGTGTGTGGGTGCATTAGGGTGACTGCATTGGCCATGTTTTCCAGGACACATATAGCTTTTACATTCTGCTGACCAGCCCAGATAAAATGCTGCCCTGCAGTATGGGGATTTATAGACTCATGGAAGAAACAGACTAGTCAGATATACATCCCCCATACTGCAGGGCAGTGTTTTATCTATGCTGGCGGCATCAATACACAAGGGTAGCAACTGGGGCCATTACACAAAAGGGGGCAAAAACACTAAAAGGGGGGTCAACGACAAAGCAGTGTGGAAAATACTTTTTTTTATTATTGTTGTGGCTTAGCCCCTCTGGTGAGGGTCAGAGCCTGTCCTGGTGTGTGTGTCTGTGTCAGTGTGACAGGGCATGTCCTGGTGTGCATGTGTTTGGGTGTTGGTGTGGCAGAGCTTGTACTGGTGTGTGTGTTTGGGTGTCAATGTGGCAGAGCCTGTCCTGGTGTGTGTGTTTGGCTGTTGGTGTGGCAGAGCCTGTCCTGGTGTGTGGGTTTGGGTGTCGGTGTGGCAGAGCCTATCCTAGTGTGTGTGTGTTTGGGTGTTGGTGGGACAGAGCGTGTCCTGGTGTGTATTTGATCATCTGTTTCCTGGCACTTTACTTTCTGTAGGAATAAATTGAACTATAGTCACTTTAAAGGACAACATTTTCTTGGCCCAGAAATCAGTGAGCAGAAAAGAGAAGGTTTTGCATTATTTAATGTATTTCAATCTGCATATTTTATTAAAAAGGATTAGTTGTGTTCAATTGTGGCTTCAGGTGTCCCATGTAAGATGACCTTTTTTTAGTGTACTGACTTACTCCCAGTCCCATCACATTACATCAACATGTGTTAGAAAATCAGGAAAAGATGGGCATGGATGGTGGGCTGATTTGGTGGCACAATGGGCCACTTGACTAGACTTGCCCCCCCCCCAGGCCGTAGGCAGCCAGCCCTCCCCTGGTGATCTGTACCCCTGTTTTGTACCAGATGAACTGCCACCCCCCCCCCAGTTGGCCTAGGCCAAGATACGTCACTGCCTCGAGTAGTCTTATACATTTATTACGTTTCGTAAAACAGCCTTCTTTGTAAAGCCTTTAGATTGTTTTCATTATGATGAGATCCCCTCTTCCTTTTGGTTTTATCCTTCAATGGATATTGATTTGGTGATCCATGTGGGTGATCAAACACTTCCTGCAACAGAGGGTATGTTCAGCGTATACGAACCCAATCAACTCCTGCCAAAATAGAAGTAATTCTTACCAATCCGGGAAGCAACCATAACATAATATAAAAATGATAATAATGCAACTAGATAAAATACAAACATAACATTTCTAATGCGAACATGCAAACATGAAATAATCCATATTAATATTAGATACATGATTGGGTTTCTTACATACTGTTACAATCTCATAAATACATGCGAGACAGCATTGGTGTCAGGACTCGGGTGATCAGGTCGGGTAGGAGCCCATGCGCAGGGGATACTTGGGGTTCAGTATGTAACCCACGGTGCATGATTATGCAAACAAAGACACCACAAACAGAAATCCAGGTAATGCAGTGTATTTCATGTATATAACAGGACCAGCAAATAAGGGTAATATAGTCTAAGCAAGTAACCGGACGTATGGCAAAATAAAATACAGGTAATAAGTCTTTTGGCAGGGAGCCCGCTTGGAAGGGCGCGACAGACAGAGAGCCCGCTTGGAAGGGCACGACAGACAGAGAGCCCGCTTGGAAGGGTACGACAGACAGAGAGCCCGCTTGGAAGGGCACGACAGACAGAGAGCCCGCTTGGAAGGGCACGACAGACAGAGAGCCCGCTTGGAAGGGCACGACAGACAGAGAGCCCGCTTGGAAGGGCACGACAGACAGAGAGCCCGCTTGGAAGGGTACGAAAGGCACACAGCCCGCTTGGAAGGGTACGAAAGGCACACAGCCCGCTTGGAAGGGTACAAAAGGCACACAGCCCGCTTGGAAGGGTACAAAAGGCACACAGCCCGCTTGGAAGGGTACAAAAGGCACACAGCCCGCTTGGAAGGACACAAAGCAGGGAGTCCACTTGGAAGGACACAAAGCAGGGAGTCCACTTGGAAGGACACAAAGCAGGGAGTCCACTTGGAAGGACACAAAGCAGGGAGTCCACTTGGAAGGACACAAAGCAGGGAGT
Organism: Sceloporus occidentalis; assembly: GCA_023333645.1. Lineage (NCBI taxonomy): Eukaryota > Metazoa > Chordata > Lepidosauria > Squamata > Phrynosomatidae > Sceloporus > Sceloporus occidentalis. Next base: position 9,106,288 of record JALMGF010000040.1, on the reverse strand, counting down.
CCACTTGGAAGGACACAAAGCAGGGAGTCCACTTGGAAGGACACAAAGCAGGGAGTCCACTTGGAAGGACACAAAGCAGGGAGTCCACTTGGAAGGACACAAAGCAGGGAACCAGGAACAGTACAGGTGCAGAGCCACAGCAGGAAAGTCCATAGACTTCAATACAAAGGCCCTGACTGAAGGGCAGGGCAGGTTCATAAAGGCAGGGTAATCCAGGTAACAAGGCCCAGCTGGATGTAGACTAGGGCTCAACCCAGGTAACAAGGCACACCTGAGTTCTGAGTGCTCCAGAGGGCGGAGGGTGGCCACTAGTGGTCGCAGATGTAAACGCCACAGGTATAAAAAAGCCATGGTTCAGGTAGCGAAAAATTGGTTCCTGACAATTGGCAAGTACTTATCTCAGATGTAGGTTGTCATGGAGATAAATAAAGTAATCTACAGACATGGGAGCGAGCTGAACATTACAAAAATAATAAAATATGAATACACAAATAAAGGCATGCAATATAACAGGGGTGTCCAAGTTTTTTCTGCAGTGGGCCACTTCATCAGAATTGTATACGTGCGTGGGCCGCACTCATTTTTCACTGTGACAAAAAATATGGCCTTTAATAAAATATGCAGATTAAAATAAAGTAAAATGACACAAAACCTTTACTCTTCCTCTCACTGATTTCTGGGCCTTGAAAGTTTTGCAACTACAAATTCAGGATTCCCTAGATTTATTCTAGGGATGAACTAAAATGAAAATTCTGGACCAAAACATTCAGGGTTCACTTAGCCAAAACCGAAAATGACCCCCACCTTTAAAAATAATAATAAAAACTCACGTTTAATACAAGTAGGTAACACACAATTGGACAACATTAGCAATATGACTTGGCATGATAGGAGTGTGATTGCTAACAGCAATCACACTCCTATCATACCCAGGCAACCAGTAAATACTGGAACCTAGGCATGATGGGACTGTGATTGCTGTTATCAATCACACTCCTATCATGCCAAGTCAGCCAATACACGCTGGTACAGGGTGGCTGTAAGTGATGTGCAGACCCCATACTGCTGGCAGCATCAATACACAAGGGGGGCAGCTAGCCAGGTTTCAGCATGTACTGGCTGACTTGGCATGATAGGAGTGTGATTGCTAACAGCAATCACAGTCCCATCATGCCTAGGTTCCAGCACTTACACATCCATCCAGTAAATGCTGGAACCTAGGCATTATGGGACTGTGATTGCTGTTAGCAATCACACTCCTATCATGCCAAGTCAGCCAGTACATGCTGGTACAGGGTGGCTGTAAGTGCAGACCCCATACTGCTGGCAGCATCACTACACAAGGGGGGCAGCTGGCCAGGTTTCAGCATGTACTGGCTGACTTGGCATGATAGGAGTGTGATTGCTAACAGCAATCACAGTCCCATCATGCCTAGGTTCCAGCACTTACACATCCATGCTATCACACACACACACACTCATTTATTCATATAATCATTCATTCACAGATTCATTCCCTCAATCACACACACTCATTCAAACACCCTCCCCACCCCCTTACCTGCACTGCAGCTCCTCGATGCCGCTCACAGACTTCAGCAGGGGGCGTGGCCTCCCTCTGCCTTCTCTGCTAAAGCACAGAGGAAGTAGGATGTCACGTGAACTCCGCTTCCTCTGTGCAGTCCAGAAGACCCTCCCACAAGTAAGTAGCAGGGCTTGAGGTGCGGCTCGCGTAAGATCGGTTGCCCTGGCTGCCGATCTTACGCGGGAAGCACCTCGAGGTCTCGCGGGCCGCATTTGGCCCGCGGGCCGCATGTTGGACGCCCCTGCAATATAACATTCTGAAAAGAGGCAAATGGGGTCTAGCAGTGGCCAAGGTAATGCTACCCAGCAACATTAAATTGATATTGTTAAGCTGTTTGGTGGCTCAGCTTACGCAGTTTTAGCATTTGCAGGTCCCTCACAAGAAAGTTAATAATTATGACACATTTCTGTGAGCCAGCTTTTGGAGCGACAGGTCCTTTTACGAAAATATCTAGGTATAGGTCATTACAACTTAAAGGGACATTCCAGCCATTATATATATATATATATATATATATATATGTATATATAGATATATATATTAATTCATATGATAGCAGTGTTATCCCTGCATTCTGCAGAATCCCCCGAATGCATTTTCCAGTAACCTCCAAAGCTAGCTTGGGAAACACTGCATACCAGGCTCTGTGCAGACTTCTTTGTGTAAGTATGGAGAGCACTCCAATTGATTTTAAACTCACAGTTACATTCCTACATACTTACTTACATATATTAACATAATTACATATCCCTGCACATACTTAGACATACAAACACAGTAACATACATACACACACTAACATACCCTCACATATTTACACACAGTAACATACATACTTTCACGATTACTAACATTCTATTATACTTACACACAGTACTGTAGTTTGGGGTAGCCGTATTAGTCCAGTGTATAAGAATGCAAAAAAACAGAATGTTGCAGAATCTTGTAATACCTTTTTTATTGGACTAACAGTATTAAAATAATAGACGAGCTTTCGGGAGTCCTCCCTTTATCAAGTCAAAAGCATTTCTGACCAAGCAAGTGAAAAACACAGTTTAAAACTGACCAGTACATGTTCTGATACAGGGTTAAAACAGGGGTTAAAACAACACGGTAGAGAATTTGCAGACAAAAAACTAAGAGGGTCGTAAATAGTAAATAGTGGCATATACTGCACAGATAAGGCTAGGGGGGGAGCAGGGGTAAGCGTGTAGGAGAGAGAGAGAAGAAGAGAAAAAAAAAAAACACAGGTTATAGGAAGTTTTGATAGTATGCTAAGAAGTTCAAATCCACATTAAGTCCTCTGTTTTTACAATCATAAAAATGTATCATTTTGGCTTCAAATGTCTTTCTTTCTTGGGTGTTTTTGAAATTACCTCTCAGTGTTTTGATTTTAAGGTCATATATGGAGTGACCTGTTTGGGTGAAGTGGTGCCCAACTGGAGTGCAAAGGTTTTCTTCATCATGATGGTTGATGGAGTATCTGTGCAGATTCATCCTTTTATTGAGTTGCTGGCAGGTTTCACCGATGTAACACCCTATAGTACATTTGGTGCATTGAATCATGTATACAACATTTTGTGAAGTGCATGAGTATGATCCTTTAATATTGTATGTCTTGTTGTGGGTGGCTGTGTTGCTGGTACAGATGTGTTGGCAAAGTTTGCATCTGGCTTTGTTGCATGGTTTGCTTCCATTATCTGTGTGTGTTGTTTCAGTATGTAGTTTGCTACTCACCAGCTTTTGTTTGAGATTAGCTGGTTGTCTGAAGGCCATGATGGGGGGTTCAGGGAAAATTTCTTTTAACACCACATCCTCTGCTAGCATTGGCTGCAGATCCTTGATGATTTTTCGGATTTCTTCTAGGGCAGGATTGTATGTGGCTACTAGAGGTATGCGTGAGGATGTTTGTTTGTCTGTGTATTGCAACAGGTGTTCACGTGGTGTTTGTAGAGCAGAGTTAATTTTCTTATTGATGATCCTAGGTTTGTATCCCTTTTGTTTGAGTGTCTCAGACAGTGTTTTTAGATGCATGTCTCTGTCATTAGTGTTGGAGCAGATGCGGTGGTACCTGGTGGCTTGGTTATGGATGATGCCTTGCTTTGTGTTGGATGGATGGAAGCTGGATTTGTGCAGGTAGTTGGATCGGTCTGTGGGTTTTCTGTATAGGGATGTATGTAGTGTGTCCTTGTTTATTGTGACAGTTGTATCCAAGAAGTTTACACTTTCTGTGGAGAAGTCCATTTTGAGTTTAATAGATGGGTGAAATGTATTAAATGCGTTATGGAACTCTCTGAGGTTTTCTTTAGCGATAATATTTGTAGGGTTTGTGAAGTTGTGTTTCCAAGAATCGTTGTTCCAGGTCAGCCATAAATAGATTGGCATATTGTGGTGCCATTCTCGTCCCCATGGCAGTGCCCATGGTTTGCAGATATATATTGTTGTTGAAACTGAAGTAGTTGTGTGTGAGGATGAATTCTATGAGTTTAGTAATGGTTTGAGGACTGTATTTCTGGTGATGAGTATGTTCTGAGAGGAACAGAGAGCAGGCCTCCATTCCATCTACGTGTGGGATGTTGGTGTATAGAGATTCCACATCCATGGTTACAAGTATAGAATTGGCAGGCAAGTTTGTAATTTTACTGAGTTTGTTAAGGAAGTCAGTGGTGTCTTGTATGAAGCTCTTGGTGTTTTTAACAAAGGGTTTTAAAATATTTTCCACTAAGCCTGAAATTGGTTCGGTTAGTGTGTCCATACCTGTTATTATAGGTCTGCCTGGGTTCCCTGGTTTGTGGATTTTCGGAAGCATGTAGAATGTCCCTATGTTAGGATTGGTAGGTATGCATGTTTCCAATCCTTTTTGCTGTTCCTCTGGGACAGATCTGATCAGCTTCCTCAGTTTACTTACACACACTATGCCAAGCTGCCTATGTCTTAATCTAAAACAAGATTAAGGATTTATTTAATATATAAGACATACATCGTTAAAAATGGGCAGACTAGATGTGCTGAATGGTTCTTATCTGCTGTCAAATTTTATGTTTCTCAGTTTCTATACAATACAAACCTGTTACTTTACCCACTGGGGCTATATTTTGGAAGGGTAATCGATGCACTTGCTGTCAGCATATAGATTTGCTGTGAGCATAAGGTCAGCGTTTAGTATACAGTAAAGCAATAAGGGGGGGTACAATTTAAACATATTTCATAGGTGGTGCTCATAGTAAAAACCAGATCTTACAGTTTGTCAAGAAAACAGGTGCTCTGAGGAAAGTAAAGCGTTATACAGACAGGATAATTCTAACACTAAGAAAACAGTCAGGAAAACAGGTTATAAAAAAAGGGCAGTGGATCAGGGAGAAAACAAAGAAGTAAGAAAAAAAACAAGAATATTTCAGCTTGTCCATTAGTCTCCTATTCCCACAAAGCTATTCGTATGCAAGAGTACAAACATGTAATGTAGTCTTACATGTTTGAGAAAAGGTTGCCAACCACAAACACTATATTTTGTAGGGGTCTTTGTCGGAATGTCATAAATGTCTTCTTCGTTTTAATAATGAACCATTCTCTTATATCTATTGGGTTGATAGTGAGGGGACTATTGCCTTAAGTTATTTTTTGAGGCAGCTTTATATCAAACATCACATACAAACTGAACAAAAAAAAATACTGAACCATTTCCAGCCTTCAACAATCAGCCATGTCGCTCTATCTCATCCTGGTTTCAGATATAGCGAGAAAACTTTAATAGACAAAGTAGTCTATTTAAAACTTCTGTGTTAGTCTGCAGAGTGTTGCAGGAATGTGTATATATACATATAACTCATTTCTTTTTTTGCAGGAAAAAGGGAATTACAATTATTTGATCCACATAATATGTGTAATAAACATTCTTGCAAAGGGAACACAGTATAAATACCATACTAGAAAAAGTAAATGGAGTTCATTCATTAAAATAAGGGTTGTCAGGAGGGTTTGCATGAAAACTGTTTTTCAGCTCCTTGACTCACTTTACATTATAAAGGGCCAACCTGAGTGAGCTTCTGCTACAGAAAGAGTTTGGCTAGCCCTGTATAATGTATACTCAAATCAGTCAAGGGTCCAAGAAGTCTTTTAACACATTAAATTATGCTGGACAGACATGTTGATGATGGCCTTTCATAATGAACAGTGAAGCGTTCATTAGTGGCTATACCCCCATGACTTATGATGTACCAAGTTCTCTAGAGGCAACTAGGAGCCAGCAGCCACTAACTGAGTGGGACACAAGATAAGACATGTACCATCAATGCCCTGAGATGCCTCATCACCCATGCGCAGGTCACATGACCTTATGCAATGCTGCGTGGACCTATGCACAGCGCAAACGTAAATAGGTCCTCAGCCACCAGCATAAGTTAAGCACATTGCTGGGATAAAATCAGAGGACATTTTCTGTTTTTTTACATTGGTTATCATTTATCTACTTTATTTTGTTTTTCTGTTCTATTCCGTACTTATGTCTTACACTAATCTAATAGGGCTTTCTGGAACAGCAATATGCCTCAGCTATAATACCTAACTCTTTTGGAAGCAGAATTTCAGTTTGCCTACACATTGTATTGACATGTTTACGATTGTTCGCATTTTAGTGTATATGATGTCTATTGCAAATACATTCCTCTGACACAATAAAAAAATTAAATAGACTACCATTTATGTTTTAAAGGTTGTTTAGAAAAATGAAACTGAATAGTAAACACATTAACAACATTTCCTCAGATAAAATGTATCCAAGGACAGAGCCCTAAATCAAGGGACATTTGTAGAGAAAAAAAGTGTCCAGCAACACAGTAATAAGTAACTGAAGGGGCATTTTCAGAGATAAAATATGTCCAGGGATAAATCAGATGAGTAAATGAGACTGTTCCTTGAAATCGGGGGTACCTGGTCATCATAGACTAACGCCCTCCTCCTTTAAGTGAATTTCCACCACCATTGTGGTGCATGTATGGTAAGAAGAATTAACAGTAATCGGTTGCTTTTAACGCTTTAGGTTGCAAAAATAAACACCATAAATCTTCTGTGTCTTAGATCTGCACCTGTTATGATTCATACAGCATTCTATTGACATTGTAATTTGTTAAATATATACAGTATATGTATATAAACCGAAACTGCATTTATTATGAAAAATATAGTTAAAATTCCAATTAATCTAATACTACAAAATCTGAAACCGTTTAGCATAAAAGGGCATAGAACGCACTACAAAAAGACCCTAATTAGATAAATCCTACCTGATTAATAAAGTAAAAAATGGTGAAAGGCATCTGTTAGATCATGTAGAACCTGGCAAAATTGCGAAAATTACTTAAAGTACTAAAAGTGGTAAACAAATTATTCTCAATAATTATTCCTATTAAAGTAGCTAAACCAGAAAAGTACTAAGTGGGTTTATGACATACTCTATCTTTTGTTAATATGAAGAAAACCTTAGCAATACATTAATTTGTGGAATATAAGCAAAGTAAATTATTTAAAAGATTCATTATCATTACACGTTCGATTCTATAAAATATTAACCTTTAGATTAAATGCAGTAATTAATTTATTTAACATTCAACTTCCTCAGTATTTGCTATAAGTAGTATATAGCTTGCTTGCCCATCCAATTGCACTACAACTCCTAGGATCCAGATGCTTGCAATGCCACTACCGGTAATTCTATCACCATAGCAACCAGTGCAATGTCCTTGCTGATTGGACTGTTACTGCCGTTGCTATGATGATAAGACCTCTTTTTAACACTTTTCATGAAAATCACTTTTTATATGTAACTGCAGGAGGGGTACAACAACCTTACTTATCTTTTTTTAAATGGAACATGCAAGTATTAAAATTGTAGGTTTTGTCTGTAGAAGGATCTCTCTAAAGGTTACCTGTAAAAGCAGCAAAGCATGCCACAAAATACTTTCAATAACATTAATATAAATCACATTATAGATTTTCCATGCCTTTTCATCATTATATAGTCAATCTGTATACAAAGCAAACAAGTTGGAAAAACTGCAAAATTGTTATTTTGTTATTTGATTTTTTTTTTTATGAGAGGGTGCACAGTGCTTTGGTGCACGAAAAATTAATTAGCTAAACTCATTGGATAAATACTTATCACAAAGATATTCATTCCTGCCTTCCTTCATAACTTCTTGGCAATATTTATAAATTTAATTTATTTTTTGTTCCCTTAATAATAATTGCTGCTCAGTTTCAGATTAAAATGTATTGAATTCACAAAAATCACCAAGCTAATGGCTTCTTAAAAACACGAAGGAAATTAATACTGGAGCAATAAATGTATTAAAGGATAGGTCCGGATATGAACCGTCACTCCCAAAAAATGCTGCATAGTCCTTTGTTACCCTAATAATTTATGACTTCACTGACAGAAATTGGGGACCTTAAAGAACCATGAGAACTAGGAACCGTTAATATGAAAAGCTGAATATATAAATTATATATCATCTATCAAATTCTAATATATATGTAGGATATGGAGCATATATACTCAACTGCACATTAATTTAACCCTTCTTTAAACTAGTGTGATGCATTTCTCTATACATCTATGTCACTTAAAAAGGTTAAGCAGTTTTGACAGAGGATGGTAATTAAATACCAGATTTATTCAAGACACAGAGGAAGGTACAGGACACAAACAGGATTGGTATCTACTTACTTTAAATTACCGGTAATGTGTGCTATCAAATCCTGTGTGCAGGTAGCTATATACCTATATACAGGCCCGGACTGGGACAAAAAATAGGCCCAGGCATTTCAGACTGAGCAGCCCATTTTTATGAAAAAACATATATCTACATACATATACATAATACTTGGTCATTCAACATGGGAAGCCTGAAGCCACAATTTAGTGCGACTAATCCTTGAAATAAATATTATAGAGTAAATAACACAATACCTTATCTTTTCCACTATTTCAGGGTGATTTCAGGGCCTTGAATGTTTTGTCCCCTGAAGTCACTACAAATTCAGGAGGGCATTTTATCTCTGGATAAGTTAAAATGAAAAAGTTCCCACTGTAAATTAAGGAAACAGATAACCAAACACACACACCAGGACAGGCTTTTCCCACACCGATGCCCAGACACACACACCAGGACAGGCTCTGCCACACCGACACCCAAACACACACCAGAACAGGCTCTGCCACAGCGACATCCAAACACACACACCAGGACAGGCTCTGCCACACCGACATCCAAACACACACACACACCAGGACAGTTAAAGAAAGAAGAAATGTTTCAGCACTCAACTCCCAGGAAGCTGGGAGCTAGCAGGAAAAAGGGCAAAACAAAAACAGAAAGCATAACAAAAATAGCAACGTTTCGGCCAAACAGGGCCGTTTGAGCTTGACAAACACCCTGTTTGGCCGGAATGTTGCTTTTTTGTTTTGCTTTCTTTGACCCAAACACACGCACACACACTAGGACAGGCTCTGCCACACTGACACCCGAACACACACACATCAGGACAGGCTCTGCCACACTGACACCCAGACACACACTTCAGGACAGGCTCTGCCACACTGACACCCAGACACACACACCAGGACAGGCTCTGGACAGGCACACCGACACCCAAACACACACACACCAGGACAGGCTCTGTCACACCGACACCCATACACAAACACACACCAGGACAGGCTCTGCCACACCGACACCCACACACACACCAGGACAGGCTCTGCCACACCGACACACACACATACACACACACACACACCAGGACAGGCTCTGCCACACCGACACCCAAACACACACACAACAGGACAGGCTCTGCCACACTGACACCCAATCACAAACACCAGGACAGGCTTTGCCACACTGACACCCGCATCCGGAGGGTTTCCACAGACAGTTTCACTCAGCCTGCCTGTGGCAACTTTGCCACCAAAACAGCCTGTCTGTGGCAACTTTGCCACCAAAACAGCCTGCCTGTGGCAACTTTGCCACCAAAACAGCCTGCCTGTGGCAACTTTGCCACCAAAACAGCCTGCCTGTGGCAACTTTGCCACCATAACAGCCTGCCTGTGGCAACTTTGCCACCAAAACAGCCTGCCTGTGGCAACTTTGCCACCAAAACAACCTGCCTATGGCAACTTTGTCACCAAAACAGCCTGCCTGTGGCAACTTTGTCACCAAAACAGCCTGCCTGTGGCAACTTTGCCACCAAAACAGCCTGCCTGTGGCATCTTTGCCCCCCCCCTTACACATCCATGCTATCACACACACATATTCATTCACTTGTTCACAAATATTTATTCACTAATTCACAGATAATTATTCACTCATTCAGATATTCATTCATACATTGATACTCATTAATTCCCTCATTCAGATACTCATTAATTCCCTCATTCAGATACTGATTTACATATACTCATTCACAAACATTCATTCACTCACTCCTTCACAGATATTTATTAATTCACTCTTTCATTCAATCTCACATACACCATACAGCCTTCCTCACCCCCCTTACCTGAACCGATGATGCACGCGCCGCTCGCAGACTTCCGCGGATCTGCACAGGGGAAGCAGACGCACAGCAGGGTCATGTGACGTACGTCACATACGTCACATGGCTCTGTTGGATTCCTGCGTCCCCCTGGCCGTGGAAGGGATGCTGCTTGCGCGCGTCTGCCGGTAAGTAGCGGGCCCGGTCGTAGTTTCTGCAGGCTTAAGGGACTGCGTTAAGGACGACCGCATAGGCCCAGTCAGTCCGGTCCTGACTGGGCCTATTTTAAGGTAGGGGCCTGGAGCTGCAGCTCCATTAGCCCCTAAGTCAATTCGGCCCTGGCTGGCCCGGCCGCGGCCTTGCTCCGGCCCGGCCCACCGGGCAAATGCCCCGTGTGCCCGATGGCCAGTCCGGGTCTGCCTATATATCCAAATTCCTGGTCTCCCACCCACTTTTATACCAATTTATATCACTATTTCTAAGGTGATTGTCTACCAACCAGCACGTCCCACCTACCACAAATCTACCTACCTGTAGAATCAGTTGCTCAATCTCTACATACAAATACGATAACCTCTCTCAGGCTTATGGAGTGTGATTTGACCCACAGAGTGCCTATGCTTCCCAATATCATTGCAAGTGTTACTGTGCCACATTGCTGAAACTTGCAAATAATGATATCTGATATGTCCCTACTATCAATGAGAGATTCCCTAGACAGCACAGTTCCCTCAGCTACTTATTGGAAACTCGAGTATAGGAGGAAGTATAAACAAGTACTCACTGGAACTACTTGTGGTTACCGGTATACCTTATCAGATATTCTTTAGAATTAATTGATTGTACAGACATTAAACAAATAAGCATTTTTAAATTAATCGAAACAGTCATGATGGAATAATCCTTTTGTGAAAATCCATTCTGTGTGGAGAGAATACTGGAAATATCATATATTGGATGATGTGAGATAACGTTTTTATGCAGTAACTAGGGCTGCAACAACTAATCGATAAAATCGATAATAATCGATAATAAAAATCGTTGCCAACGAATTTCATTATCGATTAGTTGAATCGATTTTTATCGATTATAAAATGAGGGTTTTTTCAGAGCAAACGCTCTGAAAAATACCCCTCATTATATAAACCGTTTCAGTGACTCACAGCAGCAGCTCCTACTTACCAGTCCCTCCCTGTAATCACTGTGACAACTGGCCCCGCCCCCTTCCTTCTCCCAGAAGGCCAGAACCACATGGCTGTGACACTCATCTAACTGTAAGTATAAAATATATTTGGGCTGCTGAAAGTTAGGGGAGGTGGGGGTTAATTTAGGGGCAGTTATGGTTAATGGGTGTTTAGGGTTAATTTAGGGGCAGCTATGGTTAATGGGGTGTTTAGGGTTAATTTAGGGGCAGTTATGGTTAATGGGGTGTTTAGGGTTAATATAGGAGCAGCTGTGGTTAATGGGGTGTTTGGGGTTAATTTGAGGCATTTGTGGTTAATGGGGTCTTTAGGGTTAATTTAGGGGATGCTGTGGTTAATGGGGTGTTTAGGGTTAATTTAGGGTAGTTGTGTTTGATGAGGTATTTAGAGTTAATTTAGGGGTAGTTATGGTTAATGGGGTGTTTAGTGTTAATTTAATGATGAGGACTGAGGGTTAATTTAATAAAGTTAACTTAAGGTGCAGTTAGAGATAAAGGGGGGCAGACTAAGGGGAATCTAAATCCTGGGGGAAGTGAAGATTAACCCAGTACTTATTTATAAAAGTATGGTGTCAGTGTGATGCGAACAGGTCTGTGACTCTGAGGGGACTATGAGATATCTGGGGGTATAAGGCATATCTGGGGAGGATGGAGTGACATATCTGGGGTATAAGGCATATACGATATATAAGGCATATGTGGGGAGGCAGTGTGGCATGTCTGGGGAGGATGGAGTGGTGTATCAGGGGGTATAAGGCGTATCAGGCACAGTGGCATATGTGGGGGTAGAGTGGAATGGAATATGTGAGAGGCAGCGTGGAGTGGAATATGTAGGAGGCAGCGTGGAGTGGCACATGTGGGAGGCAGCGTGGCATATGTGGGAGGCAGCATGGAGTGGAATATGTAGGAGGCAGCATGGAGTGGCACATGTGGGAGGCAGCGTGGCATATGTGGGAGGCAGCGTGGCAAGCCTGGGCTCAAATGTGCATGTGGGAGGCAGCGTGGCATATGTGGGAGGCAGCGTGGAGTGGTATATGTGGGAGGCAGCATGGAGTGGTATATGTGGGAGGCAGCGTGGAGTGGCATATGTGGGAGGCAGCGTGGAGTGGCATGTCTGGGAGGCAGCGTGGCAAGCCTGTGCTCAAACGTGCATAAATTGGGGGGGCTGGTTGGGAAATAAAGACAAGAAATGCATTTTATCAGTTTTTTTTTTTATTCTGCGTTTGTATTTAACATCATTTGTTTATTAAATTATTTTAAATAAATGAAAAATGTACATTCATTTTTTTATCCGATTAATCGATTAATCGAAAAAATAATCGGCCAACTAATCGATTATGAAAATAATCGTTAGTTGCAGCCCTAGCAGTAACTAATGTCTTTCTACACAATTAGGAATGTCGCCTCATCAATTTTATATTGATGCTTAAAGAGATGAAAGTCTAGGATGGCTGTCACAGCTCATGTTTGTATTTTGACGTACCAGAGGCCTCAAGAATAATAGAATTTATGATAACTCAAAAGCCAACATACCAGTATGAACCAAGCTGGGAGATTGCATGTGTAAAGCCATACATTAGCACTGGGCTCATGTAGCCTCTACCGACTCCTAGCAGTATCTTACCCTGATTAGTGCTCTATTTATTTGTGGCTAGTTCATCTTTTCGGATTCTCATTTCTCATTCTAAAAGGATCAAGGGGATAAGCTGTTCTTCCTATAAAAAAAAAGCCCACTGAGATTTGTGTCTTCTCATTTGCGATTCACCCAGATGCTCTTCGACCGTTCACTTCTTTCCCTCAAAGGTAACATCAGCACAGAGACGAAACTGCTTACAGAAAATTCGCCTTTTTCAAGTTAATTAAACAAGAGAAGGACAATAAGCGAGTTTTAGCTAAGTTGTTACCAAGTCAAAGTCAATCTGTGCTGGAACAGGAAACCTTGAAGTGCTAAGATTAAGTCCCTAGTGCTGACACGAAAGAAAAGAAATGGTCCTAAGATACTAACATTATGCATCCCGAATCCTTATTACTTTGCCGAAGTGTAAAGCAAAAAAGACACAAGATGAGAAGGGCAAACTTATGTATCTTGTTTGAGAACCTCATGAGACATACATTTACCTACCTCTTGAAAATGTAGAAAAATAGTATTTTTGTGGGAAAAACCCTAGAAAAACATTAACTAAAAAAATGTGCACAGAACAGGCTTAATGATGGTTTTAAAATGTTGGTGCTGGATATTTTTGAAAGAACAACTGGGTAAATTATTTTGTTCAATACATTTTTGTAATTAAATCCCAGATAATAACACACAGATGGATATTGCTTTATTGGTTCTGGAAAAGAGTTCCGTATTTAGAAGTTATGCTTATAGCGATGTCTTTTTTAGTGAGCCAACATATTCATAGCCAAAACGTGGAGTATTTAATGTAAATAATATCCACATGAAGTGGAACTGTGGATGATAATTGCAATATGCAAGACGTGTATAACATTTAATGGAATCTGATAGGATTCACCAGGAAGAGATTTACATTTTTTTATGTTTTGTTTTTGCTTAAAGTAGGTAAAATGGATAAATGACCACTGTTTGTTAACAACTTTTACTTAGGTTGACTTTAATAAAAAATGTAATGGGATATGTCACAGAAATGTTGTGGTCCTATTAGTAAGAGTCTTGTGTGGCTGCTTTACTGTCTGTTCCCACTAAGTACCATAACTACTTCTGATAGGGGCCAATAACACAGAATAACATTTGAGTAAATGCATAGCATATTTGAATATAAGGTAATACTATGCCAAATGTTACCGGATATTCTAGCTGCTGTGATCAAGGGATCAAATGCTGTATTTAAAGTCCATATGTTCTGGGTTTTTTCACTTATAAAAAAGTAACAATTCTACTGTATTTATCATCCATTCTTAGCTTAGATGATACTAACTCTAACTTTTGTGCGAGGTGGAAAATTAATCAATCGTTACTGCCTTTCCACTAGTTTACTGCTAATGGTGATGTAAAAATAAATGCATCCTTTAATATGTGTATTTCTACATAATAAAGTTGGCGGGTGACTTGAGTTAAACTGATTTTTTTGAGGGGGCGGGGGATACATTGGAATGGAGAGACATTCATCCTCTTCCGCGCTGAATGGCACCGTTGCATTATATACTTTGTGTTTATATTCATTATATGAATCTAATTAGCCCAGCATAGTAATTTGTGTCTTGGCACTGTTTCACATTCCTTGCAGAACAATAAACAATAAAGTTTTTGTGTCACGCAGGGAAAGGTGAGAATTCTCTTTACCGCAGGCTGTTCACCAGGCACTGCTGGCTCCATAGAGAGCTGTCTTGCCAATAACAACTAATAAGCATTCCTCACTTTCCAGATTAGCAAGTGCTCCCTTGATTGTAGTGAATTCAATCTAAAAAAAGTGACTTTAAACAACACAGTGAATGTATATAGTGTATATATATATCATCTGCTAGGCGGTTATTAACTTTTTCATGCCATAGAAACCAGCGCTGTAACTTCCGTGGGGAAAGACGGCCATCTTCCCCAGGCACCACAAGGAAAGGGGCATATTTGAGTCGCTAGACGGGAATGCCCCTGCACCCAACTCCAATTCCTTTAACTTCTGGGACCTTTGGCTGTGCCCCAGGTGCCAAGAAGCCCTGGTTACAGCTGTGATAAGGGCAGAATTTTTTTTTTTCATTCTTTCGCAGTCTACTTTTGAAACATGCATAGTTTAGAAAACAACTAGGGCAGGAAAAGGAATATATCAAAACTAGAATTTCCTGTAGACACACGACATGTCTATTTTCCTTACCTATGCCATTCACATTGTGTTCATTTCTTGGGGGTCTCTTGTTGTATTTATGGCTAAATGTGCCTGGAAAAAAAGTCTTGTAATATATTTCTATCTGATTTTAGCCTTGAGTTAGAAAATGATCCATTATACATTATATCACATCACATTTCTGCTCATGATGTGTACAACTAACATATGTTTACTTTACTGATAACAGCTATTACAAGCTCTGTGTGGAAATGATACATTTTGAAATCAATCTATCATAGCTTAACAGAAAGCATATGTTTTTCTTTCTTTTGCATCAGCAACTCAATCCAATGTCTACTTTGTAAATGCTTGAAGACGTGAAAATAAAAAATGTTGAAACACTAACATATTCTATCATATTTTACCTATATTGTGCAATCAGATTCTGTAGGGTTGTTACAATAGTGGAGAGTGAAAATTAACAATGAGATTAAAAGTGCCATTTTACAAAATAGTAGATGGTACATGGAGTTTTAGCTGTATAGTGGTCAAAATAATGGAAGGAAACTAATGATTTCTACTTACTGTGTTTTTCCACCTTTGGTAATCACACCTCTGACACCCTATATTTTTGATAGTTGTACCCCCTTATATAATTGGAGTTTTAGTATTGCCTTGAGGAGCGGCTATTGAACATTAGTTTAGTGGCGGCAGATGTAGCTTTCTCCTGATCTCGTTCTTGTCTGGCAAAGAACTACGTGGTATAGTATCATATCTTAGAAAATGTATTGATGCTTGGGGACATGGCAAGGTACATTGGCTAGTGGACTGTATCGTCCTTAAATATCCAGGACCACAAATGGGTTACCAATTAAATAAATACAATTAACTTGATGAAACCATTTGAAAGAATAAAATTATATACAATGGAAAACCAGCATAACTTGGGACTAAAATTTGCAGTGATAGTGCTTGGCCAAAGTATTATGCCATAACAAATTTTGTTTGTGTGATATTTACAATTAACATTTTTTTCTTAATGTTGCTGCTCTCAAAATAATAATTGCAATGCTGGTTAAAAAATGAATTTGAAGCTTGCTGCAGTAAGAGTTTCAGATTCACAGCCCATATTTACTTGCCGCAGGAAAGGTTTATTATAGTGTAAGCCCATTATAGCAGAAGGTTTAATTTCGAGTATTTACATTTATGATGTTTCATAATGTGCATATATTTCATATTGTGATGCAATATCTGTTCTCTTGCTTGATAGGTATCGGTGCCTGTGAGATGGAAAGCTAAGAACTTGGACAACATAAAAATAAAATAAGGTACGCTATAAGATCTACAAGTGCACTTACTTGCTCAGGTCAAGTTGTACCTCATTTCTTAAAGGATGTACTAAATAGTATTATTATCTTAATATTTGGAATGGATGTCTACGGCATCGGTATCCTGAGTTCACTGTTGTCAGGAGTGCTGTTGTGAGTTCGGTCTTGTTTCACTCCGTTAAAACTTTTCATGGTAAATTTTATATTAAATCACCCCCCCCCATACAAGGAAAAGTCCATACATGCACACTAAACAAATCTGCAAACCGGTTGCTTGGCTCTATTCCTCCTTGTACATTGCGGAAGCTTCTGCGCTGGTAGTATACTAAGCACCTAACATCCAGATACATTAAATCCTGATTACCCATTAAAGCAGTGGGAGCCCCCATCGCAAAGGGTCCCTTAGGTACTTGAGCAGAGCATTCCAGTTGGTTATCACAGCTTAAATCCTTGTTTGAAGGCAGGTGACTTAATTAAGAATATATTTGTACCTTTACTAGAACTGTGATTAGAACCATTTAGTTGCCATCAACAAATGGCAACAATAGAATCTTTGTGATGTCCTATGAATAATAATAATAATAAATAATAATAATATCTGAAGAATCTTAGAGTCGGCTCATATGTGGTAGAAAGCTTCCAGGCATAAGAGATTACTTTAATTGTTGGAGCAGAAAGTTATTTTCGTAGACCCGCATACACAACTCAGCTGTTGTGTTTTAGATTCTAGAACATAATTTTCTGTATAAGGCATGTTTCATAAAGACAGATTTCCAGAGCCTGGTGCAGCTTGAATGAACAGACCCAGCTGGGTTTCTTGCAGATATATGAATTGGGTCTGATTTAGTGCATTTAGCTGTATTAATTATGCTGTTACTGATATTTTTGTGATTTGCTAATGAGTGCTGATTTATAAAATTGTAAGCTAGTTATAAGTTTCTTTGTAAGTTCTAAGCTTCTTGGTCAGGAGCAGTTAGAAGTGTAGTATCACTACATTAAAGTGCACTAATCACATAGCTTTTACTCTCCATTCTCCAATGAACTATGCTTTCTAACATGACATAAGGTGATGCCATCTTCCACAATGTTATGCATTTGAGAAACAAGTATACAGAGTATCAGAACACAGACACTCCCTGTATCATAAATGTGGAATCACATGGGCATCATATTGGAAATGGACCATACATATTTGCAGCCATTTGTCCTCCTCTGCCTTAGAGTTACGTGTCAAACGTGGCTTTTGAGGGAAGGGGCAAACAGGCTACATGACCCATGTTCCCTCCAGGCTTAAAGTATATGCAAGGACAACTGTTTCCCCATACTTTCAATCATGATGCCATTCACAACTGAGAACTAGCATGTACTTTTACTGGTGACGCATATCTATCTAGTGTGCTTCAATGCAGCCCAACTTTGGGCCTTTACATCATATGCTATAGTTTGCCTCTTTAAACTGAGACTAGGACCATTGGGATTCATCCTGTACGGATCTGTGTTTGATGGGGCACAGATGAATGCCCAGGCTACACTACCAGAGAACCCTACCACCATCACACATATGGTCAAATTAGCAAAATAGACAGAGCTGGGCTTGCAGATATTATGAAAAAGGTTTAGAAACAAATATATAGAGGAAGAGGTAATTATTTAAGTGCTAGATAAAGCCAGATAAAAGAGTTTGAGGAAATGGGGAGTGCTGTTGTAAGGGTAAGGGGGATACGAGAGAAAGTGGATTAACTTGGCAGACAGAAATAACATTAATGCAGCCAGACAAAGCTGGTTTTACAAAAAAATCTCCCAGGTCATTTTTTGAATTTTTTTACGAATGACACCAAAGCTACATACTTTTATTTGGCTTATTGTAACCTATGTATCTTTATTATATGAGATCACATTTTAACAGTTCTTGAGGTTGCATTGAATCATTCAGCTCTCTACAGTCTGCCAGCCAGTGCAGAAATGGCTTCTAATTTATTGTCTCATTAACAAACGCTGTTGAGCACGGGATACGAGCCAACAAGTCGAGATACGTCTCTGCCTTCATTGCCACTATTTTTGGTACACAGTGATCCAGCGCTGCCAGAGAACAGCAACATTATTGCTAAATTTAAATTAGGAAAAACACAACCAAAGCTTCCTATGAAATGTGAGCCAGATGAGAAATGTATACTGCAAATTAGTTATTTGGTTATTTATATTAAAGGACAATTGATTTAATTCATCTTGAGTAGTTGAGAGTGATAGTAACAAGATGCTCTCTTTGGGAGTTTCACCTCCAGACAGAGTTTGCGGCACTGGAACATAACACTGTTACACATATGTCTTCAGTTATAAAGTGTTCCAATACACCTTGTTATCAGCATATTGAAGCAATACACCTGACAATTTTGAATTATCTTCCCTTAAGGTATATGTTCACAAGGGCCAGTTAAGAGGGCAGTGATCTAGGGGTGTATAGGGTATTTTGTCAAGGGCAGATGGGCAAGGTATGATTATCCCTTAAGTTAACTAGGCAACTGACTAGAATACATTAATAGCACTGGTAAAGCAGTGGGCAGGTGTAGACACAAAGGTGGCATAGGGCTTTTCACAGGACATGTGATACAAATATGTGAATTATTAGACTGAATGAGGCATTCAGAAGACAAATAGTGTATTTTATTTGTGTGATTTGCATTGTCCTGTAGAACAATGTGAAGCACACGAGTAAGTCCACCTCTGAATGGCTCAAAAGAAACAAAATGAAGGCTTTAGAGTGACTTAGTCAAAGCCCTGACTTGAACCTCTGGCATGACCTTAAAATGAAGGTTCAGGCTGAAAAACCCTCCAGTGTGGCTTAATTAAAACCATGCTGCCAAGAAGAGTGGGCCAAAATGCCTCATTGCCAGCTATTGCAAATGTTTGACTGCATTTGTTGGCGCCAATGGTGGCACAACCAGTTATTGTTTTGGGGCAATTGCTTTTTCACGTGTCTGACATAGGTTTTGATTAGCTCTTCACTATCAATAAATGAAATGATGATTTAAAACCTACATATTGTGTTTACTCAAATTGTATTGTCTTCTCTTAAAATTAGTTGGATGACCTGAAATATATAAATGTGACATTAGAAAGGGGCAAATACGTTTCACAGCACTGTAAATACAAAAAAACAACATAATCTAAAAACAGAAGAAAACAAGGTGACATAATATTATTGTAGCCCCCAGTAGGCGTTAGAAGTGTCTTCTGTTCTTAGAGTATGTTGTGCAATTCATTTCCCTACCTTTGTGTTTCTTTGCTTATATAGGTTGTATGTATGTATGTATGTATGTATGTATGTCTTTTAGAGAGGCAATTTTTATCTTCTCCAGTTAATATAAAGCAGGATTATCATATTAACTCAAACTTTAATTAAATATATGCATTGAACCTGGTGAAATCTATAAATCAATTAATTAGTTCTATCCTTATCCTCAGTGTACAGTAAGTGCTTGGGTTTCTATTCTAAGGGACTAAAAGACATTTACTATTACAAAGGTCTAAAGGTCAGCGACAGCTTTCAACCACAGCAATGTGCTGTGTTGCTAGAAAGCATTAAGTTAATAGAAAGAGCTTAACTCCTCACCACGGCACCCAGCAGACCTACGTGCAAAACATGTACACTGCACATTCAATCCCAGTTGCTTAGTGTCTCAGAATGTATTTCTGAAAATCAATATCCATTTACAATATATAAATCCAGTAATGTAACTATCAAGTTCTTACCTAGTCTGAGCACCATTAGTCAAATTAGTTGGGATTTGTGTGTGCTGTCTCTTGAAATCAGGCTGAAACATGTTTTCTTTAAGGCATCCTAAATCATTTGGGAGAACAAGAAACAGGACAAAAAACATAACTAATCATACAATGGGTCTGGGGCGGAATAACATCAGTGGGAGGAATAATCATCAAAACAGGAAGATGGCTCCCTCTAAGGGTGTACACCTCAAGTAAAGTTTTAATACACACATAATGTTGGAGTCCTGTTTAAATCAAACCCACTTTCAAGAGTCCAGCTTGTTTCCCAATTTGAGCACTGAATGTTCAACCTAAGTCTAAGAAAAGAATTCCACGTTTCTCATTAAGCATGCTTTGTAGATGTGTAGGTAATAGTCCTTTCTTGACAGAGGCAGATACTCTTTTGTCTGTCGGAGCATCTTAGAAAAGTAGGTAACAATTGTAAACTGTAGTGCCTTGCATCCAATGGGAAAATGGATTTCTTGTAAGGCAATGATTTAATGTCACCAGGCCAGCTGGTGACCCATGAGACCAGCGCTGCTCTAAATAGGCCTTGTCGTAATGGATTTTAGTCATTAGGTAACCCATAGTTTAGTATGCGCTTGTTTGCTTACAGAGAAAATGGCATCATGGTGGCGCCACTTACCAGTTCATTGCCATAGGCAGGTGCTTAGTATGCCTATAGTAGGGAGGCCCTGTCTTTAGGCACTTTGATTGGATTCATTCTGCCTATCATAGTTGGCAACATTTGAAAACATTTCAGGGACACTTTGCTGCACAGCTATCACATACGTTAAGTTCTCATTTAACTTCTTTCCAGTTCAATGTTTCGTTATACGATTGATATCCATTCACTTACTGACAATGTCAGTGTCTCCCAACCTTCTATGCTGACCACTTTCCTGCCACTCTCTCCTTTTCTATCAACTTTCGTCTGCCTTCGTCCGCTTTTCATAGTGTTTTCTTTCTTGGTCCATGTGTCCGTGAATCAGGCCTCCCTGTGCACTTCCACAAAAAACACACAGATTTTTGGAAGGGACCAGCCTCAAGCGTATGTGTTGACATCCACCCACTACCAGTTCTACTATAAATTGATATACTGTTTGACTTCCTTATCAAGCATGTTATTTTACCAAAGTGACTTTAAAACCTTAGTAAGGGTTACAAATGTTGGCTCAGATAATATCACATAAAGTTTAATATGCTGCTTCTTTACCCAGTGATAAGTAGTAACCCAATGGCCGTCGTCCTAGTGACAAATGCTTGCCTGAGGGAGCTGAAGCATGTCTTGAATTTTGAACAATAGTGAACTTCTCCCAAACCATTGTGTTTAGATGGGTGGCATTAAAGTGATTGGGGCAAATGGGCAATATTCTTTCTAGAATCTACCCGTGCTCAATGTGGCCATGATGACTAGGTGCTGGTTTGTATTGTATCTGATTTTTAAGCAGTTCTACCCAAATCAGAATGTTTATATTATTTAATGGCACCTACCTATACCCTGATGGCAATTCACTTACCTTTCGTTGCCACCCAATAATTTATTTCCATGTATCTTTGCTTTGGTGTTCGTGAATGCTTTCTCAACATTACACTTTGTCTCCTTTTGCAGTACAAAATGCGTGAATCAAATGTTGTGCATTCCCAGAATAATAGAATGTGCATGTTTGTACAATGCATTCACTAATTACCCAGGAAGGTTATACAAAAAGTGAAAAAATAGATTTTCTACAATCACAAAGCATCTGTCAAATTAATTTGGGTTTCCCTAAGGATTTTTTAAGATAAAGATGTAAAGGCAGATCGGCTGTGTGCATCTACACATTTCAATCTCACGTATTCCTAGCCAAGAAGTGTGTCACTCAGGATAATTATAGAATTTTTTTTATTTTTTTTCAGCTGTCAAATGTGTTTTGATTAAACACTCATGGTATACATTCCTAATTATCTTAACTGTTGATGACTCTACTTTTGGATCCAAACTGAAACGTAGATCTTACAGCTGTACTGCCCTAAATAACAAGGTTGTAATGCCTTTTAATCAAATGCTTCATGCATAGGCAAAAAAAGTATGCACCACTACAGTGTTGTAGGACAACTTCAAATAGACTTTTATAGTTCTGATCAACCTCAAGGAACAAGGGTCTGCCAAATTTACTCTTCTTGCTTTTCTGTTTATCTTTTGTAGACTGGTACTTTTAGAAACAAAAAACAAATTGTATTTTGATTATTACTATATTGTACTTAGTATTATTATTACAATAAGTAGAATATTTTTCTCAAGCACTGCTGTTGTGTTTTTTTTTTTTGCTTTGTGAACCCTAGAATGGAGCTCTCTCTTTCCTGTACTATTGTGATCTCGCCAGATTTCTGAGATAAACAGAATGCTGGAGTATGACATCATATGTGGACAGGGTAGGGTTGACAACATTCAACCTGGGTAATAACAGCACAGTAATAAGAGGTGCACAACTTGGTATTAGAATAGGACCACTATTTGGATGTTTTTTTTCATCAGCAAGATAGTTATCAGCATACTGTGTTAGGTGGGGTAGTCAGTTAAAATGCCTTTTAAAATCATTTTCTTGTTGTTTTTTTTTCTTAATACATGTGAAATATGTACTTTAAATAGCAGTAGCTGTGTGAAAAAATGTGCAGTTGTTTCATAATATATTCAATGGCAAAACCATAAGCTACCTGCTTAGCTTCTGTCTGGGGACATTGCAGGCGCTCTATAAATAAAAATTCAACACTATACATACAAAGTGCAGTGAATCACTATATAAAGGGAATGTTTCATAAGTACATGGCATAGCATTAAACATATCCTAATTAGTGCTCTGTAGTATTCTGTTTCAGTTCTCCGTTTTCATAAAATATTACATTTTTAGATTTTTTTAGGCTAGGCGCAGAAATATTTCCAGGGGAAGGAACGTAAAGCCCAAATCACTCCAATAACTATTTCCTTCTCCCCACTTCAATTCACTCCATCATGCATGATTACTTGTTAGTAATTCCATAACACTGTATACCACTCCGTAACCTCATAAATAGAAATAGTATTTGTATGTGTATCTCCAGAATAGACATCTCAGTGTGACTGTGCTTGGAATCTATATTTTCTCAAGATTTTTCAATATACCGGTATCAATTATTTAGCAGTTCTTTAGGCACATAGGAAGATCTGATATAAGTTTGATATTACTGTTTAATGTTTTAGTGTGAGAATTTCAAGGTGCCAGAAACATTGGCCACTGACACATTGGACACTCAACTGAAAGTAAAGAGCTAACCAAGCAGGTTGTTACATAGCATGATCTCTCTAAAATGTAACTCTTTGGTGGTTTAGAGGCTATAGCAGACAAAAAGGTATAATACAGTTTTATAACAATTTCTAGGACCTGAAGGATTGATAACATTTTGTCCGGAAGTATAAACAGTAGAGTCAGAAAAATGTAAGCCCATATTGTGTCCCAGGCCAACTAGGCTTAGGATGGGAGGTACTGGGTGCAGCAGCATCTAGACCACTTTACTAGAAGCCAATCAACGTGTTGGGTGATCGGTGTGTATAGGGCACAGCAACTTTCTATGGTCCATTGGGGAGGTTCAAAATCTCCCCATGAATTCAGCTCTGTTATACTGCGGAGGTCTGTGTGTACCACCATAATAGCTCTGCAGTGTTAACTAGCGTGATGCATCAAGATATATCCTGGCACTCTCCACCAACCCCCAAGAAGGTGGACAGAAAACACTATGCAGACCTTTTGGCATGGTAGGTCTAGGGGCACTTCCTCAAGCCAGGCATAGGTCAGTGACCCCCATAAATACATCAGTTGTCTTGAGCTTCCTTTATAGAAATGCAACCTAAACAGATTTTGACTGTAGTGTTTTCCAAGGGTTAACTTAAAACAATGCACTGCATCACTGTTGCAAAGAAGAAGCCCCCTTGATTTTAGGTGACATAATTATGGAAAGCTAGGATTATGGATATTTAAAAGTTAAAATTTCTATGAGGAGGAAGCTAAGTTTTTGTGGTGATAAAATTTATAATTGCCTCATTTATATCTGATTAGAAGCAATAAAAAAACACTTCTGCATAAATGTGGAACACAATATTTCTAATACATTTTCAAGAAAATACAGTTATTTGTATGAATAATCGGTGTCACATTTGCATATGTCTTTACTTCTACCTTCTAAGTGACCTGAAACCACCTAATTAATTTTTTATATGGTAGAACCAACCACCGCTGTCTATGAGGTACCATTTGGGTATTGCAGCTGATAAATTGTGATCTTGATATTGGGCTGTTTGAAGGATTAATACATGAAAGGGTCTTTGTAACAGCTCAATACAAAGTTTGCAGGAACGCATAAAAAAATTCCATCACAACTAACTGGGGTTAGGAATTGGTCCGGAGATGTCCGAAGGACAGAAGCTAGGTAATGTCCTTTTCTGTTAATGGAATTCCAGTAGTTTGGAGTAGTTAAGTGGATTGTTAATACATGTTATTATGGCGCTGTTTCTGCTTAGCTTTTACAGATACTAAAAGTGTTTCTTCCGAGATACTCTTGATTAAATCCATGTTTTGTTTCCTTAATGTAGTGTAATCCATCTTTTTCACCCCCTAACAATGCTAGGACCTTAATGGAATTCTATTCCTTAGGAACACATGACAAATTTGACACATCGTGTTTCTGCTGGTACACAAAATTCCTAAACTGACAGATTAAATATAACAAACACTGAAAGTTACCACTGTTAGAAATGCCTGAAATTATGTCAGCAGTGGTTGCCTGGCTTTGTTAGCAGTGAGGGAAACCAGCAGGGTCTGTGAAGCCGCAAGGTGCATCACCTGTGGGTCTCCCTGCAATCTGAGCACATTGGAGCGTGAACAGGAGTGCAAGGACACACACCTCTGCACCCTCATCAGACTGCTCTGGGTTGCTGAAAGAAAAGAACAGCGAGAGAAAATGTTTGAAATACAAAAATAAGTGCGCAGAGCTGACATAGGAAGCCTGATCCAAGTTTTTCTGTTGGAATCTCTCATCATAATATACACCTCTATGGAGACTCTGTCCTTCACCCAAAACAAACATTTGAAGATGAAAATCAATGTAGTTAATAATGGCTTTATTTAGAAGACAGAGAGACCAAGATTTAGATTAGTAGTAGTCTGTAAAGCAAGTAACATTGAATATGTTACAGACATCTATTATTGGTAAGCTATCATTGTATGTAAATAGGATAATTGAAAAACACATGGTTATGTCTAGTGGTTTTGTAAGAGATCCACTGAGGTACACTGCGGTCATGAAAGTAGGTCTGTAGATGGACAGCCTGACCTTACATAGTCAGCAGAGGACACTTTGACTGTGTATGGCAGCTCTGAATGACAGGACTTGTTATGGAGTTATTTCAAGGGTGAAGTAAATGTATTCCCTATATACTTTCTGCTTTAAAATTGGATTCATATAAATGTATTTATCCTTAATTATATTTCTAGGTAGTTTGGTTTTATGTTTCCCAATAATACCAGATTCTGACCTGCTGTATTAGGAGCATGCTTTGTAAAACAATCTGTATTATTCATGGCATGCTAACGAATGAGGAGCATTTCAGAATTATGTATGTGAGCAGTTTTATATAATGCCAGGAAATAATTTGGTTTGTTACTTTGTTTTTGTTTGTCAGGGCTTTGATCCATGCAGAACTTTCCTGGAGTGTTTCAAATACTGACATATATAAGCATGTGTTGTTCACAGAGGAAAGCATTGGGAGTTGGCATCCTGAGGCTGCAGTCAGGGTTTTGCACCAAGCTGTTTGCTCACAATACACTGGACCAAACTGCCACTAGATGGCAGACTACATTGCAGGACAGTTAGGGAAATCAGACATCTCTTTCTGACCAGCCACAAATGGAAGAGCATGATGGAGTGAAGTATGTACCTCCATTGGCTCAAACCTCTACAGTATACTTTGTTAACGGTGCGTGCTGCTCATGGATAAAAAGGTCCGGGAGAAGTTGAAAATTGTCATTACCTACAACCCTTTCCAACTTTTTCATAAACTTTCTATTTCTTTGACCAGCTGATGTGACTTTCCATAAGTCCTTATCTTAAAGACCACTGAGCAGTGCACAGTATGACTGGCCCCTACAGATGCCTAGGGTCTGTACCTCAAGTACGTCACTGCCTACAATAAATGGTATCGTAGCAGAGAAAATGATTACCTCTTAAAAGACAAGTTGTTTGGACGGGTAAATTATTCATTCATAGCCTGGTTTCCAAAATCCCTCAAAACCCTAAAATTCAAGTAAAAATAAAATTGTGCCTAGTAGTCAGTGTATGAAAAACATTTTATATTAGTTACAGTACATTTTTGCTTCATACGTTCATCTGTGATCCTTCCCCTTTTTGTGGTTTATCCACAGCAAGAAAAATCACTTATCATCTGACCACTGCATGATGCCACAACTCGCTAAGGCTTGGGTTGCTGTAAATAAAATATGTTGAATTTGTTTTTTGCAGCTTTGAAGGACTGGTTCTAGAATGTATTTATATCTGGGGAGCTCTGTATTTTTGAAATTTGCTGACAAACATTTTGGTGCAGGATATAATCTGAGTAATAATTTATATGACATTTGCTAAGAGTGCCTCGAGACGGAAAATTGTGTTTGTGTTATTTATGGCAGTGATAAGGTCTTCATTGCTGTGTTGTGGCAAATATGTGATAAATATTTGATTAAATTAACTAGGTCCCCAAAGTACATAATATCCCCATTATATAATACAGAAAGTATTTTTGCAGGAAAGTTTTCGTCTAAATCCATTTCTGTTATTATACGGTGAAAAAGCTGCTATTTCTGCACTTTAAAAAGTGAGAATTGTTAACAAATAACTAGGTTATTATATACATAACATTATATATTATTGATTAGATTATATTTTGGTTTCAACTGCAACTGTACACCTATATTACAAATAGTAGTTTATAGCTTAGTATAGAAAACTAAATTGTAATTGCTTGATACTCACAAATTACTTGTTTTTAGATCTCGTTCCTTACAAAGTTCTTTCAAACGTATCTACTATATTACTGTAACATGGTTTTACTACGGAGCTACAATTTCACCAGTAGACTGATAAGATTTGAGTTACAATATTATAATAAAAACACATTTTGCAACTATATTTCTTATGTGCAACACAAAAATTATTTTGGGTGATTTGGGGATTGTTCATAAACAGATGAAGCAATGGAGTTCTGTGACTTAAAGGGAATTGGCCATGGGAAAAATTTGCTAGTGTGAGATGTTTGTTTGGGATTTGTAGAAAAAATAGGCATGAGGGTATTTTCTTATTTTAAGAACTGGATATGTGCATGATATATGCTATCACCACAAAATGATCAAATCTAGAAACTACTACATGAGATCCAGTTCCAGTACAGTCAGAGAAAACTTTATAAGGTTTATAACCTGGGATCTTATTTAAGGGATGCAGCTGCATACATTTTTAGGCATAATGATTTTAAATTGATTTTAGGTGTAATTTCACATAAAATATAATTTGTAGGAGACAAGTTTAGACAGAGAGCTTTGCTATGACACTAACAACGTAATATTAGAACTGGGTGGGCCAGTGTGAGTAAGAACCAGATACCTGGCCTTCTCATAGAAGGATGAGTAAGAGCAGATCTGAAGGCAGTAAAGATTCCTTTCGCTTCAAGAGACAAACCTCCTATGTGGAGTTGGGGGATCTCTGGAAGGCACTTCTCTCATTTGCCAGGTTCTGGATGGTCTCCATATGGAATTTTCTGCATGCAAATCGGTACATGTATTCTTTTGCTCTTGGAATTAATAAATGAGACGTGTCTCTGTTACATCTCCTTGTGCCTGTCTCTACTGAAAGCAGTCTTTTTTTTGCACATGCTTAATAGCACTGACATTCAACACGATGTGAGTAGCATTCATTTAGCATACATGATAACTTTCTAACACTAATACCAAGACAATATGTGTGTCGGTTTTAATGCATTAGTATATGTGCAAAATACTCCATGATGAAGCATCATGGTGGCATTTAGTTCTAACCAGGGCATGATAGCATCAGCTGCTAAATAATATACTTTAATCAGCCATAACATTATGGCCACTGACAGGTTAGTGAATAACACTGATAATCTTGTCAAAGTTGATGTGTTAGAAGTAGGAAAAGGGGCAAACATAAGGATCTTTGACAAGGGCCAAATTGTGAGGGCTGGACGACCGGTTCAGAGCATCTCCAAAACGGCAGCTCTTGTGGGGTGTTCCCCGTCTGCAGTGGTCAGTACCTATCAAAAGTAGTACAAGGAAGGAAAAGTGGTGAACGGGCAGCCAAGGCTCATTGATGCACATAGGGGGCAAGACACCATGTGGTCAAATCCAGCAGACGAGCTACTGTAGCGCAAATTGCCGAAAAAGCTAATGCTGTTTCTGATAGAAGCGTGTCAGAACACACAGTGCATCGCAGTTTGTCGTGTATGGGGCTGTGTAGCCGCAGGCCAGTCAGGGTGCCCAAAAGTGCCTACAATGGGCACATGACCAAGACCACGGAGCAATGGAAGAAGGTGGCCTGGTCCAATGAATCATGTTTTCTTTCACATTACATGGATGGGAAGAAGCGAAGCCGGAGGAGGCAGTTTGATGCTTTGGGCAATATTCTCCTGGAAAACCTTGGATTTGCCATTTCATGTGGATGTTACTTTGACACGTACCATGTACATTCTTTCATGGACATTGTATTCCCTGATGGCATTGCCCTCTTTCAGCAGGATAATGCACCCTGCCACAAACCAAAAATTGTCCAGGAATGGTTTGAGCAACACAACAAAAGTTAAACGTGTTGACTTGGCCTCCAAATTCCCCAGATCTCAAACCAAATCGAGCATCTGTGGGATGTGCTGGACAAACAAGGGCGATCCATGGTGGCCTGACCTCGCAATTTACAGGACTTAAACGATCTGGTGCTAACAACTTGGTGCCAGATACCACAGCACACATGCAGAGGTCTAGTGGAGCCTATGCTTTGACTGGTCAGGGCTGTTTTAGCGGCAAAAGGGGGACCTACACAATATTAGGCTGATCGGTCTATGTGCGCATGGTGCAGTACCCAATCTGCCACCGCTGAAACAATAAAGGTAATTATAGGGTGCTATTGGCCAGTGTCCACTGGGCATTTGCCCGATGAGCTAGATAGCCAGTTCGGGCCTGGTCCTGATGCTGTTCCACACATAATTGATTTATTACACTACTAGGATATATATATATATATTGTAGGGGACAGCTCACCCATGGGGCGGCAATGACAGTTTCACACAGGTTTCCAACGTAAAAGCGTGTTTATTTAGATGTTGTAATCACAGAGCACCTTGTAATTAAACAAACTATAAGCCTGTCCGGCTCTAACTAAACAGCAGGATACCTCTCTAGCAGCCTAAGGTCTGACGCAAAGCAAAGTAACCAGTTTTGTATGGGGTAAAGCTTCATACCTGGTGGGCTGCAGTGCTGGCTGTAGCTGCTCCTTCATTCAGTGTCTCCCTCCCTCTGAAAACCTAACAGCCCTTTCTTTTAAGGCCTCCTCCCCAGTAACGAGCTTAGGAAGCCTCACCTGAGAGCACCTGGGTTTGCTACCAGGCCTGGCTGAGGTAACCAGGTGAGACATATATCCCATCAACCACTCTCCCATACACTTTACCACAATATATATATATACATATATATATATATATATATATATAACTGCATAGCTGATGAAAATAACCTATTAAAATGTATAGTAAACCACAAAAAAACACATATACTATAAATATTGCCACCAAGATCATTAGTTCCCCTGACAAAGAAAGGCAATGTCCAAAATAAAGAATTCATATTTTATCAAAGTTTACATGTGCAAGCCCAAATTATATACCTAACGTTTTGACTCTTAGGCAAATATGGGTCTTCATCAGAGCAGCATATAAGCTGTGTTAAATAAAAACTTTAATAAATATTTTGGAGTGTGCTGGACATTATCTTTGTACATTCATGGGCTACTGTGGGTTACTCCACTTCCCCTGTGCATCTCTAGCTACAATTTTTGAAATTATTATTATCTGTGCATATCTTATTGGTTTTTTTTCATCAAATCCACTGGGCTGCTAGCCTGCCAGCCTACTTAAAAGTCTTACATGCCATTACAGTAAACTGAGTGGTCAGGGTGTTCTGTTGACCATTTCATGCAGAAACACTTCAAAGGAAGGGGAAGGCTGAGTAGCTTCTACGTTGACTGAATGGAACAATCATGACGAAGTATCTTTTTCTCATAATAAGTTTGTTTTCTTTCCTAATGCCCATTGTAGAAGTGGTAAAGAAGGTTGTATTAAAAAATGCTGTATAACTGTTGTGTATAAGAATAGGAAAAATTCAGAGTGCTTAGTTTTGTATATAATAAAGATGGATGAGAGATTGTAACAACAGATGTCTTTAAATGGGACATGGTTCTCAGTCTTGTACTTTGGATCAACATTAAATTTTTACTTTGTTGTAGCTTAATTTCAAATGGCAATAGTTAAAATAAACAGGCCAGAAGAGATTGGAAAGCCTCAAGTCTGAAGTAGATTTGGAGAATGAGACTAAGTCAGGCTGGCATTCGCCTGCTGTACATAAACCTGCATGGACACATTAATGGATCTGCCACTACATATTACATGCATAGGAATGGAAAATTAAGATATCATAAGGAGTATGGACAGAGATGTTTTCAGAAAGAGTAACTTTTGAAAGTTAGGGAAGTGGCTGATCCACAGCAATAGAGAACTCTGCTAATACATGGTTCTCAGAGCTGGCACAGTCCCTCCTAGACAGATTTACTGTTTTTCTTGTGCAGGATTTATTGTGTGCCAGTCTTGCAC
Source organism: Sceloporus occidentalis (assembly GCA_023333645.1). Classification (NCBI taxonomy): domain Eukaryota; kingdom Metazoa; phylum Chordata; class Lepidosauria; order Squamata; family Phrynosomatidae; genus Sceloporus; species Sceloporus occidentalis. The sequence goes on along the minus strand of JALMGF010000040.1, from coordinate 9,075,168 downwards.
TGTGCTTAGCATGGTTAGCTTTGACTGAGTCCCAGCTAAACACTGGATCCAATGATAATTTGGCTGTCCATCGTGCACATCATTCTTCTTTACTTTAAACGTTCTCTCTGACTTGATTGTCCTGCCTTTCCCTCTCTTGACTGTATAAATCAACAGTGCTCTTCTGTACGTGAGCCAAATCATTTTGAAGTTCTTCACCTCATTTGAGTTCACCAAGTCAGCCCCATACATCTGCCAACCAGTCTGTTGTATTTTTCTTTATTCACATTGTTTATACATGCAATTCATGTAGGAAAAAATAGACTTTTAGACATGTCAAAGAAAATACAGATAATCTATGCTGTGTGGGTTTATTTTGCCTAGTAAGTGCCTAGTAACCCATGTCAATACAGCTTGTAGCACTTGTTTTAGCCTCTTGGCTAGTGCTAGGCTCCTAGCAAGGCACAGGATACTTAAAATATCTCATTCTGTTTGGCTAATTTGTAAAATTATTGGCCATGGCAGTGATGGAGATATAATGGTCATACAGTATTCAAAGAAGAAATCTGGTGGCATTATTGATTGTTAACAGCTAATTGCTTCTCTACTGGCTTATTAAAACTCTTAATTCTAAATAAAATGCCCCTCTTGTATTCCCTGGTTTCTCTAGAATACAGGTAAAAAGCAATTAAAGTTGGAAATGCCACTCTTTTGAAGGGCACTCTTAAAGACTTGCATAGGTCTTATTCAAGTGGCGCAGGGATTAGCAACACAGGACACTCACAAACAGAAATCTCTATATTTTATCCTAAAATAACGCATTTGGAGCTGTTAACATTCTACTGATTGTACCTTTGGTACATCCCAATCATCTTCTCCCCAGGGAATCCTGCTCAAGCATCCTCTGCGGATCAAAAACAGAAATAATGGCACAGCAAGGGATGGTTTGAAGAAATATATTTAACACATTACACTTTTTTGATATTACAAACCAAACCATAAATGCCAGTTTAGATGACATTAACATATTAACACACTTATCAAAAGAACAGTAAGTAAGCCTGAAACAAATATTAACAATATGAATAAAATACTTTTTGTTTGTTCAGTGGGGTAAACATCAAAGATTAACAGACAAGAAACAACCCAAAACACTTAGGGCATAGCCATCATATTCACATTAATCCATATGATGACTGGTGCCAATAGCAGATAACAGAGGTTGTGCACTGTAGCTCTGGAGCTGCAGTTACTTCTAAAGGTAGGTATGGTTCCTTAATTTTATTTCTTACAGCTAACCAATGCATATCAAAGTTGAGTGAATGCTATTTCATTAGTCATAAACTCATCGAGGTCTCTTGATCCAAGGCTAGTGAGAAGCTACCATGGCATTGGTTCCTTTTTATGCTATTGATAGCGTACTTTGGTGTGCATCTATGCTATATGCTTTTCCATATTAAAAAAGGAATTTAAAACCCCAACATATATCTCCAGTTCTTAGCATGGTCCCTTGCATAGGTCCCTTGCCACACAAACAATAGTGTCCTCTTTCCCATTGAATCCACATAGCCTGACTCCCCTATGTTTGATTCCACTATCTTTTGTGAAGGGATATAGAGACGAACAAACATACATAACTATAACTTATATGAAACTGGTAGCTTTAAAGGTGCACCATGGCATTAAGTTCCAAACATTGATGTCCTATAAGTCTACTTATGCGTTGCAGGTTTTTTCTATTAAAGGCACTCTGCCGGATTGACTGGCACCATTCCTTCATTGTTTTCAATGGGTTTAGGGACCGCCCATTGTCCTTAAGGGGTTAAGAGATATCATTATTATTATCTTTTATTTATATAGCGCAAAGAATTTAAGCAGCACTTCAGACAATACATATATTCAAGGGGTATGTGACAAGACTAGAATTGACAGACTAAGACAAACCGATACATTAGGTGGAGAGAGCTTGCATGTTAGTATCCCAATTGTTAGTTCTGATCCAAGCTGCTTGGTGAGAATGTATGAAATATATGTAAGCAAAAGTAAAAAAGCAGCATCTCTGCAAAAAACTGGCCATGGCCCAAGTATCTTCAGGGGTCGAAACACAGCTGCCCATTTCCTTATTAGTTGTCTTTCAGTGACCAGGATTAAAACTTTAGAGGTTTAGAGAAACTGCAAAGAATTAATCATCCCCTTCATTGCTTCAAGTGGTTTGTTTCGTGGTCGCTTCTTACGGAGCTTGTGGTTAGTGCTTCTTCTGCCAGGGTCTGTGTCAAGCATGACATCGATTACCTAGTTTGTGGAATGTCCCTTTTGCAGTATACATTTTATTAATGTGGTATTCCTGGGTTGTCATTGTTAGTGATGAAAATATTGTTTTTGGGATGGTCGCAATAATTGTTGAAGTGTATTAATTTCTTAATAACTAAAATACCTCTTAATATATTTAAAGTTATATAACAACTGTTTTCTGTGGTTGAGAAAGCATTAGTCTGAGTATGGTAAGTTTTGTGTCTTGTATATTTTAGAACCAAAAAACACTTTGCATATGGACACACAAATATACTGTATACATATAATTATACATTCATGTGAGTATTCCATGTATACGCAATATATGTATTGGGCCCATCAACAGATGATTGGCAAGGGCTTCATTAAAATTAAAGATGACTTGATTATTCATTATTCCTTACAAAGTCTACAGTGGAACATTGGGGGGAAAGGAAATCTTGGAACAAATTCTACAAATTCTGAACAGATTGAACACATGGTTAATATTCTGATTGAAACTTACATTCGGAGCTACCTGAAGCGCCCATAGCTTTGTATCATTTCAAAGCTATTCCTGTAGACCATGAGTGGCATGAGAAATTCATGAAGCAAATTACACACAATCAGGTGCTGAAGAAATAGTTTTCAAAGATGGCTGAGGAATGTTTCTAAAGTAATCACTGATTTCATGTGTGCATTTTCGTACCCTCTCTGTCAACTTCGGCAAAACTTTAGAAAGGTCCTTGTGCCATGCAACAGCAAGTTTAAAAAAAAAGTAGAAGGAAATATGACAAAGCGAAGGAAAAGACAGGCTGTTTCTTTTGACACCTGCATCTTTCAGCCAGGGCCTTTGGAACAATATTGAAATTTCCGTCTTGTGAAATGCATATTTCCCATCACTGGCCATTGGTAGGATTGTTGCTGTAGGGTCGGATTAGAGCTTGTTCAAGCAGAGCTGTGACAGGCAGTCCACTGCCCTCCAGGCCTGTGATTTATAAAAATCTTTTGCTTTATTCTCAATTTTTTTTTCTTCAGTGAGTTTGGCAGAAAATGTGGAGAACGGGTCTTTATTGAACAGTCAATCAAAACTAGGTAATTCTTATTTCTTTGGTTTTCATACATAAGGCTTAGACAGTGGAATATGTCCACCCTGATTACCACAAGTCTACTGGAGACATGCAAGCAAGCAGACATGGAAGATGTTACGGACTTCTGCGTTTCCACAAGTAAAACTAAAGAATTCAAAGCAAGTGGGCCCATAATAACATTCTGATGCTGCTGGTGGGTGTTTAGAAAGCTTCCTTAAGTTCTGTTAATAGGATAAATCTGTTCTTATAATCAGTCATTTCTTGGAAGGTCTTTGTAGTTTTTCCTGCCAGATCCCTGCACCTTTTGTCAGGTCTCGATTTGTTGGTCTGTACAGTGACAATGTTACATATCAGATTGTAAGATTCCTCAGGAGTCAGTGGTCGGCATTAATGGGAGTAATGGTATTATGAGCGTATACAACAGACAGAAACCACCAGTCCTGGGGGTGTAATCTATAACCAAGAGCAAATCCATTGCAATAAAAAGTCTATAATGCAGCAGATGGAGCACCCAGTAAGAACAAAAGGTTTTATTTTCATTTCGGACAGGAAAAAAGAGGCACAGGCCTGGACCTGGCATCTAGCACATTAACAGTGGCCGATAGGGGCAAAACACTTGCTGATACTACTGATCCAATGGCAGATTGGATCCAGTAGTGTGTGACTACTGGCTGGATACCTGTGACTGCACTGTGTGTGACTGCACTGTGTATACTGCAGATGACCGCACATATGTCTTTTGGTGACCACTGGTTTCAAAACACGCCAGGGCTGTTTACACTTCCCCAGTCAGTCTCTGAATGCAATACATACTTGAGTAGCCATTCTCTTAATATGTAAGTGGTGAGCATTGGCAGCATCCTCAGAACATTTTTCAGCAGTGTTACAAAAGAGATTTCAGATGAGAAGTGTTACATGTCACTAATGTAGCCTAAAGAATTATGACTTCACATAACATTTTCTTGATCTGTGTTTTCTTCAGAAAATGGTTTCTGGTTCTCTGTCTACAAAACAAACCTCACATCAGAAATGAGGTTAAAGCATTATACTCTCGACTCTGTCGCTTTACATCTGCAGTGGGAGACATTGAACTCATCACATGCTTTGTAGTTCTGATTTTTCCTGGCTTTGGGTGTAAGCTGGGATTTTTCTGTTCAAGGCCTTTACTGAATGTCAGTATGATGTTTTTGATTGTTTCATTTTTTCCCCAGTCTTTTGGCATCCTATTAATGAAATCATTTAGACAATCAGTCTTTTTGTTAGATGTTTGAGTATGAGAATTCATTACATGGGTCATGCAGTATATGAATTTCTTCCAGGTTGGTAATGTTTTCGGCTTTGAAACAGTATGGGGGTTATGTAAAAATAATGGATTTTGTTGCAAACTTTTGAAAACAGTCTTATTACCATAGCAACCAATAGAATGTTCCTGCTGACTGGACTAGTCCAATGGTTGATTTGGTGATAACACAGCTTTTCAGTCTTAGCTCTAGACTCATTTGTGATACATAACCACCTATATGTGTAAAGTTTCTAAACAATGTCACCTTAACAAAAAGGATTCTTTTTTAAATAATAATGATGTTCATGCATTAAGCATTGACTTTCCTCTGGTGCATTAGTAAGCAGGGATATACATCTACCTCCCTTATACCAGTGATTCCCTTACTACCATATGCTCATTTAGCGTAATGTGTTAACCCTTCTAATGTCATTTATTTTTCTTCAGTGAACCAAAAAATGTATGGTATTGTTTTTTGTTGAAGGGAACACATTTATTATGAAACGCGGTTTATGGGCCTTTTTCTAAAGGCAGGATGATGTGCATTGCATGGTGACGATGTTTGGGGGTAACCACAGACCATTCACGATTAAAATTAGTAGTACTCCAGGAGAACATATATTTTTAAGTTTCACAATTTTTTCCCCTAGACATACAATTGCTTTCTTCAAACAATAAATGTAAACTATAAATATTTTTGATAATAAATATACTGTGTATATGTATATATATATATATATATATCTGTATATATATATATATATATATATATATATATCGTAATAGCAAGCTTTTTATTAAAAAAAAAACAAAATCACAGGTAACATTTGAAATATAAGAGGTGAATACCCAGGCATCAGAAAGAAGGCTGTAATTTTACTGACTAACCTTTCTTGTCCTTCCTCTCTCCGTTGTAGCTGATTCTGCTTCAGGCGGCCGGTGTTCTTTCTGTAAACCTTACTAGTCCTAGTGGGTGATGTCCGCGCATCTCTAAAAGACCCTAGTATTTCGCTAGGTGTGTATTGCTTTTTTCTTCTTCTGCATGCGTTTACTATATCACTTGTCAGAATCTGTCTACTTTCTGTACTTCTGATTCTATGTTCTCTTCGGCTGTATCCATGTCCCTACAAGATATAACTGTCAATTGTTTCATTAGCTATTGAGATTTGCTGTCCTCACTAATGCTTTAATGTGTTTAAAGCATTGGGCATGTGATATTGCTTAATTTTGTATCCTACGGAGATGTTCTGTAGCACGCACTGGAAATTGTTATTCATATTTTGAAATACAGAACTTGTTTTTTGTGTTTTTGTGTTGTCTGTATCATGTTGACATCTCCCCATTCATATCATGGTAGGCTTGTTACTGCAAGCTCCAGCCTGAAAATCTTTCAAATACTTACAATGCTTGTGGAAAATCCAGCAAATCCACTATTACATGTTCTGGAGAAAAGGTCTTGGGTGTCTTTTGTTAATTCATACGGAGGCCATTCATTTGTATGACTACTGGGTGTGTATGTGCGTGTCAGCTTCCACATAACCCCCCCTCCAAATACCACGCATGCAAATACCAAGATGCTATCTTGTTCTCAGTTATTTTATTGCACCTTTTGCATCTTCATCTTAATGTTTTACTCCTTATTAGTTCTTTGATAGAAAAGTGCCAGCATATACGTGCTCATTTCGTGCTAGTGGATCACAATCTCTCAAGCGTTTCAGCTACATTGCAGAGATTGAGAGATCACCCTGATGATGTCAAACAAATAGAAAGTGCTTAAAAACCCCTATTATTTTTATGTTCTTTAACTTTACATTGTTATTTGCACAATGAAAATGATTTTGGAATTATGCATGAAAATGTAATGTTCAATATAAGCTTATTTGCTCCTTATGGGCATATTTCCCCAAGAGATATCCCTTTAGCGTGTCTGTGGTTTTTTAATGCAAACATGTACGCGTGCTTTTTTTGTATTGATAGCTGCCGTTTTATCATTTCTATATAACCTAGGGAAAGAAAATAAAGACAATTTATTTAAAAAAGCTAACAGGTTAAATTGGTCATTGTTATGCAAATGTGTACTTGCATATTTAAAAAGAACTTGAAGAAAGTGTTTATAATGTTGCTCCAAAGAATTTTGAATGGTTCTCCCCCCTTCTGTTGCCGCCCACCAATACTGAGGCACAGAAACGCTCATTTTGTATTTTCTTACCAATTCGTTCGTGCTTCATAATGTACTAATTGTGTGTCTAACATTTGTTGTTAAAATAAATTGTGTTGTCATGTATTGGTAACAGGCATTTGGTACCCAAACAAATCACAATTTAAAGTCCTCCATTCTCACAGTTTCTTTCTTATGTGGTGTCCTGGTTTTAACCCCTAACCTTTCAAACTTAACCTCCGTGTTTACCTGTCAGTTACCAGGAAGACGTCTTTCACAGCAGCTATGGATGACTATGACATAAGGTCTGCTGCCAGTATTTTGGCCTCTGTAAAAGAGCAAGAAGCTCGGTTTGAGAGGCTTACCCGTGCTTTAGAAGAGGAACGCCGCAATGTTTCACTCCAACTTGAGCGAGCCAACGTGCCCTCTGATCGAATGAGCATGTGCAACATTGGCAATGGCCAGCCTCTAGCCACTGCGTGGCAGCAACTAGTCCTGCAGGTAACGGCCTGCTTTATATGATCTTGTCCATCATATCACTCACATCCCTTAAAGTCTCATTCTACACATTACACCGAGGGGTTTTTTCACTAAAGTGAGAGTTTGCTGGGGAGTTGCAGTTTCATCTCACTGACTTTACTATGCACCATGAAAGCACATACCCTGTTGGCTTTACTTTCAAGAGAAGCCTTTCTGGCCTTGTATATTCAGAGACTTATCTTGGCTAGTCACTGCTCACAACTTGACCAACACCTACCACTTACCTCTGAGGCTGCCATCCTGTTTGCTGAGCATTAAGATATGATGTTATATCATGGCGTGCTGCATGTGTGTCACAGAGTGTGTTCACTATGGAGCCTGTGACAGCTTTGCACATTGCTCCATAGTCTGTATGGGGTGGTTACAAGGGAGATCTCTGCTCTTCCCAATTGGCCCATAGAGCAGTGCTGCACTGGGAAGCCTGATCACCCAATAAGGCATAGTCAACCTAGGCCACAACCCACCACTGTGTATAATGCATAATAAAATTAGTGTGAGAGCTCAAAACTAAAACCCATTCGTAGAAGGTTGTCAGAGTTGGTCCTGTATAATCCATAATGAAGTGAAACTCTGACTTGCCAGCAAACTCCCACTTTATGCCTGACTTTAGACAAGCAGGTATATAACAGGGCAGTGGGCATTTGTAGATTGAAGAACATAGTATCTGTTCTCATCTAGTTTGGAACATCATATCCATGTAGACCCCCCTTGCTTGTTCAATCTCCACCATATGGAACATACCACAAATTGTGTTTTGCATTGTCAAATTAAAACTAAAAAGACCAAATGCACAGTAATTTAGCTGTGATTTTACATATTATGTCATTTTACATATTAAAATCCACTGGGAAAGATGGTCTTAAAAGCATTGTAGGGGTATGCAAGGGGATGTATATTTTAACATAACTGTTATTATTTCTGTTTTTTGTGGCACTGGCAATGTTTTGTGAATGCTCTAATACAAATGTAAAAAATATAGGTTTCATATAGCAATAAAAAAAATCTATATGTAGCTCTGTAAGGGAATACATGCAATTAGCATATGACAAATGGTGAAGAAAAACAACATTTTTTACTAACAAATTTCTGCTGACCCTGGATTGAAGAAGGTGCTGCTCGGGGGCAGCTGGGTGATTTCAAATAGGCCCTAAGCAACTACTTGCCTTTATAGTTGTTACAAGTCTGGCAATTTAGATTTTTTTAAATCACCCATTATTACTGAAAAGATAGTCATACCCACTAACACCCCAAACTCTAATATAATTGTTAATAATGAGAATGTAATAAGTGGGGAAGCATTACATTGACTTTCTAAAGAGAGTTAGGACCCTAACAGGTGTTTTGTAGAAACTCAAAATACTCAACTTGTATGCAAAGATGCACCTTTAGACTCCTTTCTACTGTTGAAGCTGGAAATGTTTCTTCTTATCTTAAATAGTGGCCTCCTGTAATTTTCTATGTCTGTGCCTGGTTTACTAGAGAATTTATGTCTGACCTTGTATGTAGCAATGAGATGTCCTTATGGCACCACCTTAAAATAAAAATAAATAAACCTTGTATGGCTTATTGACACTTTTCAAAATCAAATTCTTTAATTCTTTGTATTCATTTTAAATCTAACATTTGTGTTTTATTAATTCCATAATATACTCGCTTTACACTATTTACAACCCAAACTGTACTGTATATTTATATTTACATAATATCTTTGGTAGAAACCATTCACAGCACAAACTGTACTGCATATTAATACTTTGTATGTTAGCAATATAACACCTTGCTCTAGTATCTAGTAATTAATACACTAATTCCTTGGCTACTAATGTGAAAGAGAATCTATCACTTTCCAACTTTGTAAGTGAACTCTGAGGCAGGTGCTGCATGTGCACAGCACGAGGAGTGCAGCAGGGTCATGTTGTGATCCCACTGTAGTAGATTGTAAGAAAACAGGTTAGAAAGAGAGGGGTACGAAGGGACAAGGAGGGAGATGTTTTTGAGCTGCATGAGGGAGTGAGTGTCTGTGTGTAGGTGTAGTGTTAGCGCGAGTGTGTAAGTATGTGCAAGTATATATTTTGGGAGAGAGTTTGTCTTATTATATGGTGTTAGCATGTGTGTTAGTATATAGTGTTAGTGTGTGTGCATGTTACTATATGATGTTAAAGTATGTGTATGTAAGTGCATGCTGTTAACATTAGTGTGTGTACTAGGGCCTACAATAAAGCAACAAACATGGTAAAAATTTAGATTTACAAAAAAAGTGATGGAGAGAAATGGTGGGCAGAAAAAACACTATTTTCAAAAATTGACAGAGAGGGGCAGAAACTATAAGAGTTTACAAAGAATCAGTGTATGTAAGAAAAAAATCTAATGTGAATCTCCATAAGCTACTCCAAAATTAAACCCTGACCTCCAAAACGATGTATAGCACTGATGAATAGCACTGCAGAATGTGGTGGCACTTTATAAATCAATACATATCGATAAACAATAATAATTAGGTTAAGGATTCCTCAAAGCCATAAGTTGGATCTTGGCGCCTGGGGCAAGTTCAGAGGTTGCTACCTGTGATGATGTCACTGGTGCTGACAGAAGCTTAAGCATAAAAGAGGCCCGGGGCATTGCCTTTGGAGAGCTCAAGAGTGCCATTCACGTTGTCGCTCCTTGGGCAGCTGCCCACCTTGCCCCAAGCTATTATACTGGACAAAAGAATACCTTTAAAATAGGACAGCTTAGGACATGAAAAAAGTATAAAAATAAAATGTGTTTTTGTTATGGAAAATGCCTTGTGCAATACCTGTTTTAAATCAGTGTATTGCCACTGCCTAAAATTATGGACCATCAAAGAGACCATCATAAAGTGAAAAGGTTCATATAGATTTACATATTTTAGCCTGGATCTCTAACATCCCTAAAATATGTCAAAAATGTATATTGTCTGGAAACGTGTTGCCAGTGATGCTTGACCGTTTGATCTTTTTCGTTATCCAAGTTTATAATGAGAGTTAAGAATAATATATGCAATCATTGTGGTGAACTGGCAATCAGGAGATAAATGCCTCTGAAAATTAAAACAAGGCTCTGTCAAAGCAGTTAACTACCTTTTTTCTTTGCCTTGTTTTAACCAATGCCAACCTAAGTAATGCTCTCTGGATTTTTTGAGGGTTTCTATACTAACCCTCTCCTCTTCGTGTACCGGAACCTTAGCCTGTCTAGGAGACCATTGTACGAATTCCATGTACGGGTCGCAGTAGGGTTAATCCCGAATCCAACTGCTAGGGTGCAGATTGAACCCTCCTAAAACTAAGGGCTTAATGACTGCTGTTGGGAGGCAGCCACTGCGAGAGTAAACATTTTACGGATAGCTGGCTGTACATATAACTGACTAAAAGCTTTTTGTTTTCTGCCCTTTAATTCAGTAGGATTCACGCAATATAAACTGGGGTATTATGCTGCTTGTCTGGGGCATTAGTTACTTTGCTTGGGTTATTAGATTTATTACATTAGTGCAAATAGTCTCTGTCTGCTCCAGTGACAACGTTTCTATGTGTATTATGTTCTTTTCCATGTAGTCAGTTTTCAGTGATCTGAACTAATGGCAAGTAACAGTGAATACAAATTAGAGTAGTATTTTTGAAAGATTGACAATCTGTGCCCCTTGATTAGATTTTAATCAACAGGAAAGCATTAAGAGCCTATTGTGCTGAGCTCTTTAACAGCCTCACTAATGATATCAGGTTATCATATTGATAAGTTCATTGTTCGCCGAGTGTGTGTAGAATAGATTTTGTGTTGCTGTGCAGATGCCTCTGGTCTTGGCAGTGTTCTATGGCAAGTGTCCAAGCTGACAGTTCTGGGGCTTTCTGTGATGAGCTCAGAGTTTGAGTCTCTGTGGCCTCTCTGTACCCATATCCATTCTAAAGAATGAAATACTCGTCATTCTAAATTTGTGGATTGATTCTAGTTAGCAGGTGCTCACTTGAAATAAAATTGGGAGTATATCTGCCATTATGTTATTCTGAACACTATTCTGTGGTAACATAGTAATTTAAGTTGAAAACAATCCATCAAATTCAACCCCAATGTTGATCCAAAAGGTAACAAACCCACTTTGAAACAATTTCCCATTGTGTCTTAAAAATGGGGAAATTTCTTCTTGACTCCAAAATGGCAAACAGATTTCTCCCTGCATCAAAAAGCTATAAATAAGCATGATTATTCCAGAAATTACAAATGAACTTCATCGAATTACCTGGCGCTATTATTCTGAAGAGGGCATTACAGTTTTGTTAGAATGTTTTTTTAATGGTCATACATCGATGACCGTATGTGGGAGCTTCCAAGTTGTCCTGATCTAAAGCTTTGTGAACATAGGAGTCAGAAGGGGTAACATATGGATCAGGCTATTCAGAACAAGAGGTGTGGCCATGGGGCAATTGTCCCCTGGACCGGCCCAGAGACAGGAACTCAGTCCCACAACACAATGTTATGTGATTCTAGAAAAAGTGCTCTGGTGAAGGTAAGGGTGTTATTTGTGTGATAGAGTGAGTGTTTGAATGTAAGTGTATGCTAACAAGTGTGTTAGTGTGAGTGCATATGTTGGCATGAGTTTGTATGTGTCAGTGTGTGTAAGCATTTGTGTATGTCTAAATGTGTGTGTTGGTGTGTCTGTTAGTGAGTGAATGTGTGTGTGTAAGCTTGAGTGTGTATGTTTAAGTGTGTGAATATGTATGTGTGAGAGTGTATAAAGCTATATGCTAGAGTTACCAGGGTGTGTTTCAAGGGGCTGGGGGGCACTCTGTTTTATTGCCTTCTCGGCCAGAATGTGGCAGCCCTCCCCTGCGTGTAGCTGACCCCTATTATATTAAATAAGGTGTAGAGAGTAGGTAGATAAAGAAAGGAAACGGGCAGAGCCAAATGCGCCCCTAACACACAGTAAAGGCTCTAGTTATCACATTTGATTACCAGGCTTTGGCCTAAAACCAGGGAGTTCCTCAATATTTTGATGACCTAAATAAAGAACCTGCTCTATTTTTAAACAATAAAAGATCTATCACATGGTGTGACACAAAATATCTAAATATATAAAATGTATACCTGTTATAGGAAATTAAAAAAACACTAGCCTTATATTCTGGAAAGTATATACATATATATTTTAGTGGGGCTGATTTTATGATGTGGCTTACAATAGGAATACATAGAGCCATTAACAAAAAATGTCTAAGAACAACAATGTTACATAAGATGTTTTTAGTTCTTTAGAAAAAAAGGCATTTTCAGAAATATTTTGCTACAGAAACATTTTCTGTTGACAGTCATCGTAATTTTAGAATTTTACTGAGCTAGTAGAGAATGTATCTTTAACGCCTTCATTGCTATTGCTGCCATCCATTGCCCTTAAAGTCAACCTCCCTTGTCTCCAGAGGTGACAGTTTTTCACAGACATGGCAGATTATTACGTTCTGGACACAGGCGCGGTATAATGAGCCTGTCTGAAATCAGACCTTTATTTTAAGCGCCTGGCACAGGCTCTCTATGGGTCTGGCAGGGAACAGCCAGGGCTTGTAAATGAGATTCAGAGCTGCGTACTTTTGCCGTAGTCTGATTAAATAATGGCACTTTTACGATGGCCACAGTTCAGGATGACTTCTGTGCAGACAGAATTTACCACCAGACGCACGTTAGCATGCGTTTTTTGGATTGCCAACATAAAGGTTTAGTGGTCTTCGCTACAAATGCACAAATCCTTCCTCCTCTCTCATAAAGCTGTGGCCATCAAAATACTACTCTGAAGGTGACATACAACCAGTTTTATAACCCAGTGAAAACTTTCAATGCAGGATAATCCAAACGTAGAGTTTGGTTATCAAAACGTTGTTTTCCGTATGTACCGGATAGCATACATCATACAATTACAGAGAGAAATAGCGTAAGATTCCTCGGTAATACAGCATTGGCTATTACTATACACCATTGATTATGTCTGTGGTTTTATTTTTCACTCGTTTAGCTTCCTAGAACATCACGTTATCCACCTGTCGTGTTTCTGCTATCTCTTATTTTTAACACAAATCTTAGGCCTGCTTAACAATGTTTTTTAAGTAAAAAAAAAATACATACATCAAAGACACATCCTGCATCTTTGTCACTTCTTTGTTGCAGTTGATTCATCGCGCTTACCTGTTTACAATATGGATCCTCTGTGTGTTACGTTGTAGATAACGACATCCATAATGTTTTCCCTTTCATCCTTTAACATCAGTGACATCCGCTCACAGTTCTGCGTTTCTTTCTTTGAAATGATAAGTACTGCTGCAAATCTAGTACAGAGAAAAAGTGGTCACTGGGTAACAATGGTGACCTAAACAGTCACTAGAACCTGAATATTTTCATATTTTCTAACTGCAGAAATATAAAATGCATAATATTACAAACACGTATTAACATTTTATTCTATTATATCATGCTGGTAGCATGGTCATATCATACTCATGTTTTAAATGAAGAGACTGCAGTTTTCCCAGTTTACAAAGGGGAATAGACCTTTAAAGAATGAGCCAAGAGACAGAGATGCATTTTAATTTAATTCCCTTCTAGATAGAGGACCTCTAGAGCCCACTGAATATTTATTGCACCCATAAAGAAACCCCATATTAAACGTGATTGTGCAAACTCATTTCAGTTATGTAACACTGCAGTCGTTTTCAGCATTTTACAGCTGGTAGAAACATGGGAAGACTGGATTAGCCAAATAGTACTTATCTGCCATTAAGTTCTGGGTTTCTATGTCCATGCATCACTAGAGAAATAGTATAAATGTAATGCATTATTTTGGAACACCCAATGGTAAATCCAGTCCTTTATCTCTGATTGTGTTCATAAAATGCAACTGGGAAATTCTTTTTTACCTCCTAATATGCCCAGTGGATGTTGCAGGAAACTTTTGGGTATGGTCTTTGAATAGAGGGTGTTAGACAGCTATGCAAATGCACTTCAGCTAACATGAGATGTTTCAGCATCTGGTTAATTAACTATAAAGTATATGCCATGAACGTGCGGTTTCCCTTTTTTCTTCAAGTGTCCAGATTTGACAAAGGCAACGCAACATGCTACTCAGTTTGAAATCAGGCCATACATATTCTATGTAAAATATTCAATATTGTACTTATTCCATTTGTTATATATCTTACAGTAGACTTGTGCAAATGGACCAAGCCTTTGAGGGCTTATTACATTCTGAAACGAAATTCATTGTCACTCACCGTCATTCACTCTCTCATGCTCATTCACACACTTATTCACATTCTGTTAGGACTATCATTCACTCTCTTACGCTCTTTCTGAATCTATCCCTACCTTCTCTTTAGTGTCTTTTCTTGCATTTTTTGTTCTTTTGTCCTCTTTCTTTGTCCGCAAAAGGGCACCACCTCTTACACCAATCGGAGGAGAGGGTGTGCCCAGAGGCTTCCCTTTTTCGGGAGTCTTTCGGGACAGATTTGCGGAGAAAAGGAGGTGCAGAAACGCTTTTCTTTCTCAGCGAATCTGTCTTCGTTATTCTATCCTCCTGTTGAACCCCGGACAAATTTGTTTGCCATAACTAGTTTATTTGGAAGATGGTTTATTTTTATATTTTTTAGTATAAGACAAAGGATGTATAGATTTTGCGGTTAGCACTAGCATCTGTGATGATTTTGTAAAGGAAAAAGGTCTTATTTATGGGCAGTCACTCATTGTTGATCTCTTATGCACACCGTGGTCATTTTATAAAGGGAATATAACTAATATAACTGACAATTTGCAAAAGGGCAGATGCCCTGGGCCCACCCCCTTCCCGTTCCTCTAATCAGTGGACAGGGGGTTCCTGGAGGCTCTGGCCTTCTCAGATGCAGAATTGGCAATGTAACATGCCGCATAGAAATGGTTAAAAATAAAAGAATTCATTGGTTTATATGCTCTCTACAAGCAAACGCCAGAAAAACTGGAATCTGCAAAAGGGCGAGGCTTTGCCGAATAATGAAGACAGATTCGCTGTGAAAGAGAAATGTTCCTGTACCCCTCCTTCTCAGCGGATCTATTTATATAATTCTGGTCTCTGTATGGACTTCTGCAAAATGGTGAAGACATTGGGACAGCATCTTCGCTTTTCTTCCAATCAGGGGAGAAAGTGTACCTGAGGCCACACCTTTTTGCGTAGTTCACCGGGAATCCATGTCCAGTTTTCGTTAGAGGAAGCATAACATTTTGAGCTCTTTGCTTAGTTTTCGTTTGTTTCGTTAGGGGGCCCTCCTAATTTTTGGAGAATCTGACAAATTTTGTTGTGTTCTAATGCAAGACAGCATATTTCAAGTGGTCCAAAAGGAGTAGGTAACAGCAGAGATTTATTTATGGTGGCCTTTATTGCCCTTCGCCTAATAACACCTACCTCTGCGTCAGGTGTCCCTATACTGGCACCTCACTTCAAAAGAATGCATGGAGCTGGGCGCAGCTAGGCATGGTCCCCCAAAGTGTAAATGAGCTTTCCCTTGAATCAAGCTTCCCAGAGCAGTTGCGTACCAGGAAGCTTGATCGTGGATTAGGGTGATCTGCCCCCTGTTTTGCGGCAGAGAGGTTGCCCTGCCCAAGGAGCTGCCACCCTAAGACTAGTTACCACAGTTTATGCATTGCTGAATATACGTGTCACATGAGTTAGAAACCATAAATAAAGGTATGCTTTTAAAGGAGAGTTCTCGATTTACAGAATTCACTCACTCCCAGAGCAAAACGCTGCCTGTTCAAGATGAGAACAGAAACAATAGTGTAATTATTTTCTTTTTGGAGATAAGAATCAATTCTCTACATCCCTGTAGAGAAACAGTTTCTCAGCACTGGGCTTGTTAGGTCTTGTCACGTTTTCTTTTGTCTCTTCCTCAAAGTAAATGCCTGCCTTTGCTTTGGCTGCGCCTGATTTCCGCCCTGACAAGTAACCTGCCGTTTAGAATAGGCATGGGGTGGAGGCTCTACCATAGTAATTATAATATATATACGAAAGAGACACACAGAAGACAACATTCCTATCCATCCGCTAGGCAATGTCTTTTCAATCATGGCAAGAATTCTATTTCAGATTTCACCTGCCAACCCTTTCTGTGCCAGAGTGCCTATTGTTACAGTGGAAGGCATTGCTCATCCCTCGACTCACGGGGAGTTACCTTACAAGGGCACCTGTTATTTTAACAGGTTGTCTCATCAGCAGAATAGGGCACAACACATGTAGTGGATAATTTAATGATGTTCTTTGGACCGTCACAATCCTTGCCATGGACACTGGGTTCCTTGTACGGACACTTTACCTATCCTTGCTCACTGGTACCCATATGATTAAGCCTGACTTTCTTCATCCGAGAGCTGGGTATTTGTAAAAGCTGAGTAAGCTTCTCCTGTAGCATTAATCATATATCAATGTTACATAATGAATGGTATATGATTATTAATAATACATTGTAATGCTTTGAGGTATCACAGCGGATGTTTTTTAACTCTATAATGTGGCCTAAATATGAAGTCATACTTTTGTATTAACCTTTATGCCTTTCCCTTACATACCATTATTTGAGTGGTTGAGCACTGTGATACATTGACTACAAGGTGTAAGCTGTTTAAAACGAATACATATCATTTATTAACGTAAGGCCATCAAAGGTCCACAAGTTTAATGTGTCCATCAAGGGTGTCAACTCCTTTGTGTTGGATCATTAATAGTGTCCTCGATGACCAGCTTTTGAACAGCATTTGAACCTCTACTTCCTCTAGGACCCTGCCAGCAGAAGATACACAATACTCTAAAGTTTCTCTAAAAATATATTACAATTGGAAGTATTGAAAAGACAATGCCCTTAATAACAACCTAAACATCCTACTAGGTAGGATAGTAACTTTATATAATACAGTATTTTTCATAAGCAGTACTGAAGAAAACTCCAAAACTTGGGATCGCCAAGACTTGTCCTTTGTCAGCCATCAAACAGTGACTGTTAGGCTACTAGATGTTTGTATATTTTTTTTAAGTGCAGGGGAATGGGGGGTGTAGGGTTCAATTTAGTTATTGTATTTATAACAATTATGTATTTGAAAGAACTTTCTAAACACATATTAAGATGGATCTCTCACCTGGACATTAATGTTAATGACAGTATTTTGTGCATCTGTCTATAACATGTTAAAATTACAAATGCATTCAAGTGGTAGTAATGTAACTACCTCTGACGTGATTAAAGAAAACATGACATGTGTTATACATCTGCAGTGTGGTACTAAGCAATCCGTTGCAGACCCACCGGCAGTGAAGGGGGCAAGTCATCTGTGGTCAAAGCCCTCTTAGTTATCAGTAGCACTAAAGCTACTTCCTCTGGTAGCCTTATAAGGGAAACTTTGGAATTCCTGAGCTTTGTGTAATGTAGCCGAGGGTCCACAGTCCACCTTCCTTACTGTACAGTCTTAACAGGAAACATACCATGAAAGACTCTCGGGAATGCAGCAACCTGTCTGCTTTACTCCTACAGGCTGTTTATTTAACTCAACCTTATGTGGGCACAGAGTACACAACGACCAGCGTTGGAACAGCAGTGGAATAAGCAAATGGTATTCACTCAAGCTACCATGTGGATAAAAATAACCCTCTATGTATTCACATTTCCTCAGGCGCTACTTTGCCTTATCTCAGTAAATAGTTACTAACTGCAGAAAAGTTGGAGGCATTCAGCAGGTAGACTATAGCTCCCATCACCGTTAGCAAACTGTTGGGGGACACACCGATTGACAATCCTTGATATGGTCTATATGTAACGTGAACTGGTGACAGGCAGTGAAATAAGTGTTCTGTTCCTTAGATTTGGCCCCAAGTTTTAAACGCACCTCATATTAGAGGAAATGGATAAAAACTCTCCAGTGAGAGAAGTAAGCCAATTCTTGCAACATTAGCATCTGCATATAAGTAACAACTGCGTAATGCTAAAAATAAAGGAAAAAAACACTGCCCCAACCCCTAATGAGTAAAGGATTAATTTACAGTGTCTCACTTTGTAGCGAAAGAATTCTAACGCTGACATCACGGACTGTGTGTGAAAAAATGTCAGTTTCAGAATGAAACGACTTAGTTGTGTATATTCTGAAGCTCAGTGGCAAAATAAATGGGTCTCGTAGGATTTTTTTTTATTCCTTTGCCCCTTGTATGCTGAAAGGGATTTGTCATGTAAAGAAATGAGATTTTTATCTGTGCATAATGTGTCAGTACAATATTTTAGCAAACCTAGAAGCTATTTACATTGGAACCATTTTAAAATTAAGTAGTTGTGGATTAATGGGGAGTAAATTAAGTAATTGTGGATAAATGTGGAGACTAATTTTAGAAAGGTTATGTTGCGTGTTGTGTTCCCGGTCCACCAGAAGCCAGAATTGAGGCTGAAGAAGCCATTGAATATTTACTGGTCCTCCCCACAGACATGTAGTCTCCAAAAGCACCAGTACTATGGCCATGAGCACTGGTGTTCTGCCCCCTAAAAAACCGTGTGAGTAGTGTTAGGAGTGGCGGATAGTTCTGTCTGCTACGCACACAGTTATGTCTGGACTGGGTTTTCAGATTCCTATGGTGCTGGGAGGCAAAATGGGGGGACCTTGTTGGTAGTTCCACCCATGTAATTTACACTCTACTTACTAGTGCTTATTGTAATCCTATTATCAAGCATTTCATACCAGTTTCTGCTCAGCTTTCTATTTGCCCACAAGGCTTTTGAAAATTTTATTATTTTTTAAGATTACAAGCAGTACCTTGGGACCCACCCTAATCCTAAATAAAATGACCAGGAGCCTACATTACCCACATACACTTTCTGTACATTTTCCAAAAATGCCTGTCGATTAAAGGGGAAATCTGGTCACCCTACCATTGCTCTCTACAAATAGGAAGATGAAGGGGTGGGCCTCTGGGCCACTGATTACTTTGAAATGCTAAGGGTGCTGGCACGTTCTGGTCTAGGCTGACTAGGCCTCAGTCAGCAGATCTGTTGGAGTTGAGGCAAGAGACAGCTGACGTGCGACATTAGTGATGTCATTTTATCAGAGGCCTCCCTGATGGATTTATACCAGAAGATCTGTGCCTAGCCAGCACAGCCTCTGTAGTATTCCTCCCCTTCCCCATGTGCCCCTCTGAGTTTTAGTGAAAAGATCCTTCTAGAGGTAGGGCCTTGTGGGTGCTGGCCTGAGCCAAGCGTTAGGCAGCTCTTCGCTTAATTGCACCACTACTCAGGGATGGAAAGAATGTAGCATTTTGGTGTGATAATATTTACAGTGGTAGCTCTTTATTAGACTTCATGGTAGTCATGTTGCCTTGTAAGGCTTTGGCATCCATAGATTATGATGAAGAACATATTTTTTTTTATTATGGTAGATTTATGCCATCTGAAATGGGCATTTTATAATTATGAGTAAAATGCACTCAGTTTTAAAGGACGGTTCAGAAGAGCTCCTTCAGAATTCTTAAATTCATGTGACACATACTTGCCTTCCCTCAGCAGCGTATGGAATGTTTCACATCTCCTTCATCTGCTTCTAAGGCATGCATTCACCCTGTGAAGCTGAGGTCTCAGGGACCTTGTAAATGTAAGAGTTTTTGTTTGAATTTCTTTGCATTCCAACTGAATCAAATAACATGCATGTTTATAACCTGCTTAAATGTTTTATATTCTCAGGACATGGCATGATCGTGAAGCTATAGCCCTTGTTATGCTTAACTTTCTAGACTATTTGGAAGTTTCTTCTTTCCAGAAGGCCACACCATACATTTTAAGTTTATCATATAATGTACAGGATTGCATATTGCCCAGATATATGCAGTATAAAGAATACATAATAATTCAAGAACTGTGGGTCTTATTACTGGTGCAGAAGATCCCTCCAAACCAGTACAAAGGTCATTAGTCCCCCAGGTGAAGGAGTGATTTCTTGCACCATCAACCTAACTGTAAGGAGCATGGGACAATGCCAATTGTGATTAGCTTTTGCGGACAGTTGGGATCCTCTGATCTTCCGAGACCAGCCCACTGATCTGTGAAATCTGTGAGACAGCTCCCGTGTGGCCTCTTCACTATGCGACGGAGCTGCGCTCAGGGACATGATATCATATCCTGGTGTTTGGCTTCCCTACCTCATGAGCAGTGGCGTCGCTACAGGGGGGCAATTGCCCCCCCTAGGATATTCCTTGCCCCCCCTGTTGCCCCCCCGCCGATTTTGGAGCCACCCAGGACAGTCCCCTTGACAGCTAACGACGGCATGGTGCCGTCGCTAGCAGTATCTTACCTTGATGGAGGTCTGTGGACCCCCATTACCACAAGCCCCGGCGATCTGCCCCTCACACTGAAGGGCATCACCGGGGCCACCCGATCCGGCCGGTGACGGCACGCGCAACTTTATTAATAACTGACAATTGTCAGTTAATGCGGTATGGGGGCATGCTGCTTAGATGCCTGTATCTCAGGCATCTAAGCAGCTACAGACCCCCAACATATACCGTTGGAAAGGTAATTACCTCACCTTTACATTGGTATATAGCTTGTAAAAGAATAAAAAAATCTTAAGTTAAAAAAATAAAAATGTAAAAAAAAATGATTTGGGGGTCTCTAAAGGCAGATAAAAAAAGATCAAAATTGCCTAGAGACCCCCAAATGAAATTATTTAAGCATAAAGTAGTTTAATTTAAAAAAAAATAAATAAAGTTTAAGTATTCTAGCTAAATGATCACTGTGGTAGCCAATGTTACCACAGTGATCATATAGCTATAAAAAGTCACATTCCCTTTCTAAAAATGGCCGATACAAATTTTTAATCCCATGATCCCTTTGATCATGGGGTTAAATTTAGTCAACGGTAGAGGGAGGCAATTTTTGAAATCCTGATGAACTGCAAATATTATTAAAATCAGCCATTTAGCCTGTGCGGTACGTGAGTAACCAATTCATCCCTGGAGCGCCTTGCATTTTTACTGCAAAACTTATTTTTGCTGTAAAAGTGATTTTTTTTCTCCCTTTACCATCGTTTCTTTGGGATTGTAAGGGGAAAGAATGGTGTGTGCTTCTGTGAGTGAATGTATGTAAAGTATGGTATGTGCTTCTGCGAGTGAATGGAGATATGAAAGGCGTGTGAATGATCAGTAATTAGGGTTGAAGCCTTGATGTGGCATTACTGCTCACGTAGGAAGTTAAATTATGGCACAAAAAGTACACATTTACAAGAACTACACCCCTTGGCGCATCAAATGAGGGGCTGTATGTGTTTCTAGTACAAACCTGGTGTGCGCAAGACACAAATGAACATGTCGCTATGGTTAGAAAAAACATATTTTCTAGCCAAAGCGACATATTCCATCATTATTTGTGCACTCAACTTTTGTCCTAGAAATACATGTAGCCCCTCATTTGAAGCTCCAAGGGGTGTAGTTTCTCAAAATGGATGAATTGTCCGAATGAGGGAGAGCATGAGTTAATATGTGGATGAATTGTCTGAATGAGGGAGAGCATGAGTTAATGTGTGGATGAATTGTCTGAATGAGGGAGAGCATGAGTTAATGTGTGGATGAATTGTCTGAATGAGGGAGAGCATGAGTTAATGTGTTTGTGTGTATCATAGATGTATAATTGTGGAAGGGAAAAGATGGCACTAGCAGGATGTTTGAGATGGCACAGGCCGGGTGTATATGGGACAAAGATGCCAAATCTTATGTGTGTTATCTGGGTGCTGGTCAGGTTCTATGTGGGCAGTGTGGACGCCAGGGCTGACTTTGGGGTGTGCAACCTGTGATCTATCCCTGTAAATTAGGTAGTTTTAAATATACCTTTAATGCCATGTTTTTATGTTAATTCCAATTGATCTGCACCTACAAAGCTGGGTTTCTGTGTTTCTGTGTTGTAGATCCATATCTGCTATGCTATGTTTCCATACATTATTTATGTATACCTGCAAATACAGGGTTTGTATGTCTTGTTCGGTTGATTAATACCTGCAATGCTGTTTCCATGTATTTATTTAATCTATACCTGCAATGCTACGTTTCATATATTATTATTGTATACCTGCAAATACAGGATTTGTATGTCTGATTCTGTTTATTTGATATATACCTTCAGTGCTGAGATCACAAGTGAATTTCAGTTGATCTATACATGCAAAGCTGGGTTTGTGTGTTAATGTGTTGATCTATACCTGCTATCGGCAGCAGGGACTAATATTAATATATATATCGGCAACTGGAGCTAATATTAATATATATGGGCAGCAGGGGCTAATATATATATATATATCAGCAGCAGGATCTAATATTTATATATATATCGGCAGCGGGGTCTAATATTAGGCCCTGAAATAATTTAGTGCAAAAGTTAAGGTATTGTGTTGTTTAAAGGATTTCAAGGATTAGTCGTACTAAATTGTGGCTTCAGGCTTCCCATGTTGAATGATCAAGTATTGTATTGTCCAGTAACAAAAGTATCATTCCATAGCACATTACTTTTGGCAATATATATATATATATGTTTTTTCAGTGGTATGATTTAATGGTGGAAATTATTAATGCCCCCCCAGTTTGACTGTGGTATCTTGTGTGCCCCCCCTATATATTGTTTCTAGAGTCGCCACTGCTCATGAGGGTTAAGGTATCTCTGCTCCCAATGAAAGTGCACCGACTTGGACACCTGAAATATTGGAGGGGTATGACACACCTTAAATATAAGTTCTTGCCCTTTATCTTTAAAAGAAAGTAAATATGTGAATATTAAGGAGGTTTAACATACCCTATCCCCCTACTAGCCCATTTTTGTGTTACACCATGCTTTGCTTCCCTTTCCGCTAACCTGTCAGCCACATATGCTTTATGTGATAAGTCTGTATTGCGTTTGGGTCAATACAATAATTTGTGTATTCTTATGCTATGTTTTATTTATGTGAAATCTGTATCTTGCTTGCTGTTCAATGGCTTTTTACTTTGACTGTTATCGCCACCAGATTCAAAAAAGAAAAAAAAAAAGCCTTTATTCATTAAATGCTAGAAGACTTCAGGCTATGTTTATGGTGATCGGTACACAATAGGTTGGAAGCTTATACTTGCCTATAATTAATGGTCAATAAAATACGTTTTAGTTCTACATTCCTTTTGAACAAATATATTATAATTTATTCAGGATGCAAAACAAGTGAAGGTGGTTTGCAAAGTGATGAAAACCAGTCTTTCTACAAATCACATGAATAATAACACATCATAACTTACATCTCACAGACCAGTGCAACTACTGTGCTACAAAAGCACTACTGCGATCCTCCCGTGATTTATATACATGCAAGCAATTGTTCTTCTACATTAAATATAAGCAAATTATACTGTACTGTGAGCGTGAACATTTGCATGTCAGTAGCCAGAAGCCCTTACCACAGCCCAGACATTACACACTATACAAATATATAGTACAGTAGTAGGAACGACTTAAGACATATTAATATGTACACTTTAGAAGAGCGAAGGCGCAATAGAAACATTTAAGGATTTCAGAGGATTAAATAATGCTGAAAAGGGAAGATTTTTAATAAAATGTGAAGTATAAGAACCAAAAAATTATTATTTAAAGTAAGGGACTGACTGAGGAGTAATGCACAAATATTCTACTTAGCACAAAGGGTAGTAGATACCTGAAATAAACATCCAGTGGAAGCAGTACAGGCAGACACAGTAAGGAAGTCACAAAAAGCGTGGGTTGTGCATAAAGGTACTCAAATAAAAGAGTAAAAAAATGGGTCGTCACTCTGTATCTGTGTAGAGAAGGCCATGGACTTTGGACATGACAGAAATACTGGTTTGAGCTTGTGTACTTGTATACCTACCAGTAGCCAAAATGTGACGTGTTTTAGGATGGGGGGGGGTCATTAGACTGAAACCTAACCTATTTCTAGAAATGTGGCATGTAGTTTGGATATATTGCTGTGTATATCTGTAACAGTGCTAATGTGTTACAAAAATGATGCGTTATGATGGAACACAAAATACTTGAAATATACATTACATTTTAGTGATATTGAAATAGTAGGGCACATACGGTATAAAAGAGAACAAAATATGCAGTTTCTTGAGAGCAACATAAAAAACACTATACATTGGCAAGTAATTATTTCAAGTCAAGAGACTCTCTTCCACCTTGTAATGTGTAGCAGAGGACATCAGAATGTCTCCACTGCTTTGACTGTCTAATTGAACCTTTGGACGCTGATCTGGACCAAACTGGGAGGACTTTGTTCTGTTGCTGCAGTGGGGCATCGTGTTTTAGGATATGCGTGGAGCTTTTGCACTACTGCCATTTATTCAATAGTGTGGGGACTGGTATGTGTTTATTAAAGAGCCTCTTCCAGTCACTCCCTGTGTGCATAGCATGGGCGTCCTTTATGTTGTTATCAAGACTATTACACTATAGTATATGCACTCTACCAAGTGGATCTCATTGTTGGTTACATACTGAATTAGTGTGTTGAAGTGGCTGTATTCACTAACGTATGTTTTATCATGTTGCATTGCACACTTGAGTGTTCTGGTGTACTGTTGTTTTAACTCTTTTGTAGAATATAGGGTAAAGAATTGAGACAAGTAGTCTAAAGATCGGTATGCATGGATACCAATACACAACATATAGATTGTTTTTCTTTACTAAAATTAAGATAAAAGCACATTTACAGCTGCTTTTCTCATTCATTTGGGAGGCTGAATCGTGTATAAGTCTCCCTGGAAATAGAATCCTGCCGTGTGTTTTTTTTAATAAGTGACTTTTGTTTGGCACACCTACTAGTTTCTGTAATTTTTTTAGTGCAAGTTATTCACAACTTATTCCACAAATCTTGTAAATGAATCAAAATCTTGTTTTCTTGCTGACGGCCAACATTCTTTACTTACCTTCCCTTTCAAACTCTATTACAGTCTGGTGTACATGTTTTTTTTTAAATATTGTTCAGCGTTACGTGATTGTTCGCTTGGTGAAAGACTGGCCTTGTGGGGTATTGGTGGGCTTGGCTTCCTCTGCATGCCTTTAGCCTGACATCACTGTATATTTAGGAGCAGCGACATCCAACCTAGAGGACTATATTCTGTTTGGAATCTTAGGTCAGGACTGGATGACATTAATAATGATGAGATACAATAGAGGTTTTGAAGGTGGCAATTCAAAAAACTTTTCAGTGTAACGTTTGGCCTTCATCTGGACAATAGCATTTAAGGGCACCCTGTATTATCACCCATCACCTCTCTATTCTTTTTTCCTTTTGATGTAAGATTACTATTACAACAGAGTCCACTGATTTGTTGATACTGTCACCAAATAAATTGGAAGGCAAAGTCGCCTGTTAACGTTGTTAGGTTAGCTCGAGGCTGGCAAGTTTCTGTGCTGCAACATTTACAAACCTGTGTGATCTGTAAACCGTGCCAGCACTCACGTCACCAGTTTGGGAAACAAGTGTAACATTAGATGGTGCACCAGTCTCCATAACCTGTTCTTTCAATTTCCTGCAGAAATGTTGTAACAGGTGATAGAAACTGTTCTCCAGCATCGGAAACTAGGTTCTATCCTAAAACGCATTCAACACAGGCTGTTTTGAGAGGAGAGTTTCCCATTTATAACGCATCTCATTTAAGGTGCCCACAGGACATGCTTAGCAAATAAAGAGTTAAACAATTGCACTATTCAGTTTATAGCATGTTAGCAGCTGCTTACTGCATTGGATTAACTGTAGCTCAGTTCTGCTATTGGGAATTCAGTCTTCTGAATTTTGTCAGTTTTGTAGAGACTGTGGGTGGACTGACTACACAGTCAGCCCCAACTCTCAGCCATAGAACAGTGGTAGTCGTAGCTCGCTAACATCTGAAGATCCTCAGTTGACCTGATGGATGAACCTTGTATTCTTTCCAAGCCTTTATCCATCCCCTGCTCCCTCTCCATCCCCTGCTCCCTCTCCATTCCTTTCTACTTTCTCCACTCTTCTCTTTATTCCCTGCTCCTTTCTCCACTCTTCTCTCCATTCCCAGCTCCTTTCTCCACTCTTCTCTCCATTCCCAGCTCAGTTCTCCCCTCTCCATTCCCAGCTCAGTTCTCCCCTCTCCATTCCCTGCTCCTTTCTCCCCTCTCCATTCCCTGCTCCTTTCTCCCCTCTCCATTCCCTGCTCCTTTCTCCCCTCCCCATTGCCTGCTTCTTTCTCCATTCTTCTCTACAATCCCTGCACCTTTCTCCACTCTTCTCTCCATTCTGTGCTCCTTTCCCCACTTTCCCCGCTGCCCTCTCCATTCCCTGCTCCTTTCCCCACTATTCTCTCCATGCCTGCTCCCTCTCCTGTCCCCCTCTTGCAGTGGATGCTCGTGGCTGTGCAGTGTTGGGACCGAGCTGCTGCCTGTCTGCTGGGTGTGGCCTGAGAGTGCTTTATTTGAGCTCCCAGCTGTGACCGTCTATCTACTCCCACCCTCAGAGGAGGGGGATAGACTTCTTTGCTCGTTGTAGGGAGGCAGTCTGGCTGGGAGAAGCAGAGGGAGAGAGGTGATGTGAATACGCGCAAAGGATCCCTGCTTTCCTGGAGCTTTTCAATCGGGATCCCCTTGCACTGGGTCTGGAGATCGCAGGGCTTCTCCATTTGCTCCCTCCTTTAGTGAAAGAAGGAAAAAGAGAACAGGATTCGATTACAAAAATCACATTGGTGGAAGGATAAAAAGAGATCAGAAGCTGGATCTGAGCTCTGTCAGGCTGTGAGCTTGTGCCCATACAGAGAGCTTGGACCGAAGTGCTCTGTACTGGACTTGAGACCTGCATAAATGCCCGCAGAACTCCAACAGGTCAGTGCAATTCTGCATAGGGTATTGGACTGCAGAATGGGGGGGTGGAGGGGGGTATTTATTCCAGAGCTGGAAGTTCAGCCATGAGCAGACACTGAGTTCATAGAAAGGAGGATGCATGTTAAGTTGTCTTCTGCAGTAATGCATGCTGTCTTCTGCCCTTAACATGTACCTGGAACTCTAAGCACTGCAAGCACTTTGCTGCCTGGATGTGGAACTGCTGCATCTGGCTTTACCTTCTCTGCATTCACACTACTTTAGTAAGGTTACCATCCACACTCCTGGCTCCAATGAAAGGGGTTCATTTACGTCAAGATCCATCCTATCCCCCTGCATATCACATAGCATGCAGATACACTAGTATATGGAGAGAAAAAAAATCACCTTTAACTGGCAAGTGATCAACAAAGTGTACAACATATTATCCTTGTGTTTTAACCCTTATAGAACATGTCATCTCACTGGATACATTATCAATATATTTAGTATGAAAATATTGTCACCATCAAGCTGATACTTCTACAAATATTGACATTAGCTTTGGCAATCTGTAGTGGTGCCACCATGTTATGTTACCTGATTAGCACATGCCAGGGAGAAGTGGGAGTGAATTTGACATTGTGCTTTATTTTTCAGATTTGCTTAATGTTTCTTATTGTTTCCGTATTCATTAACCATTTGCAGTTTAAACGTCTTGTCCCGGTGCATTTCGGCTGTTGTATGGGTGGCACTATCCCTTGGGGTTTTGTTGGAGACCCCATGGAACAGATAAAAGCATTCCTGCATGGCTGATAGTTTCTTAGGAATCTCAATAGAAGGCGGACTGAATTTGCCTGCATTTTTTTTTAGATATTCTTGAGGGGGGGAATTAAAAGCAGATAGTCTGATCTGCCTCAGGTTTCGAACCGCTGTTCAATTCTTTTGAAAATTATGTGATTTATAATCTGAAGGACAATACGTTTTTGTTTGTGTATGGATGAATGTTCTTTATAAATGTATCAGTATATGGTTTTTTTTCCCCTGTATTTTTTCGTATCACTTTTGATCACTTCTTCAGTTTTGTTTCCAAGGGCTTCCTAGCTTTTCAATTTCTCCAGTGATATTTATGATGAGCACACTTAGTTGCCAAGTAAAAAAAATAAAATAAAGGTTTCCCCCCCCCCCCAAAAATCCATTCATGTGGACGCATCTCCTGATAAAAGACTAGGCTTGTGGGCTTATCCCTTGTAATTTAATATTTTGAAAGCAAGGAAGGATACTATGATGTTAGTCCAAGAATCAATACCTACTTCCTTGAGATTGTATTTCATGATTAGCTGGTATTTTAAAACAGGCAGCACTGTTAAACCCCATTCTCTCGCACTTCACCCTCATCCCCATGTTTTTGGCCAGCATGTTGGTGCCTTGTTGCTTTGGGAGTTGCCATTGATGCATCATTTTCAGAGACCACAGGGCTTTTCGTTCAGTTGTGAATGACAAAGTATTGCATATGTTAGCGGCACTATCTTTACCAAGGTTGAGAGTGCTTCAGATGCACTTACCCTAAATCAGTAAACTTGACAGCCATGTTTCTTTTCCTGAGTGTCTGGGAACTTTGTCACTGTACAAAAGCTACACCTGGTGAAGACACCTCAGTTCAAGGAACACCCACTAAACCTCATGGTATATGAAGGTAGCTTGCAGTCACATGTTTAATTTCTGCTTGGGTGTTGCCACTGTCTTAAATGTATATCTAGTCTTCAAGCTACGTTATTGCTGGAGCATTCTAATATTTAAAGTAGCATTCTGCTGGTACACTGACAAATGGTTCATGATTGTTTTGGTACATTAAAAGAAA
Source organism: Sceloporus occidentalis (assembly GCA_023333645.1). Taxonomy (NCBI): domain Eukaryota; kingdom Metazoa; phylum Chordata; class Lepidosauria; order Squamata; family Phrynosomatidae; genus Sceloporus; species Sceloporus occidentalis. The sequence continues at coordinate 9,046,136 of JALMGF010000040.1, read as the reverse complement.
ACTTCAGGTGCCCAATACCTATTTAATACCTATGTATTTCATGTTTGTTTTATAAAGTGTGTGTCTTGCAGATGGGGCTGGGATATTAAAGCAACAGCATCATCATCTGTATAACTGGCACACAATGTACTTGCTGTAAGTTTAAGTTGGCAGTGGCATCGCTAATAAGCCCGGCGGTGGCTAGAACTTTACAAGTTTGCAAAGATCTTTCAAGAGAAAACAAATGTATTATTTTTACGTAACATTATTGTAATCAACATGTTGTGTTTTTTTGTAGATGCATGTTGTACTACAACATCATATGCCCAGTGCCTCAAAAATGGCTTATTACACATTTAGCTGATTGGGCAGTTCTCTTGTTTGTTTATGGCTATAGGACCGCTTTTTGAAACTTTTTCACAAAATCTCTATATTTTATTTTTTTTACATAAACTCTTTGCTTTTGTTCATTTCCATATCAATACACATTTATTTTTTTTCCAGCGCTATGTATTCTTCCAGTACCACCTTTGGTATTTTAGGCAGTGTGACAAATTTACGACTGAAAGCATACATTTTGTGAACTCATATGCTCGAACAAAGTAAAAATGTTGTACTCCAAGAGAGTGACGTCTATAATTAAAACTGTTCCCAGCCACCTTTTAAAACGTACAATCCTATTCTGTTTCTTACAGTAAAGGTTGTTTTCTACTCTTTATATTTTTTAGAATAACATTTTGCATGTTGTGTCTGTCGTTCTTGGTCATCAGTTAATCTATCTGAAGATTCTTTGTGCTTCTTTATGTCACTGGTAGATGGATAGTGTTGAGAGAGGCCTATTTCATTGATCTTTGTATGTCGTAAAATGACCTATAAGTGCATAAGAGCAAAGTATACTTTTGGGCAGATTGTGTGTGTGATATGATGCCCTCCTGAGAGAAGAGCAGAGAGATGACTATTGAAAGAGACAAAATGAATCCATACAAGCAAGATTTCCAGATCCATAAAACATGTAAAAGTAATAAACTTGTCAGTTTGTGGATTACATGCCTCTTCTATACATTTAATAGTATTTATCCAAATCTCTGGAGCCAGGAAGCTCTGGAGGCTTTTGGTGCTGCTGTCTAATGTTTAGGAGTATTATATATCACTGTGGAGTTAAGGATATTTTATCATGAGACTGTGATCATGAAATGGTAAAACATTTTTGTTGCCCAAAGTTTTATATATATAAATTGTGGGTTGAACAATTAAACTTTCTGATATCACTGTGCATTATGAAGGGCCAGCTCTAGTGTACTTCTCCTGCAAGGAGGGCCACATAGGCCCTGCAAGCTTCAAGGGTAGTTATCCTACTGATTTAACTGATGTTGGGCCAGCTTAGCCCATCTTGCCTGCGGACCCGTAGCTGAGACCCTTAGAGCCAGAGCTTGACCAGCAGCTTTATCCTTGTGGGAGCTGTCATAATAAGCTCCCGTTGTCCGAATGTGCTGGTTACTTGTATCCTGTGTCAAACCAAAGTTTGTGTTTTCCTTTATTGTTTATTGTGTGCCTCGTTTTAATTTTTTTTTATACACAAAGGGACATATATCATGGACAGGGCATATTTTTGCACAGGGTTTTTGCAGTTGCCCTGGATGGACACAAAAGGAAATATTTACTAACTGGTGAGGTGTAACATACCATATTGCCGATTTTTTTTTTCCTATGCATTAATCCTTTCCGCTCCCGACTCTCCATAATGTTAGGATGGCAAGATACATTTTTCAAAGTACTACAACTCAATGTTTATTGAATAAACTTCTTAAGTAGTTACAATATCACACCTGCCGCCATCTCTCTTTAGCGTTTGACATGTTGGGCAGAACTCCCTGACTTCAACACACAGCATAAAAGCAAGTTAGCGAAGAAAAAAAGGCAGCTCACTATATTTGTTTGACGAGTATAAAAGATTTATTAATATTGTTCTTCCTGCCTTTTCCTTTTGTATTGTCTATTGTCCAGCTGAGATGTAATGTCTTCCAGTCTCTTGAATTGAGGAAAGTAATTGTCAGTTCCAATCAAAGTCTGCAAGCTGTGTGATGTCTGGGAGTGTCTCCGATCTGCGTGCTGTCCGCGTCTATGGCGTGCACAGTATTAGTCACACATAAGCCTTAATTGAAACTCTTCATCACATTACTGTTCTTGCACTTTTCACGGTGTGCTCTTAGAATCTTTAGGCCATGCGAACACATGATCCCATTACACTGCAGTACTGTTTGTTACCTGTGTGCTTTAATAACATAGGCAGTTTCTGTGTGTGTGTTTTTTTTTTTCTTCAATCAACAGGGTGTGTCGGCTGAACGATCCTCTATTGTATGTATTTCCATTCAGCTCTATTTGTAAGGACCTAGCAGTAAAAAAAAAAATCAAAAAAAAAAATCTTATTGATGATGGCATAATACGCTAGACTCATATTTCTGTCTTCCATCCCAGATGAAAATTATTGATCTGTTTAAATGTAGTTTATGTCCCTGATGTATTCCTGTGAAGAATTGGTACTTTATCTAGGCAGACGAGATGTGTTTCTCAGCAATTTGCTTTTGGTGTCTCATTCTCCCACTGTCTTGTTATGATCCCGTAAGTATATATCATAGAGATCAGGTCTGGTCGTATAGCCCCTTTGCCTAAGCGGGGTATGCTTTCGTCTAGTAATATTGTTTTTTTCTAGTATTTTTAAAAGTGGTCAGGATTTGGTTTGATCTTAAAGTTATTATTTGGTGTCAGTATATCTCCATTGTAGAGGAAAATCCATTCTCTCTAAATTCTGTATTAAGTGTGCTTACCTTTAGCTATAAATGTGTTAATACATTGATTTTGACCACGAAGGTGTGTCTCGACTACTTTTTAAAATAATTTAAACTGAAATGCTTGAACTCATATATAACAACATACTACATGGTGGCCGGTATGTAAGTTGATATAGCTGCTGGATGGAAGATTAAACCCGGGGTAGTAGTTTTTTGCTGCCCCCTTCTCTCCATCCCTGTTCTGTATACATGGACACTCCATACTCAATGTGGCGTGCTTCTGGCTAGCAGATGCGTTTTTGGAGTATTGATTTTGGATGTCTAGTGGCCTCTCTATTCTTAATGTTCTTCATGTTTCCAATCTGTTCTGTCTTAATAAACCCCAGAATTTTACATGACGGTAGAGTTTGCAAAGAAGGTCTTTATGTTATTTACAGTCAGTGATAAGTAGTTTCATATTTTTAATGGAAAAAAATATTGTCTATGAATGATTTGCAACTTTGGACCTGTCAGTTGAAATCCAATAGTAGGTAAATTGTCTATCCAAGTAGTTAGTATCCAGTGTATTTTTTTTTTTTAAGAGCCAGAGACGACATTAAGATTTGAGCTCCCCTGGCCAAGTGTAGCAGAATCTCAACTATTTGTCTAGAGAGTGCATAGAACCAGAGCAAAAAAGTATAAAAAGAGGAAGCAGGGAAATCCTAAATGTGCCAAAATATAGATTTCTTTTTAAAATGTATTTATTATTTCTTTAGGCTATTAAGTAATCAGAATTTGTAATGTGTTTCAGACTTAGATAACTAAAACATGAAATATACCAAAAATTATTTTTATTCAAATATTAAATTCCAGTTTTGGGTATAACTAAAATCAATGTCAGCCAGAGCAGAAAAGTGCAGACAATCCACATGTGACGGGTACGCAAATTAATACATTTAAATCCACAATAACTACAACATCTAAGGAGATATCATTTTCCTCAAACCCCATGTTTTACCATTCTAGACACTAAACCTAGACAATGTTTAAATTACAAAAATATATATATTTTTTAAAAACATCCTATATATCTATATGACAAGAACAGTTATCTTATTGTTCTGTTCTCAGGATTTTGCAAGATTATCCCCCCCCCCATTGAGTTATCTCTCCCCTGGTGAGGCATCTTTGTAATGGCGGGGTGAAGAAAACTTTAGGTCAGCAGATCGATGGCATAATGCTGGCCCTGCCACCACGAGACACAGATCTTGGCTTCCATGAGGTTAATGTTTATATTAAATATTTCTAACTGATTGACAAAAAACACAAGGTATTGCTGTCAGTGAATTAACTTAGTTGTGCTCTAAGCTGTGACTTTAAGAAAGTGGGAAAAGGAACAATCATCAGGCAACTTCCGATCTAATACTGCCATGGAATTGACTGGATTTAGTTTCGATATTTGTGAAAAAAAATAGCTATATCTGAGAAGATGGGACAAGCGAATTTCATCATATTTATATATTTTAAAATGAGACATTAAGTTGTTGGGCAGTATGACCCTTGCATACTTCCCAACAAATAATACCATTTGGCTCCATTGATGACATCTTTTTGTCATTCTTGTTAGAGTGCCTGAAACTTTCCTGCACAGATAGGCTTACACAGTTTGTTCATTTATGTGAATACACTTTGCTATCTGTCTGAACATATTTGATTCTAGGTAGGTTTACTTTTGTTGGAGAATTGCAATTCCGAGGATGTTCACTTAGAATCTACAAAGACCCCACAAATGCATCATGGGAATTGTAGTTTTCACAAAACCTGCTTTCTGCCCCTGGTTTAGGGCATTATTCTCATGGCTAGTGATTTAGCACCGAATAAAGGGAGTTTTTGTAGTTTATCAAGAAATAAAAATGAAATAGTCAAAATGTGTTTTTAAAAACACATTAAGGAGGAAAGGCAGAACAGTCACATTTAAGCAGAGGAAAATATGCATTTATTCAGATCGCTACCAAATGTGCAAACCTATTGTGACATTTTTTCCTTTCATTGTAAGATTAGGCAGTTTTTGCTGTCATTCTGATTTTTGTTCGGCCGTGGATTGCTTGCTTTTTATTTATTTATTTTTGAAACGCTTTATTTATTTTCTATATATTTATATAGCGGGCTTCATCAACAGAATTTTAAAATTCTTTTATTTTTTTATTATTGGTATTTTAATACAGATTGTAGCAATTTCTTTCTTTTATTGGAACATTCCGGTATGGAGAAATCGCAATGACAACTTCTTTTAGTTTGGATACTACACTTTATTTATAGAGTTCTGCATTGTATGTGGAAGTCATTATGTCATAAAACGCCTGATTTTATTAGACTGCTGCAGAATAGTATATACAGAACAAATAAAAGTCTCCGTGAATAGAAAAGTGGCTTTTATCACTTTAATGCCACTCATTAGAATTTTTGCATTGGCTGGGAGTGTCACATATTTACGTGAATTTCTTGCCTTTCATTTTTATGTGCTGGGGTTATTGTGCATGGCTAAGGGAAGTAATCCCTCTTAATTGCTTGCCTGGCACTGTGTAACATATACGGGTTGCTTTATGTTGAAGCAAACGTTTTAGACATTTTGAATGCAGAGAATTTCATTTAACTGGTTCCTTGTTTATTGCCTTTCATAAATGCAATTACTGTACTCTTGAGTCCTATAATGAGGTGTCTTAAAGTTGTCTCAGATGTGCCTGGAAGATTGTCATTCCAGGACGTTTTGATTAAAGAGGAATTTCCAACAAATGTTGTTAATAATAGTATCAAAATAAAATTTCTTAGATGTTTCCAGGCAGCTACATACTAGTCACTTGTGTGTTGTGTTAGTCATCTTAGTCCAATCTACTAGACAAACATCAAGACTCCTTATCATACTGCCTATGGTAAACCATACAATGGCGCAGTCATACTCTGACTAATGACGGTCTATGGAGGAAGTCTGTAAGCACAGAAAGTTACCCCAAATATGACATGACTGACAACAACGGCAGCCTCCGGGTCTGCGGATAAAGGATATTTATTGGAATAATAAAATAAAATCTAGATTGTATCGGTACCAACATACATTATTGTATACAGCACTCTCCTTTATAATCAAGGAGAAAATCATTTTCCATGGAACTTTAATGATGTTGACAGTATTGTTATCTAAAGTAGCCCGCCACAGTGTCAATGACTTTTCAGAGTTCTGAAGGTGTTTGTGGTGGGCTGACCATTCTGACATACCTGGTCAAAGAAGCCTAATGAAGCTACTTAACTCCAGCCAAATGGAAAGTGGTGGTATATTAAAATTCTACACCACTGGGAATGAACTACACAGAATCAGGTATGTCCCCTGAACTTGAAATGGTGAAAAAAATTTGAATAGACATGTGCATATTTTTTTATTTTATTTTTTTTTTAATAAATGAGTTTATATTCTCACCGTTGCTTGCAATATGAGCAGCTAATGCAGTGGCACCTGAGGCACAAAGCCATGGACATTTCTGATAGATTGTGATTACAATGTACTATAACAGTAACAAGTGACAAGTTTTTGTAATGCACTTTTAGCAAGTTGAGTTGTCTGTAACATAAGCTGACCGAGCTAATTCTGCTATTCATTCAAATTACAATGTCTTATGATGAGAGTTTAGAAATCAGCTGCTGGGGTAGCAATGTTTTCACAGTGTATAGAGAGATGACATCACTACTGCTCAGGTTTTGTTTCGTTGCCCTGGGTTTGTCATTAGCGCTGATAACTAAAGGTGGTTCCAAAAAAATGCTGCTGTTGTAGCAATTGACATAAAAAAATCAGTTTGTAGATATGGAATTTGGACCCTCTCTTTGCTTGCCCTGTTGTGTGTCTACAGCACTGAAGGAAGGTGTAAACAGATCTGTCCTTTCATGCAGGAATGTGCTCACATCGTGATGGCTTTATCAAGCTTTGTTATGTGCTAAGCGTTGCGGACATAATTTGCCCTCTGACTTTCGGCATTTGACCAAGTATTGGAAGACAATAACTTTGTTTTACTGCATGCGGCAATAAAGAATAAGAGTTACCTTTTTTGTTATAACAATTGCAGCATTCGCCAAGCCAGCGCTGGAGCTGACTGGGGTAAACCTGTCACAGGCATCGAGACGTGTTCAGCCGAACACATCTCCTGCATGGCATATAGCTGAGCCGTGTGCAAAGTGGCAAATGCTTATGGCGGGGTTCTGTGGGATCCCCCATTCATTTGCAAGGGTGACGTCACAAAAAAATTAAAAGAACCATACAGCTATAATATGCATTAAAGTGAATATGATTGCAGGAGCGTCTGCTGTGTTACGTAAATAAACCTTTGGCAACATACAATGCTTTGTGTGACACTTAACAGATAACCTAAAAGTTAGGTTGGTATTGCTTAAAGAATGCACCCTCCGCTCTTATTCCTTACTACACTACGTGATATCATTGTACATTTAAAGGCTCTGTTAGCACAATGGTATAAATAGTGCCTGGAATGTGTATGAAGAGCTTAATAGCGGATTTGGCTCACCCCAAGACTGCGTTGAAAGGTAGATAAGATTATAAAAAGATATGTCTTTCCCCGTAAGTGGATAGAAATGCTTTTGATACACAGAAATAGCTCAGCTAAAATGAAAGTGTTGCTTTAATACACTACCAAGGTTATTTGTGCGGATTTTATGGTTGCAGCATTGCTTTGATTAAAATAAAATATCAAAGAGGAGTTCCTTCTGTCCCCCCCCCCCTTTGTAGCATATTAGTATTGTCAGTAGGGTGCTTGGCATTATGTGTCCAATAGGTTTTTGTTTCTGATTTCCAGTTGTGATATACGGTTTGTCCAGTGTGCATTTCCCAACTGGACTTAAGACACTAAGAGGTGGTAACAACCTGAACTGGCCGAAGAAGCGGCGTATGCGAAGTCTTGTTTGCGACAAAAATACTTCCACAATCATGTTACACACTGCTTCATGTGTGATCCACTTGGTGCCATGGTCTGATCCCCTTAGGATTGCAGGTCGTGAGACCTAGTTTCATACATAGCAGAAATGAGAGTGTGTGTGTGTGTGTGTATATATATATCTAGATCTAGATATAGATATATATATATATATATATATATATTCCTTACGATTGGACATAAAAAAGCATGGAAATATATTCTTGAGAAAGCGTCTTTATATGTGAACCTCTATATATCGGGCAGCCTAGATACTGTGGAGACCGCAGCATATCCTGGTCTTTGTCATTATGAGATTCTTTTCAGGCCTTGCTTAGTAAGCTTAAAAGTAATGGATTTCTGTCTCGGCAGCATCTTCGCTTTTATGGAGCACATCAGAATTAATTCTCACGATGGTTAGTTGAGATGCCAGGGCTAGTTAGCAGCTGCCTTGTGGTTTGTAAAACATGCTAATGGATAGACAGAGAGATACAAAATCACATTTCTGTAATTGCAAAGCCACAGCAGGCTGGGTTTAAAACCCTTTTTAAAATAATGAGATGGAGTCGTAAAGTGATAAAGGTCTCAAAGACCACGGCGATACAAGGTACGAGATGTAAAATGCCATAATTATTGTAACTTTTTGGCTGTCACAGTATTCCTTATGCTTTCGCTGTATGAGAAATTATAGAACAATTCTGCCGCTTTTCTTGTACGAACACTTCTTCAAACATTTTTCCTTTATTTTGTAACTTTTCGTTACCTCAAGCTTAGCCTTACCTGAACCATGTATTTCTGCTTGACCCTTCAGATTTAAAGAAACATCTTAGTGCTTCAGACGTCATAAATAGTCACTAGATATGTTATTCCTTGTCTGGGAAGTTCTGCTCTATAACACCAGCCGGAAGAAAGAACTCGTACCTTGAGATGCAGAATTTTCAATAATTATATCAAAGAAAATATTTTTTTCTTTGACATCATTTTGCTTATATATTTTTTTTTTTTGACATGTTGTTCAACTTTTACATTGGACTTCTTGAGTCTTCTTTCTCTTTCTGTCGTAGCTGATCTGCCATCCATGTAGAATATCTCTTCTCACCTTGTCATGCCTATTTTTTTTCCCACTTATTAACGGTATTTGGTAATTTGATTTCTCAGAAGAGCAGAAATGTTAAGTTCATAAAAGTGCAGTCCAATTGTTGGATTATTCCTCTAGAATGATGGCTTTTATTGTCGTCTAATGTAAAGAACACTTCTTCTGGTCCTGTTAGTTGAAATCAGTAAGATCCATTTGCTGTAAGACCTGGTAAGTTAACTGGAAATCTGTTGCATATAACTGGCACATGAAGCTTCTGGGTTGGCCTCCAAGTTCTTAACAAGTCTCCAAAAGAAATGTCATTTAAAATCTTATGGCATCTCTGTATAAATTGAGTGTTCATACTTGACCCGGGCTGCCCAGAGTTTCAATTAATTAATATTAAACCATTTTTTTTCTTCCCACTAGTTATGTTATATAACAAATCATTATATGAGTTGCATGTTCTAAGCACATAATACTTCTTTGACTTTGCAGATGGCTCTCTGTTTTAGAAATGCCAACGTTTAATATAAATTTGTCACAATCGGTAGACTTCTGTTTGCATTTTTTAACGGTCCAAAGAAGGAAATTGTGTTTCATAATGACTTTGCCGTGTTGAACACTCACAAACTCTAATTTTATTTAAATTGTATCCTTTTTAGTCCAGAACAAAATGTCATTTTGGCAAGTGACTTTCTGCATGTTCCAGTGGACCTGCAGTCCCTCTCCTCCTTTGTAGCTAATCTGGCAGTAAACTGATTTTCAGTTATAGCAAGGAGTGCTTTTTACTTTTGGTAAATGGAGCGGCTGCTGTTTGTGTAGAGCTTAAAAAACACACAAAGAGCTCCCTAAATTCTTTATTTCATTTTGTGTACTGCCAGGCACAAGTCTCTGTGATGTTATCCTACATGTTAACTTTCGAGATGGGTAGATCGGGTATAATTATTAATATAAACAACCGCTAAAAGTTGCCGTCAATATATTTGTTACACCAGGGGTAACCGTATTTAAAAGTATTCTATACCCTAGACCAGGGGTGGGCAATTAATTTTCCCATGGGGCCACATGAGAAATTGGAATGGTTTTAGAGGGCCAGACCTCTACAAACTACAAACTCCGAAGCCTTGTCCATTTTGTTAACTTATGTGCTGTTTAATAAAGTTATTCAAGCCTACGTCATTGGTAGAGGTGCTTGAATAAGTAAGGCCTGAATAACTATTAGCACAGCACAGAAGTGAACAAAATGAACAAGGCTTCGGAGTGCATACCGTATTTTTCGCTCTATAAGACGCACCTGCTGATAAGACGCACCTAGATTTTAGAGGAGAAAAAAAAGGAAAAAATATTTTGAGCTAAAAAATGGGCTAAAATATTTATTACAATAACTGAATAAGCTATGAACACAGTAAGACACACGCAGTAAGACACACACAGACACAGTAAGACACACACAGACACAGTGAGACACACACAGACACAGTGAGACACACACAGACACAGTAAGACACACACAGACACAGTGAGACACACACAGACACAGTGAGACACACACAGACACAGTAAGATACACACAGACACAGTGAGACACACACAGACACAGTGAGACACACACAGACACAGTAAGACACACACAGACACAGTGAGACACACACAGACACAGTAAGACACACACAGACACAGTAAGACACACACAGACACAGTAAGACACACACAGACACAGTGAGACACACACAGACACAGTAAGACACACACAGACACAGTGAGACACACACAGACACAGTGAGACACACACAGACACAGTAAGACACACACAGACACAGTAAGACACACACAGACACAGTGAGACACACACAGACACAGTAAGACACACAGACACAGTGAGACACACACAGACACAGTAAGATACACACACACACAGTAAGACACACAAACACAGTAAGACACACACACACAGTAAGACCTCCCTCCCTAACCCCCCTTCTCAGTATCTCCCCTCTAACTCCCTAACCCCCCCTTCTCAGTATCTCCCCTCTAACTCCCTAACCCCCCCTTCTCAGGATCTCCCCCCCCGCCCCGGTCACTTACCTTAAACTCCTGTGTTGGAAGCGTGAGGCGTTTGTCTCGGGTGCCGGCGCTTCACTGCTGATCGCCGGCGTCTGACGTCATATGCCGGCGCCCAGCGTAAAGCGCCGGCACCCGAGACAAACGCTTCCAACACAGGAGTTTAAGGTAAGTGACCGGGGCGGGGGGGGACACCGGACTCATTGGTGAGTCACCAGGACACTCTTTGCGGGCCGGTCCGAGCTATTCAGCGGGCCGGATGTGGCCCGCGGGCCGTGCTTTGCCCAGGTCTGCCCTAGACACATAGGAGCCAATAGTCTGAGTTTAAAGGCCTTAAATACCAGTCTCTGCAGATATTTTTAGGACCATTTGCTGATGATGTTGCATACATGTCATATGACTTTAGGAGGAGGTGTTTTAATTAACCTATAGGTGGCTTCATATATGGTATTTTCAGGGTTCTCTGCCTTCCATTAGATATCTTAACAAGATGTCTTAAGTAAGTTAGATTCTGTTTCTACTGCAACTCCTTGAAATCCTTGATAAGGAGAGGTCAACTGAGCGTTTGAAGCCATGTGCTTCTTTTCCATGGGACTGTTGTGTAGTAGGCCTTTTTGTCATACTTCTAATCCTACGCAATTTCTGGTGGCAAAATGATTGCCTTTAATATCTTTCATAAAATGCTTCTAGTTTTATCCAATAAATTCAGCAGGCTTCTATCTCACGTGCGCAGCAGCCAGGTGTTATATATATATATCCAAATTCTGGAAATTACTGTAAGAGTTATCATCCCTATCGCTCAAATGAAGTATCTTGATATGTTACAGTTTGTTGAAGAAAGCAGATAAACATGAGATCTTACACTTTTTTCTACCCACTCTGAAATTTCAGGGTGTACATTGTGGTTTTGAGAGCCCAGAACTTAATCATAGAGTGGATAGTAAATTCCACACAGTGCTTTTGTCTTCCTTTCGAGTATTCTGGATTTATAATGTGGAAAAGGAAATAAACCATGTGATACCTCGGTAATTACATTCACTGGCCCTTTTTGGTGTCATTTAACCATGGGACAACAAGGAGCCGAGTCAAGCCATTACCTGTCCTGTCCACATTCCACCTCTTTGAGGAGTATAGTACAATATGATTGAGGAGAATTACCTGCAGAATCACAGAGCAGGTGCTGGTCTTCAAGGCCCTTTGACCTCAGTTGGACAGATGTTTGATTTCACACAGTAAGCCAAAACATGCTTTACCTAGGCTTTATTAAGTGTATGTTTTACTCCTGCATAGAGCCAGTGTTTTTTTATGCCCTTCCCATTTCAGTTTGGTTTTATACAAGTTATCAGATGCTAATCTTTATGAAAATGTGTTTACTTCAGGAACTCCAGCATCTCTGGGGTTTGAAACCATTCTGTATGGGTAAAGTGTATGGATATCTGCCACAGAATCTTTGGGGTCTTTTTCTTTTGTATGAATACAAATGAACATTTCTGTGTCAGACCCCCTTTTTGCTCTCTTCTGCCCTCCACACCAAGCGCTTCTTTTAACAATGTGTACGCTTGAATAGCTAGTCTTCATCACCAAAAGGAGCCGTAACTGGGTTTTTTTTTTTTTTGGGATGGGTGAATGACAGATTTATGGGGGAAGGGCTGGCCTTGATGTTTTGCTGTAACAAAAGACAAAAACATAATGAAGCTTTGTTAAAACTTGGAGAGAAGCTGGTTGAAGTTGTGTACTGGAAAAAAAAATCACATTAACGCTTCTCAACTTTTGCGCTGCTATGTCTGCAAAGTGTAAAGAATGTTTCCAAAAGCATCAAGGTTTGAATGGGGACACTTGCATCGGCCATGTAATAGGTTGGGGCTGTGTATGGTTATTTATACCGCGTGCTGGCTCGCTTTGCTATGAGAATTTTTATGCGGCTGTTGACAGAAATATTTTTCTCCTTTTACTGGAAGGATGTTTTTCCAGTCTGTACAATGACAGAGCCGCTGAATCTGTTGTGAGAATTTTACTGTTACCATTTATTTGCAAAGCACCAACATAATGACCTGCTTTTCAACATTGTGAAGGAGAAAAGGGGAAATAAAACAGTAAAAGGAGCGGGAGAGCTGGAGACAGACATTTTACCGATGTCTCAAAACGTCTCTGGCTGTCTAATGCAGACATGGATACGTAGATATAGAGAAGCTCACAAGAGCAGGACCTTCTTCTCCTTCGGCAACAGTATGTTTAACATCTTTTAATGATATTTGAGTTGTGCTTTCATTGTACCCTATTGTAACATTGCTATGGAATCTGCTGGCGCTATATAAATAAATGTAGTGCAGTGGCGTCGCTACAGGGGGGCAAGGGGGGGCAATTGCCCCCCCTAGGTTATTACTTGCCCCCCCTGTGGCCCCCCCGCCGAATTTGTAATCACCCAGGACAGTCCTTGACTGCTAACGACGGCATGGTGCCGTCGCTAGCAGTCCCAGTCAGGTGCTAACGACGGCACCATGCCGTCACTAGCACTATCTTACCTTGATGGAGGTCTGTGGACCTCCATCACCACCTACCACGGCGATCTGCCCCTCACACAGAAGGGCATCACCAGGGCCACCCGATCTGCCCGGTGACGTCTCGCGCAATGACGCGATGACATCACTGCGCAACTTTATTAACAACTGACAATTGTCAGTTAAAGAGGTATGGGGGCATGCTGCTTAGATGCCTGTATCTCAGGCATCTAAGCAGCTACATACCCCCAACGGTATACTTTCCAACGGTATATAGATTGTAAAAAAAGAATACAAAATATTAAGTTAAAAAAAAAAAAAAATTTTAAAAAATGATTTGGGGGTCTCTAAAGGCAGATAAAAAAAGATCAAAATTGCCTAGAGACCCCCAAATTAAATTATTTAAACATAAACTACTTTAACTTTAAAAAAAAAAAAAAAAAGTTTAAGTATTCTAGCTAAATGATCACTGTGGTAGCCAATGTTACCACAGCGATCATATAGCTATAAAAAGTCACATTCCCTTTTTAAAAATGGCCGATACTAATTTTTAATCCTATGATCCCTTTGATCATGGGGTTAAATTTAGCCAACGGTAGAGGGAGGCAATTTTTGAAATCCTGATGAACTGCAAATATTATTAAAATCAGCCATTTAGCCTGTGCGGTACGTGAGTAACCATCTCATCCCTGGAGCGCCTTGCATTTTTACTGCAAAACTTATTTTTGCTGTAAAAGTGATTTTTTTTTTCTCCCTTTACCATCATTTCTTTGGGATTGTAAGGGAAAAGAATGGTGTGTGCTACTGTGAGTAAATGTATGGAAAGAATGGCGTGTGCTTCTGTGAGTGAATGGAGATATGAAAGGCGTGTGAATGATCAGTAATTAGGGTTGAAGCCTTGACGTGGCATTACTGCTCACGTAGGAAGTTAAATTATGGCACAAAAAGTACGCATTTGCAAAAACGACATCCCTTGGCGCATCAAATGAGGGGCTGCATGTGTTTCTAGTACAAACCCGGAGTGCGCAAGACAAAAATGAACATGTCGCTATGGTTAGAAAAAACATATTTTCTAGCCAAAGCGACTTATTCCATCATTATTTGTGCACTCAACTTTTGTCCTAGAAATACATGTAGCCCCTCATTTGAAGCTCCAAGGGGTGGTTTCTTAAAATGGATGAATTGCCTGAATGAGGGAGAGCATGAGTTAATGTGTGGATGAATTGTCTGAATGAGGGAGAGCATGAGTTAATGTGATTGTGTGTATCATAGATGTATAATTGTGGAAGGGCAAAGATGGCACTAGCAGGATGTTTGAGCCTTGGGGAACAAGATGGCACAGGCAGTGTGTATATGGGACAAAGATGGCAAATCTTATGCGTGTTATCTGGGTGCTGGCCAGGTTCTATGTGGGCAGCGTGGTTGGGGTGTGCAACCTGTGATCTATCCCTGTAATTTAGGGGGTTTTAAATATACCTTTAATGCCATGTTTTTATGTGAATTCCAATTAATCTGTACCTGCAAAGTAGGGCTGCAACAACTAATCGATAAAATCGATAATAATCGATAATGAAAATCGTTGCCAACGAATTTCATTATCGATTAGTTGAATCGATTTTTATCGATTATAAAATGAGGGTTTTTTCAGAGCAAACGCTCTGAAAAATACCCCTCATTATATAAACCGTTTCAGTGACTCACAGCAGCAGCTCCTACTTACCAGTCCCTCCCTGTAATCACTGTGACAACTGGCCCCGCCCCCTTCCTTCTCCCAGAAGGCCAGAACCACATGGCTGTGACACTCATCTAACTGTAAGTATAAAATTAATATTTGGGCTCCTGAAAGTTAGGGGAGGTGGGGTTTAATTTAGGGGCAGTTATGGTTAATGGGGTGTTTAGGGTTAATTTAGGGGAAGTTATGGTTAATGAGGTGTTTAGGGGCAGCTATGGTTAATGGGGTGTTTAGGGGCAGCTATGGTTAATGGGGTGTTTAGGGGCAGCTATGGTTAATGGGGTGTTTAGGGTTAATTTAGGGGCAGCTATGGTTAATGGGGTGTTTAGGGTTAATTTAGGGGCAGTTATGGTTAATGGGGTGTTTAGGGTTAATATAGGAGCAGCTGTGGTTAATGGGGTGTTTGGGGTTAATTTGAGGCAGTTGTGGTTAATGGGGTGTTTAGGGTTAATTTAGGGGCTGTTGTGGTTGATTGGGGGTCTTTAGGGTTAATTTAGGGGATGCTGTGGTTAATGGGGTGTTTAGGGTTAATTTAGGGTAGTTGTGTTTGATGGGGTATTTAGAGTTAATTTAGGGGTAGTTATGGTTAATGGGGTGTTTAGTGTTAATTTAATGATGAGGACTGAGGGTTAATTTAATAAAGTTAACTTAAGGCGCAGTTAGAGGTAAAGGGGGGGCACACTAAGGGGAATCTAAATCCTGGGGGCAGTGAAGATTAACCCAGTACTTATTTATAAAAGTATGGTGTCAGTGTGATGCGAACAGGTCTGTGACTCTGAGGGGACTATGAGATATCTGGGGGTATAAGGCATATCTGGGGAGGATGGAGTGACATATCTGGGGGTATAAGGCATATACGATATATAAGGCATATGTGGGGAGGGCAGTGTGGCATGTCTGGGAGACAGTGTGGCATGTCTGGGGAGGATGGAGTGGTGTATCAGGGGGTATAAGGCGTATCAGGCACAGTGGCATATGGGGGTAGAGTGGAGTGGAATATGTGGGAGGCAGCGTGGCATATGTGGGAGGCAGCGTGGTATATGTGGGAGGCAGCGTGGAGTGGTATATGTGGGAGGCAGCGTGGCATGTCTGGGAGGCAGCGTGGCATGTCTGGGAGGCAGCGTGGCATGTCTGGGAGGCAGCGTGGCAAGCCTGGGCTCAAATGTGCATGTGGGAGGCAGCGTGGCATATGTGGGAGGCAGCGTGGAGTGGAATATGTGGGAGGCAGCGTGGCATATGTGGGAGGCAGCGTGGAGTGGTATATGTGGGAGGCAGCGTGGAGTGGTATATGTGGGAGGCAGCGTGGAGTGGTATATGTGGGAGGCAGCGTGGAGTGGCATATGTGGGAGGCAGCGTGGAGTGGCATATGTGGGAGGCAGCGTGGAGTGGCATATGTGGGAGGCAGCGTGGCAAGCCTGTGCTCAAATGTGCATAAATTGGGGGGCTGGTTGGGAAATAAAGACAAGAAATGCATTTTATCAGTTTTTTTTTTATTCTGCGTTTGTATTTAACATCATTTGTTTATTAAATTATTTTAAATAAATGAAAAATGTACATTCATTTTTTTATCCGATTAATCGATTAATCGAAAAAATAATCGGCCAACTAATCGATTATGAAAATAATCGTTAGTTGCAGCCCTACTGCAAAGCTTGGTTTGTGTTTCCATACATTATTTATGTATACCTGCAAATACAGGGTTTGTCTTGTCTTGTTCAGTTGATTAATACCTGCAATGCTGTTTCCATGTATTGATTTGATCTATACCTGCAATGCTACATTTCATATATTATTATTGTATACCTGCAAATACAGGATGTGTATGTCTGATTCAGTTTATTTGATATATACCTTCAGTGCTGAGATCACAAGTGAATTTCAATTGATCTATACATGCAAAGCTGGGTTTGTGTGTTAATGTGTTGATCTATACCTGCTATCGGCAGCAGGGTCTAATATTTATATATATATTTATATATATATCGGCAGCAGGGACTAATATTAGGCCCTGAAATCATTTAGTGGAAAAGGTAAGGTATTGTGTTGTTTAAAGGATTTGAAGGATTAGTCGTACTAAGCTTCAGGCTTCCCATGTTGAATGATCAAGTATTGTATTGTCCAATAACAAAAGTATCATTCCATAGCACATTACTTTTGGCAATATATATATAGTAATGTGCTATGGAATGATATATATATATATATATATATATGGAATGATATATATATATATATATATATGTGTGTTTTTTCAGTGGTATGATTTAATGGTGGAAATTATTAATGCCCCCCCCAGTTTGACTGTGGTATCTTGTGTGCCCCCCTATATATTGTTTCTAGAGTCGCCACTGATGTAGTGTAATGTAGATGTTGCACAAACTATATGGCTTGGAATAGTGGTAGTCAATCAACTACAGTACACCAGACTGGATTGTCCAAAAAACCCCTTGCACCATCGGCTGTATTTGTTGCAGGCAAAGAGATATAGAAGTTGTAGTTCTATAGCAGCTGCAGGTCTACCTTTTGGCTACCACAATGTTTTTTGCCGGATTTCATTGGTAGTTCTTCTTTAAGCAGCTCACTCATTGACATGTTTCATGGGCAAGCCAGAGAAGCAACTGCACGGGCTTTCAGCAATTGTGTTGTCTTGGGAAAACGTCTTAGTGGTGGCATTCACCATTAATCAGTGCTTACCGTGAATCCCTTCCATTCTCTTTGCATATTGCCCCTTTTGTATGTTCCTTAGTGATGCTCGAAGAAAGCCCGTACCCCGCCTCCTTTTGATTTATGTTTACATTAGCTTAGCATTACTTGGGTGATCTCCAGCTCTGTCTGTTGCCTTAGGAAGGTTCATACAATGGGGCTGGCATATTTTGACTGAGAACGCTGCAGATGGGCATCAAGTGATCAAAATGACCAGGTCAGCAAGACCTAGATTTCTCTGAAGCTTATTTTTCTACAGGCAGGCATGGCTCTTCAGCGACACATTAAGTTGGAAATGGTTTAGAATTTCTCAGTCATTACCACCAGCCCTCACGAAAAAAACGAATACGGAGCAAGACAAAGACTTGGCGAGAAGAAAAAAACTTAGAGCTTGAATGATTTTATCTGCTGAGGTGGCGAGAAAATCATGCCACATTTATTTAAATAGCAGACAAGTCATTTATTAATAAGCCTCTGTAAAGTTTCATGGTGACTGCAGATTTTGTTATTTTTTTTTTACTTACTATAATAAATGATTACTTGGTATAAAATTTTCGAAATCACATATTTCTTCCTTTCCTACCCAGCCCTTGCACAAACTTCTAGGCAGAAGGTGTTTGTAATCTCAAACATACTGGCTTCCCTATGAATTATAAAGGGCCAACGCTGGAAAATTTACCCTGAGTTTGGTCGGTCCTTTATAATGAATATAGCTGCATAGGCCTAAGAGATAATTGAGCCTTTAGTTTATATGCAGTGTTGGCGGTTTTGAGGCCTGCAACTTGGTTTCATGCAGACAATTAACAGAAATACAGAAATTGTACAACTATGGCATAAACCGCAAGCTTCCATTTTATTTGTATACGTTCAGGGATTTTGTTATTATTTGAGTTAATCGCACACTAAACCACTTCACTGACTCTTCCATGTTACTGAACAAGTTAACCCATTGAGTGCTGAGAGGCAAAGGAGCGCTCTTCTGAACATACAGTACATTTTTTGTCCTGTTGCTGTGTGCTGTAGAATATGCCTTTCAATTATTTATTTAGTTACATTCAGTTAAAGCAGCACATACTCGGTTGTTTAATGACTTTTTGTTTTTTTTACTTTTAGTCAGTAGCCGGAGGGATGCTGATTTCTCCTCCAGCCTTTGTTCAACCAGAGCGTGTGAAGCTATAAACTCAAACAGGCCTTGAAATTTGTCAGCTTTGCGAGATATTAAGTTCCCAACAAACACAGGGCTATGAATGTAACTCTTTGTACCCATGAAATTTCTGGAAGTTTGACGTACTGTGAGAATATTTTCCCTTCGTGACCGCTGACGAGTTCATGGTTGCTGTTAACCGAAGGCTGGTATTTTTATATGTAGGTTAGTGTTTGAATGTTTCGCAGCACAGGTGTTAATATATGTGCCTCCCTTAAAGATCCAAAATATCAATAGGACCATCAACCATAGAGCATTGTTTTATAGTCTATACGTATTATGTGTCAGTCATAATTTATGTATATTGTAAGATGTATACTGTAAGTTAGCCCAACTTACTTGTTTGTAATCTATTTGTTAACTGTTTGTCATAACCATTTTAAAAGACTTAATAAAGAATAATAAAAAAAATAAAAATATATATATATATATATATATATATGTGCTTTCCTTACATAGGCTGTAATAATTTTCTTCTTTTCAGTGCTATAAGGCACTACCCCTAAGAACCCCCTAAAATCGCATAGGGGTATCACTCATTGTAAGCAGTATTAAATAAGTTGCATATAAAATAATCATTTGACTAAGATGCGTTCAATTTGGAAGTGGCAAATGGCACCGCTTTAAAATCCAAAGCTTGCCAGATAGTAGGATTTGGGGAATATGTGTGTGTTTGTATGATGTGTAGGTATAGTAAGAGTTGTTGAAGTTGCTGATTAAACCCCAGGGTTGGTATAAATCCAGCTAGGCACCTGTTTTTGGCTTACAATATCTAATATCGTTTACAAAGTATCCTTTTTCAGTGTTGGCGTACAATATATTTATAGATTGAGTTTATGCTTTATGCGATGCTGCCTTTGCAATGGAATGCATATGCGAGCTGAATGACCCTATAAGTTGTCATGTCCCTTTTACAAATGCATGGGGGGGTTCTGCAGAACCCCTCCCCAAATGTATCCTGCCTCCCAATTAGTTGTCATAGCGGAGGTCTCTTTGGCAGAACACTTCTCACTGCATTCCATATACTGACCTCGAGTCAGCTCCAGCACTGACCTTGAGAACACTGTGGGCGGGGCTCTGTTCAGACTCCCGTGTGTGTGTGTGTGTGTGTGAACCATGGAGGCGGAGGGTAGCTGCAGGGCTAGAGTTTCTACTCCAGGTAAGTACGTTTTTTGGGGGTTTTTTTCTTTTGTTTTTTTGAGAGAGAAAATTAGCTAAAATTATGCATTCTTCTTTAGCAGTCATTAGTCAGGGACAGTAAAGTGTCACCTTAAGTTGAATCAGTTCCTGACAAACAAATTTGATCTAAAATCATGTGATTTCCCTCCTTTGTATGCTCTGCGGTTTTGTGTATACTGCGTTGTATTGAATCTGTTGTCTCTACAGATTCTATTTATATTTATTTTCAATGGGCTGGGAGAAGCCTATTCTTTGCCATTCAAACCGGAAATGAGAGATGTAAGGGAAATGCTATCCCCAGCTACAAGACTGAAACACCAATAGTATGAATGTATTTACTGTGCATATATAAAATGCCTTGGTGCAATCCAACTGGCTGATAATATAATCCAAATTGCAAAAAAAATCCATTAACATTTATTGTGCCAAATTATCAGGGCTTTGGTCACATATGAAAACATTTTATCAAACATTATATATATATATACATAATATAATGTGCACAGAGAAATCAGCTCTCTAAGAAGACAATATTTATGTTGTTGTGTTGCGAGAAGTCATTTCTTTATATCAAATTGTCAGGTTTCATAAAGGGACTAGAAGTATCTCCATTCCATAGTGGAGAGAAATGCAGCTTTAAATCAAGTTGCATCTCTGTCGTTATTGCCCTTCAATTAGGCTTGACGTCATCTGTGTGCTCAGCAGTTTTATTATTTTGCGCACACAGGGACGGTTTTTCGCACTCCGCAGTAAATGAGAGAAGTCCCCCTACTAAACATTTTTTAATTAGCATTCCACCCTGGTGGAGATCGTCTCACGGATAGCATCCCTGGGTTCATGAAATGATGTTTAAAAACCGAGGTCCGTGCGCATAAAAAAAACAAACAACTCAGATGTTTCTCTGCCTTGAATGTATCCGACATACCAGACATAGTAATTGCACAACAGGCAGCCCCACTCGGCGCAGCCCACATTATTTGGCGTCCCGTTGCATAATTGCTGCATCCAACTCTTTAAACTTGGCTGCTCTACTCTGCCGAGAGAATCCCACATTGGCAAGGTTGTATGGTTTTATGTAGGCATTTTTAAAACTCTTGAACGTACTTCTGTTGTCCTGGGCCTCTAATGCTAATGTTTCACTCAGCTTGGCCAGATCGGTAATAGACAGCAAATTTATATCAGGTGCATGTTTTTGGTCTTCAGATTTGTTGGTTAAATACAATCGGTAACATTGAGAAAATTCTGTTCTGTAAAGTCCGTTTTTTTCCCCCCCCTCTTAATTATTACTTTTCAGTCCATCAGCAAAATTGATCTTTCTCCTAACATGCCACAATATTCATGCAAGCAGTGAACAGAGAGTATATACCTCAAGTCATAAAGTGTCTGGAAAACCCACAAGGTTAATGACTGTGGAGAAGGCATTTTTGTATTATTTATATGTGGATATTCCAGCAAAACTGTGGGGGCAATTTAACAGACCTTGCAACAGAACGAACGTTACTGTCATTTGTCAGAGAAATAATTGTTTTGGCTTAAGTAGCTGTCTACAGCTGACATATTTTAAGACTCTAGAACTGAGAGAATTGGATCCATTGTCTCTGCTTTGTTGTATATTACTGGTTTATTTCAGGTTGAGATTAGCTATATATGATAAGTAAAACCTGTGTGGGCATGTTTAAAGATTACATATCAAAAACCCACCCAATCTTCATATCCTGGATGAAGAAGAACAACTTTTTCTCGGGATCTGTACTTTATCTCTCTATTGCTAAATTGCTGATTGTTGTTGATTGCTTCAAGCAACCTTAGAGAGAACCTTAGGACAGGTAATTGATTACATAATGCTGGCTGTGCCGCAGACTGCCACCAATCTCAGCTTCCATTAGATGAACTTTTAAATCTCATACTTCCAAAAAAGTTACACTGACAAACAAAAAGCACACGGTAATAGGTCATTTTAGCTATGAATACCTTACACCGCAGAATACTGATATCGTACATAATTTAACGTATATGTGAACTCTTTTCATTTGCATTCATTTAACAGAAATGTCTGAGTTTTACCTTTCTCTTAATGTTAGGCGTGAAGATTATTTTCTCACCATACTACTTATTATTTTTCATTTTTTTTTACAACAAAGTGCCAACATCTAAGGAAAAAAATTTAGCTTATCCTTTTTTTATTATGTAAAATGAGGCTTGTAGTGTGTGGGTTTTTTTAATTATTGCTAGGAACGTTTTGATTTTTTAGTTTTTATACCTAATTTCTTACCATCACTGTCCATAGAATAACTCCACTCTCAATGAGACCATTTGTCTCTAATCTATATGTTTATATACATATATTTCCATAGGTATATAAGTAGGTAGATATATGGGTGTAATTTGATTTCCACATCTGGAGTAACAAAGCTTCATTTGTGTTTACTGTATGAATACAGTTCTAAGGTTCTTTCAAGTTAAAGAGCAGTCTCTAAATTGTCAAGTCCTTTCAGTGGCTCAGATATTGTGAACTTCTAAAAATTACAGTTCTTTATTTGAAGTTCATGTCACTCTTTGACTGTAGATGAAACATACAATCCCTTCTAGTAAATAGTTCTCAAGGTTGACAGGTAACAAAGTAACATGCTAGCATTGTCCATATAAATATTGTTTTGCTGTCACATTTCAGCAACCTGGGACCACTTGCACGAGCAAAAGGTCACATTAATCTTTCCTTGGAATATTCTCACTTGTTAACATTTTCTTTTTTTTATGCTTTAAAAAGGTGACAAATTGAGGGGTAGAGTAACATTTATACGTTGAACAAAATGGTAATCTGTGCTTTGGTTTGTACAATTTGAACAGGTTTCCAGATTTTCATTCATAGTTAGACAAAAGCCTAGTTGCACCAATATCTCAAAATGTCATCGGTGCTAAAAGCCTCATGTGATCTTCTACGAACTTGGTCTATTAAAGGGTTTTAAATAGATTATCAAATTTCTTCACTTTTTTTTCTCGAGCCTGTTTTCTATATATATATATATATATATATATATATATATTATATAAGGAGGCTGAAATACTGATAACACTGCTTATATTTACAATACTACCGATAAATGTCACTAAAACCACCTAAGAACAAAACAGAAACTAATTCAGTAAGAAAATGTCAGTTTTGATGGTCCCTGTTTGTAGTTGTAGATACAAAGGAGTGTTTTAAGATTGCTGTGTGGTCTACATCCAAGCTAAGCATGACGAGTCGGTCTTCACAGAGAGGGAAATACTCTTCAGTAACAAATGTTCAGCATCAAACTGTACCAGCATTAGGTATCTTTGGCATCTTTGGCATCATTAGGCATGTTTGATACAACCCTGGAGTTTTTAGTCAAAATGAATTCATTTTATTGGAATGTAACATGAATCAGATAAAAGAACAGACCTCTGAGGTCCTGAAATTCTATGCAACTTTACATGTTTTTTTTTCTGTTTGCCCAATAAAAGGCATCACCTTTGACTAAAGACCAAAGGTCTTGGCCAAGATGCACTGTACCAACCGTCTTTAGGGAGAGAAACCATTTCAGCTAATGTTAGGGACTGAGGTCTCTACGTCGGTTCAGAAGTTTACGGAGTAAAACATTCAAATAGTAGAGAGGATGGGCAAGTATGACGCTCAGAATTAAGGTGCAAGATGAAGAGACATTAGTGTAGAGGACTGCATTGGGTCCCACAAGGCTGCCTTACCATTGCTCCTCTTGTTCTGCCCAGGAACCCAGCGGAGTCACGTGATTTGACGTCAGCGGGCGGTAATGGTCACAAAATCAGCGGGAGCGGGATTCAAAAAAACAGTCCCGCGCAGGGCTGTTCATTAGTGCTTTAAATTTGTGTCAAACAGCACAAGAAGCGAACGTTTCCTCTTGGAGCCTTCACTCACTTTTGTGACGCATGACTCACAAAGTCACTTTATAATAAAAAGTTAAAGGGTATAAATAAATGCAGGTTCAGAGTTCTTGGTCACAACATAGGCACTTTTGAAAGCTGCTGTTTGTGTTTATATTTCTGCATTCCTTGCACTTTTGTCTAATTGTGGAATGTAAAGTTGCCTTTTTGTGTTCACCCATGCAAAAGCACTTATATGTTATCGGTGCATTCATCTGTCACAGACTTTGCTTCACTGTACTTCCCCTTATATTTTTCTTATTTCCTGAGCCTGCACACTTGTGTTGTCCAACACTTAAGTTTTATGGGCTGTTTATCACTTGGAAGTGCAGCCTTTAAAGCAGATCCTGTTAAGTCAGCAATAAAATAATATAGAATCTATGGATTTTTCTATTAGACTGTGAGCTGTCTGTTAACCCCTGTTGGGGTATCACATATATGAATCATCTGTAGTGTTGCAAATACATGGAGCACAGAAACATTTTTTGTGTACTTCAGAATGCCTGGGAAGTCTTGATTACTTTGTGTTTTTTCATCTGAGTCCCCGGTGCTTAGTCCGGGCAAAGTGTAGAGCTCTATTTGAATCGTGTAGATAAGTGAGCGGAAGTTGTCTATGCGAATCGCGTAGAGCTCTACACGCTGCCCGTACTAAGCACCGGGGACTCAGAAGCACCGGTAAGTCGGGGGGGGGGCATAACACAGGAGGATCCAGGTCCCCTGCATCTGAGTCCCCGGTGCTTAGTCCGGGCAGCGTGTAGAACTCTACGCGATTCGCGTAGATAACTGAGCGGAAGTTGTCTACGCGAATCGTGTAGAGATCTACACGCTGCCCGGACTAAGCACCGGGGACTCAGAAGCACCGGTAAGTTGCTTACCGCATAACACAGGAGGATCCAGGTCCCCTGCATCTGAGTCCCCGGTGCTTAGTCCGGGCAGCGTGTAGAGCTCTATGCGAATCGCGTAGAGCTCTACACGCTGTCTGGACTAAGCACCGGGGACTCAGAAGCACCGGTAAGTTGGGGGGGGGCATAACACAGGAGGATCCAGGTCCCCTGCATCGCTGTGGGGGATCTGGATCTTAGTCTCATACTCAGACCTATTTGAGGTCTGATTATAAGACGACCCCGATTATAAGACGAGGGGTATTTTTCAGAGCATTTGCTCTGGAAAAAACCTTGTCTTATAATCGAGCAAATACGATAATTAACCCTTTTCATTTATGAAAGTATGGACAATTTTTCTCCCGCTGTGAAGCTGAACTTGTGTTTTATGTGTTCAGTACATCCCCAGGAATACCCAGACTGGGGTGATTTTTAGGTACTTTCTAAAGTATGAAGATATTTGTGGCATATGACCTCTACATATCTCATATTGTTGCGGTGATAAAGTGCTATTACCTCATACCTGGCAGATGGCCCTCAGGATACAACTCCACCCAAGTGATGCAAGAATCAGTCGTTCTCTTGAGTCTAGATATAAGATGTGTACCTGTGCCTCCTAGTTCCCAGAGAGAAACATGTTTGGCATCAGGCACATGTGAGCCTGCACACTGGTTGTTCTGTCTATGAGTCTTCCTGACCTGAGGCTGTTTCTATAGTAGAGAAACTGGGTTTGTAGCTATGCACAAGTTTCATTCAATGGCATCCTTGTGTCTACTTTAATAACTCTTTGTGAAAGTTTAGCCAAGAAGCGCTCTTTGATATTGTAAGTTTGATATTGAATGTCCCTTACCCACTCTCTCTTGCCAAGGACATAGAATTACAAGTTAATGCAGATCTTTTCCAAGTAGATTAGTAGTTATTGGCAAATCACACATGTATTCTCCAAGAACGGGCTAGCAAGATGGGCAGATGGCAATTTCTTTATTTTTTCCTTTCTGTGAATATGTCTTAGACAGGACAGCATTGTGCCGTTTCAAGTCTTGGACTGTTTTATTATTTATTGGGTAACTTAGATGGATTTTTGCCCTGAGCCAAATTTTACTAGTCCTCCCTTGGTTTTACACAAGAATCACCTGGCCTACTTTTTTCCAGTACACTGAATACTGTCTCATGACCCACTACAGCCTTGAAACTACACTAACTAAATGCTCCTCTCTCCTCCCCTGATAGCTCTCTTTTCTGGAAGTCCAGTATGTTTTCTGGGAATTAATGTGTCACGTGTTCTACAGCCCTTGAAGTCACATTTATAAAAACAGCAAAAAAATATGTTTTAAAATTTTAATAGTTAAACAGGGTACTCAGTTCCATACATGGATTAAAAAGCCCTAAAAACAACCCTTCTGTATATGCCCTTACAACAAAATTGACCCTCGCTGTGACACTTAGATGAGTAGTGATGATTGAAGTGGTTCATTTTACGATCCGATCACACTCCATGTTGTACCAGAATTGTTTTAAGAACCCATGAACTGATTCAGTAAGCAAAACACAGGCAATTTGTCAATCCACATTTTCCCCACTAACATTCTAGTTGCTTTTATGGAAAGGGAGCAGTCACATTGCAGCGGCTGACCTAACTATGGATGGTTCCAGACCGTGTTGGAATGGCAGGGAGCTGTTCAGCCATGCGTGGGGAGAGCATTGTTTTTAAAAGTGAATATTCCAGACACTAAACAAATATATACTGTACTTGCTGTAATCCGATTAATGGCTTCTCTAACAGTGAGGTATTTCTGCTTGCTAATGGCTCCAGTCAAAAAGCAGTTCTCGTGTGGGAGACATCCTTGAGAAAACTGTAAGTGACAAGGAAACTAGGACTATTTTCTTGGAGCGTGTTTCTCAGAATACGTCACATAAATGGCAGAATTTCCAGCTGGCGTTTCTCCATGGGCTCTTCACCGTTCAGTGTCTTTCCATTAGATTTGCTTTATCTATAGCAATAAACAAATCGTTGTTATTCAGTTCCTAAAAAATTACTGATTTACTCCAACACAACATAAACAGTTGAGAAAAACAACCATTTTAGCTAGAATGGTTTTCACAGCCATATGGCACTTGAGTCGAGGGTTATTTATTTTTTTGAGGAATGTATTTGCGTAGATGTTGACCAACTAGCAGAAGGGACAGGATAAAATTTGAAGTGATGACGGGATACTGTTTGGGGCTCTGGTGTTTGCCATTTATCTGCTGTGTTTCCCACGGAGTGATCTGCTATGAGTAAATGGAGTCTTTACTAAAGAGGGAGTTTGCAGAGAGTCAAACATTTCAACCTGTTATCACTATACATTATAAAGGGCAAACTGATGAGAATGATTGAGCCAACCCTGTTTGATGCATGTATAATTTTGGAGATTTCATAACAGCTCTTTTCTCTTATTTGGCCATGAATTATACAGGGCCAGCTTATCCCTTCTTACAGACAAAGCTCACCTGGGTTTTCCTTTTATAATATATAAGGTGTAGTAGTATCAGGGAGTTGAAATGTTAAACTCTCCCCTCTGGGTAGACCCCTTTGACAAACACCCGACCACCAAAGTTTTGGGCTTGAAATAAGCATTGTGTGTTACATATAGAAATATTGTAGTCTGAAGCTTGATTAAAACAAACTTTTTTTTTTTTTTGAAACAAAGTGGCGATAGGTAGTTACGTGAAGTCGGCTTTAGTGTCAGCTGCATTCTATTAAAAAAACAAGTATGAATGTAAAATTGGAATAAAATTGCATTGAATTAGAGAGGGTAATTAAAAAATTAAGTCCCTTTCCTTCCCATTGCCCAGTGCATCTGTCGTGATCAGTAGACCTTAAAGAGTTAACTATGCTAAAGTGACATTTCCCATTTTGTTTGTACCTACTCATCCTAGAGGTAATGCAAACATTACAAAAATGACACAGTCAACAAAAAAGAAGTGAATAATTCAGACATTGCCTGAGGACATCGTAAAGGGACGATGGACGGATAAATAAAGTGGGCCAGGCCTCAGGCAGACACATCTATGTTTTTTAGCTGATTTGCTTTGCTCAACAATCATCTCCTTGTTCCAGAACAGCCCAGACTTTTGCAGCAGTGACATTACATTGGTAGATACAAGATAATATAACAGGTACGAAACCTAAATGAATATGCGCATATTAAAAAATTGGGTCTCTGGTTTCTAGCTGCATGTAGACCGTCTCTCCCAGCCCAGCTGACGGAGGCAAGCAAATCAAGTTACTTTTCATTGAATCATTGGATTAATGCGAGGACATGATGATTTGTGCAGGCTAGAGACGTCTAAGGGCAGCAGGCGGTGAAAAAACGCAGATCCAGAATTTTGAAACGTCTGAGAATAAATGTACAGGAAGCATGGCAGGTGGAAAATGAGGGACATGGTAAAAACCAGTATGTGTCAGCAGTACTGGTGAAAAATCGGCTGCACTGCTTCATTATCAGACACATCTCCTCAGACTGAGCCTTCTTTTCTGACCTAATGGCTTTCCTGTCACTGTGCTACAGGATTCTGTCATTTACACAGATACACAAGTAGACAGTGTCATAAATACTATGAAAAATACATCTCTCTGCAGATTTCCATTCACATGGTCCTCGGGCTTCCGCAGATTTTGGAAAAAAATGAATTAACAAGTACTGGAGTGATAAAAAGTGAGCTTTACTTGTCATGTCTTTGTCTTTTAACTAGGGGGTCTACTATTTGATGACACCACTCCTTTCTCTTTAGGGCTGGGCCTTGTTGATCTCTGATTTAGTTTAATATGTGTCACATTTTGTTAATGGCCTTAACCTGGGGCTTCAGTTTCAGTCCCAAGTGACAACGAGGCACCTGAATTCAGGTTAATAAATGACATGTTGAATGATAGGAAAGTCTAAAATGCCTTGAAGAATTATGACTGTTGACTGCTTTAAGAGGAACCCCTACTACAGAATAACCTCTTTAATATAAGTATTACTTGAAAATATTGCTTTTTATTTGTATTTACTTTGCAATGCATTTCAACATCTTGTATTGCGTTTATTAAATAGATCACAGTAATTGTGTTGGGAAAAGCCACAGGCTCAATTTTCTGTGCTCCATAACAAATTATTTGCTCCACTTGGTGCTAGAGCTTCCCACTCACCTTGAAATTAGTATTTGTCTTCCACATTGTATAAGTGTGAAGTTGTGACAGTTACATCGCTGTGTTTGTCCGATCCCACACTCCCTGGTATTCTGGTTCCTTGGGATTATTGATGCCATGGGCTTCCAACAAACTAGCTTGTGTCAAACAAGATTGGAATTCAAGGGACATAGAAATGACTTATTTTCTACTATGCCTTTCTGGATCATGTTCTTTCTGTGGGTCACATTCAGGTTGTCATGGGCTTACGCCATGCTAGACATTCAGCAGCCTATGTCTTATCAAATTCTGACAGCAGAAGTATTATGTAAAGGATCAGTATGTAAAATTAATAATTTGTGGCGGCCTTTCATGTCTTTCGGGCTTTTGTAAAGCACCACTGATAATATTTTGAAATCATTGTCAAGGTTTAATGTCTGGCATTGAAGGGTTTATTGTCTCTTCCATTCATTTTGACCTAAAATGTCTGGTCCTCTTTTGGTGAATTGATTTATGTAGTTTTGAAAGCTTTATTATAGAAGTAAAATGCTTCTGTTGCGAAAAGACCCACCCACCGCCTTTGGTAAGCGGTAATAACATCTTTCCCGGGGCAGGGTCGACCGGGAGAGACATAACAACATTAATTCAGAGAAATGGGATAGGTTTTCATAGCCCGTACAGAGTAGTTGCGGTGTGTCAGGTGCATGTAGTTACACTGGGATAAGGAACTGGAAATAAAAGTGAAAGTCATACTGTATTTACCCATTTGGTGGATGGAGAATGTCGTACATCAGGAGGGTCACCTTTATGATTTTGAGGTCTGGCTCTATACTTGCTTACTTCCAGCAGTTTGTCAAATGTAATCTGTTGTAGGACATCTGCTGTGTCGCACCTCTTGTTCCTCCACTGACGGTGCTGTCATGGAACGTTCAGGTGACGTTATGTTAGTTCATAGAAGTTTGCATGTCTTCATGTGTTTATGATATGTACTTTCATGTTGTAATGGGGTTATTTCTATCAAGCTTACTTGGGGCTTTACAAAAACACTACAGTGAAAAACTGAGAGATAGGGTGAGTGCAGCAAGACATATGGATGGGGTCTAAAGGAAGTGCACAGGGGGGCGCATACAGCTAGAATGAAAACAAGATATGAAGAGCTTACAGCCTACATAGTAGCTGTCTACAAGGGTGACCTGAGTCTTCCCCATTGTCTCCCCATTCTGAGTTGGCTTTAGTCCAGCTTTAGATAGTGAACCGGTCCACCTCTGAAGACTGGATTTGCAGTCTGCTGGGTGCTATTGAGAAGTCTTTACCTTCATGTATATTTATGTTTTTTCCCTTTAATACGTAGCCACACAGAAACCGTGTTTAGAGGCCAGTAGGTTCATAATGTAATGCAACTTCCAAGGGCAAAACCATAAAAGGTTTATAAATGTTTAGCAGCATTTACATGGATGAACAGCACTTCATTAGTACTTTCAGCGTAGATAGGAAGTTTATTTACTGTGTGAGAATGTCCAGACTAAAAATAAGCTAAAATAACTGTTCTTTGCCAAGAATCCTGCTTGGACACGAAGAGGATTAAACATTTTTAAGTGTCAGCCTCATGCTCAACATCTAACAAAAACTCTTATCTCAATAACTAGTATTATAATCTAATGATTTTTTTAAGACAATGGTGTAGAATTCCTCAGACACCCTAGGCTTTGAGGAAAGTATTTTTGTCTGCAGTGAGTTTAGGTATTTAATTATTTGCTCGTGTCTCGTTTAAGTAGCTTGGAGGGAAGAAGAGACGTTATAGAAACATTTAAATACTTAAAGGTAAAGAGAAGAAATCTTCGAGAGGTCATAGTCTGAAGCTGGCAGGTCAGAGGTTGAGATGGAATGTAAGGAAGATTTACCTAACCAAGAGGGCGATGGTTAAGCCTCCTATCAGATGTGAGGCTAATAGAGTAGAGTTTAAACATACATAGGATAGGCATGACTGATAAAGGTCGGAGTCTCTACAACGGCAAAAATGGGCATTCCACATGGGCTGGAAGGTTCTTGTTTCTATGTATAAAAGTTAAAGCAGTATTCCCTTTTCAAATAAGGTGTCAAAACATGTGTAATTACCTACTGTGTCTGTCTCCCAGAATGTTTAGCTTTCCTGTAGGACATGTATAGATTTTAATGCTGCAACTCCCCTTTTTTTTCCATCACGCAACAAGCATAATTGAAGAACTAGTTTAGGGAACGTTTGGGACATTCTACGATACTAGGAATAATATTTGTAGTGTTACATTCTCCAAAGAATGGTCTAGTATATTTCAACTTGTCCCAGCAGAGTCCTGCAAATTCTTTGTAGAATCGGATGTTACAGTATATTTATGTGCTAGTGGAACTGTGATGACTCTTTTCCCATGTCATCGGACTCTCCCGCCCTTCAATACCTTAGACACAACTGAGTTTCTGTTAAAATTGCTAAATAAATAATTACAACAATCCTATAATCTTATGTTAATCTGTTTAATGTGGGATGCCTTGATTTTACCGCATTATTACACCAATAAAACTACTGGATTAGACCCTTCGACTAAAAAAGGTTTGTTGTAAAGGAGCTCCAAATAACCAGATATCAGGACAGTGTAAAATTATTTAGCATATTGCACTGAAAGTATTATATTTCTGAATATAGTGCAATTATAACAATCTTCAGCGTTTTTCCCCATTTGTTCCTAAAGGTTTGCATCTTTAGCAGACAACGCTTAAATAGCTTGTGATGTTGAGTTTAAAACACCAGAAGAAAATAATCCTCGGCTTCTAAGATTAGGGTTTGAATGAAGCCACATTCTTACCTTGAGGTTTTTATAGAGCAATGCAGGTTAATTTTAAGTTTCACAAACATTTAAAGAGATAGGAAATCCAATTTAGAGAACAGATGCGTCTTTCTCTTTTGCTCTCCAACATGCTCCGGGGCACAGAGTAATGCCAGTTAACACCCATCCTTTCACAACCTATTAGTCGATGGGTAGTACACCCAATAGAGGTCTGGTGTGCCTGCTCTTCAAGTTTAGTATTCACCTGTGAAATATGATATAATTCGTAGGAAAACAGACATGTTTGTGACTGATATTTAAATATTTTGGCATTCTACACCTAGAGTAAGAACAGTACTTTTCACAATGAGTTTAGCCTTGTCATTGAAGATCAGGAATCCCACCACATATTGAGTAACTTGAGAAAATGAGACTTTGTGGTAAGGTAGCGCACTGAGTTTCTCTATTTGGTATTTTTCGAATTAAATAGGTTTCTTGGTTCTAATTTCAGTGGAATGACACTGAACAGAACTTGAATTAAGAGCAGCCACCAACTTGACACATGTGGCCTGTATGTAAATCATTTTATCTACTGCTGGTCCCAGGGATCGCCAGTCCAGCCCTGACTGTAGTCGGTAAAACATCATTTTTGAATTATATGATAATGTAAATTTGGACAGCATGAAGCTGGTTGGCCACAAATCATTGCTTGAGTGATACCCTATGGATAAAAATGTCTTGCCCAGCTGAATTTGAATAATGATCTGTGAAAATGTGATGTTTTGTTAGTGAGGTTCTGTGAAAATGTGATGTTTTGTTAGTGAGGTAAATATCTCAAATCCCTCTGTCATATTCTGGCTCCAAATATTCCCAAGAATAGTCTGGATATTAATTATTCAGGACAGTTCTTTCAATTCCAAAGCTCGTTTGAACCAAGCAGTAAGAACAGTGTACTTCTATGTAGAAAGAAAGCAAAAACACACAACTGATAGTTGTTATCATTCATCTTACTCAGAGTAACTTGTCAGGTCTAAAATGCTATGGAAACTTTTTCAAGGCATTAAGTGGACACATTTGCAGCCACATCCGTTAAGTGCACATGCTTTATTCCTAATTCTGCATTACAGAGACCAGATCCTTGATGCCTGGATGTTAATGTACTCTGGCAGACCGCTGGTGTTAGTGAAGGTTGCAAATGAAACTGATGGTGGTTTTCTATGTGGAATAGTGCTGCTTATCTCCATTTTCGACATGCGTATAACACAAGTTTAATGTATTCAAATAGCACGAGCCTCTTGTAGGCGCAGCAAAGCTCTCGGTCGGCAGCTTCCTAAACAGATAAGCAATGTAGGGGTTGTTGCCTCATGGTTTTCCTATTGTTTCCTTTTTCTGTGGTTGAGCCCATATATCTCCCTGGTTATATGTGTGGCCTGAAGGACAATTGTTTGGTTTTGGAAGGAGATGAGACTTTTTCTTCCACAGTATGAGCGTTGGAATCATGCCTTGAAAGTGTCTCCGGAAAGAACACTTAGTTGATTTAGCTGGTGTGTCAGAACGATCTTTTTGCTTTGCAATCTGACAATTTTTTATTTTTTTTTATAGATTATAAATATACATTTAGATCATTATTTTAACATGGTTTATTATGATTTTGTGCCTAAATTTTGCAATCTTGACATTCACTACATTTTGCTTTCAATCACAGGAAACAAATACAGTCCTTAGGAACATCCTTAGGGCATCCTTGTTTGACAGCAAATACCATCTACAAAATGTGAGATGTTTATTTTGGTGTCAGGAAATGTTGGAGCCAGAGGTTTGGGAATTATAAAATCTAACTGAAGCTGCATTCCTGATAGATTCGCAACAAAGATCCTATATGATATTCTCTTAGCATTCTTCCTTTTCAAACTCAGTTGATAAGGGAGGTCAGATAGTCTCAGGGGTCACAGACTACTTGACCTTGTGGAGATTGCTTTTGTGACCCAAAAGAGCTCTGTCTGGTAAAAAGAAATGGCTAGAAATATGACACTTATAGTGAGATTGATATGTTTGTTTCAAGCAAGTAAGCAGTAATGATAATATGTGGAAAGGACCCCTCTTTGAATTATAATAATTATTGTAATCATATATAATTATTATTTATTTTATTTATATGGCACAAACAATTTACACAAAACTTCTTACAATACACAAATTCAAGGGGAATAACGAGACTAGATTTAACAGGCTAAGATACATTAGGTAAAGAGGAGACTGCTACAATCGACTGCAGGAAAGCAATGACTTTGATCCTTTACAATACAATATTGGTATATTACTACCTTTTGATTTGGAAGTAAATTGGTGCTGCACCAATATTGTTTAGTAATGCAGCAGATTATAAATTAATGATGGGTACATTGTCTGCGATGATAGATTGTATGTATGGTTTCCCTTCATGAATATTAATATCTGTCTTCAGTTGGGGAAGCCTGGTGCCTAACATAGACTTTGGACTCGGATGACTGTAGACTTATTGCTTTGTTCATTAAAGTGAAAGTGTGCAGGTAAAACTTTCAACTGGACAACTTCGCTATGTTTTATGACAGGTCATCCCCAGTGAGTGCTGCAAGAAAGACATCGGTGACCTGTATAATTGAAGACAAGTAGTATGGTTGACTTCATAATCCAGACAGTGTATGTTTATATGTATATATACATATGTTTATACAGTATATTGTCTGGATTATAAAGTATGTGACTATATATGTTTGTTTGAAATTATATGGGAGTGGGCCACTTGTAGTCTTGCCCTAGGGCCCCACTTGAGCTCTACCGAAAAACCATATCTCTGAGCATCACCAAGCTAATTCTTCACCTACCCACCATCACGAACCATCATGTAGTGTTTCCGAAACAAAAAATGTTAATCCTTATGCATTCATGTAAATTATGTTTAATGCAACACAAACATACGACACACAGCGATACTCTTATAAAGACATATTCGGCAGGGATATACAGGTGAGGTTAAATCTACAAGAACTCTGGCTTCATTCCTTTTTATTAGTAGATTTAATAAGAACACAAATAATTGTTGCTACCTGCAAGGTAAATTAAAATCACTTTTAGTCACGGCTGACGTTGACCATTTGTGCATTGACCTTTGTCCATAGGAAGCCGGATCCTATATGACTCCTTACTGGTTGCAGTTGGGTAACCCTTGCTGATTTAGTATGTAATTGTACTGGTAATGTACCTATTAAAGCAGGGAATGGAAGCATTTCATTGAAGGCTTTGGTCTCCGTGTAATTACACCTATTCTTAATATCCCCGTACCTTCTGTTTCTTTTGGAGTTTGGCAGGAAACCCAGTTCTAGGTAAATAATCTGCACGTGAATGTGTGTTTCCATATTTCTGTAACCAGGCCAAATTCCAGCTTCAGACATATTTTGTTAATGATGTGTTAAAAATAGAATAGGTTCAGCACTTTTTTGTGAGAACAAAGAGTAGCACAAATGTTTGCCATTTCGTATGCCAATTAACCCATCTAATCACATGATGTGATAAAATATATAAACACTTTCATTCAGGAAACATTCCTGCCACTTGTCTAGACTGCAGCAAAACAGCACTTTACACTTACATACACTAGCTTTGTGTGTTATGAAGCAGAAACAATATCTGATACCCTGTATCTATTGATTCTCACCTCTGTCTCTATTCATCATTGGTAGTTGAAACCGGGACTGTTGAGGGCACCAAATACCCACAATTAGAGGAACAAGTAGCTGCGTTACAACCATCTGCTGTACATAGTTTTGAGACCAGGGGCAAACCTGCCCTCTTGCTCCATGTTTTGATTCCTTCATGTTGCTAATGCCTTTCATCTGTCACTCTGTATGAACCTTCACTTTCAAGGAACCAAAGATGTATGGGGCGCAGGTATATATGCAGGGAAGAAAAAATAACACAATATAGTGTAGATTGTATGTTCAAAATAAATGAAAAGTGATGTGTTGCACTCACAAATGAAAAAGGTGATTCTGACCCATCAGCATGGAATAAGGTAAATTCTTTAATTCTCTTCGTATAAAATCTAAAAAGACAAACTAAAATAGTGCAGTATCTTCAAGTAAAATGCAAATTTTGCCGGTAAAAATGCACTCACAATTTTTCATATACAGGCGGATTGACTTACCGTTTGATCTCCTGAGGAAGCCCAAGGGGCGAAACGCGTCGAGAAGGATCAAAATTGGACTTCATTGTATTCTACCTTTGGTGGACTTTTATACAAAACACCTGCATATGCACTTTCGTGCATGAAAAATTGTGAGTGCATTTTTACCGGCAAAATTTGCATTTTACTTGAAGATACTGCACTATTTTAGTTTGTCTTTTTAGATTTTATACGAAGAGAATTAAAGAATTTACCTTATTCCATGCTGATGGGTCAGAATCACCTTTTTCATTTGTGAGTGCAACACATCACTTTTCATTTATTTTGAACATACAATCTACACTATATTGTGTTATTTTTTTCTTCCCTGCATATATACCTGCGCCCCATACATCTTTGGTTCGTTTATATTTCTACACTTTGAGGAAGAGTGTTGTTTGGGCAGCTGCGATCTGTTTAGGAAGTATTACTATTTTACCTATTTCATTATTTATTTCACTTCTCCACAGTAGCACGTATTTTTAGGTTTATTCATGGTGGTATACATTGTAAATCTTCACTTTACCCTTGTCTCTCGTGCCCTCATCCATCCGAATTATCAGTTCGCCTTATAAGCAGACTTGTCGTAAGCTTGATGAAGTGAGAGGAGCCTCGTCTGGCCAGGGACCTCTGACTGCATACTGATGTTTAGATACTCTTTAAAGCCACAGTGGACATTACATGGGTTGATAAAACAGCAGGACACTAGTATGATAAGGATTCAAAGGTATTCTAGATTGTGAGCTCCCAGGCAGGATTGTCTTGACCTCATGGAAAGATTTTTTCAAAAACAAAGGGGGCGCTATAGCCTCTTAAAAGTCAATCCCGGTTAAGTTTACATCACTTAATTATAGGTAAATAAATTAATAAAAATAAGTTCCATAAATATGATACGAACACATGATGTATGTATTTATGTGTTGGTACAATCATGGAGATACATTTATTAATGTATTTACTTATAAATAAGTTTATGTGAGTGCTTGAGTGTGATCTACTTTAAAGAGGCTATAGTGCCCCTTTATTTTTTGTACCAAGGGTTTTTTTGGGGGGGGGGTTTTTAGCTCCCAGCACTCAATCAGTTTGGTTGATGATAGAAACTATAGGGCTTAATACTGCAGTGGTTAATTATATGGACTGGATGTTTAAATTATTTCACATAAGGATTTCGCCTTTGTCTTTAAATTTGCCTCATCCCCGTTATCCTGCGGAAATGAATTGTGTCAAATAAATAACTGTCGATCCACTTGATATCAGGCAAAAGCTCACTAGGACTTGAGCGCTGATTAGAATGAACATGAAACAAAATGTATAGATTTTCTCTGAATTAGGTGATACTTCCCCTTTAATCGTAGTATCAGATCAGACCCATTATGTCAACACTGATGTACTTTTCTGCAAAAAATGAGTAAACATTTTGTGTGCATATATCATAAGCTCATTTCTAAACCTGTCCCCAACTTCCTTTTGACAAGTAATTGGTTCTGATATGAATTGCTCTCTTGTAATAACCGGATGCAAACAATTTACAAAAGCTATTTGTGGTCGGACAGCCTTATTTGCCCGCCGTCTACAACTGCAGCAGAAACTGTGCAGATCCAGCCACAGGAAGAAATAAAGCAAACGCTGGTAAGAATCCATTATTCCTGCCATTGGAGCGGTCAATATATCATATTCCTCTCTGCCTCCAGCTCTCTTGTTTAGGTATTCATTTCAATTATGTAGGT
The DNA here is from genome assembly GCA_023333645.1 of Sceloporus occidentalis. Lineage (NCBI taxonomy): Eukaryota > Metazoa > Chordata > Lepidosauria > Squamata > Phrynosomatidae > Sceloporus > Sceloporus occidentalis. The sequence goes on along the minus strand of JALMGF010000040.1, from coordinate 9,008,283 downwards.
GGTTTACTAAAAAAAAAAAAAAGTTTGATTAGGTAACCTAATATTTTAACATTTTGTGAGTTGCGGCAAAATAAATCCTATATTAATATTCATGTAAACTGGTAGACAGCAATAAACACAAAACGCAGACAAGCCACCGCGAATGTGAGACACATAAGACAACTCTATATATCGCTCAGATACTTAGCCTGTTGTACATGTAGATAATTTGCCAAAGGTGAAACAGAATAACATGTTATTTGAAACAGGAATTATAGCCAGCAAATAAGTGGATCTTAATTACATTAAAAAAACGTAACCTTTTCTACTTTCTCACTTTGCGGTAGCTTAGTGATTCGTGTTAATGAAGCTACAGAAGCAGCCATTTTTCTTTTAGCGTAAGCATCGGCGGAGAAAGTTATAAGCAGCGTTTGTAGATGGATGCAGAATTATGTATAGCAGATGGCCTCAAATTTACAACACACAGAAATTATTCTTGGGTAAACTTTGAAAAGTGTGCATATCTCTATGGACCCATTCGAATGTCTCTGCAGAACAGACCTGTCTACGGGCTGCTATGCTGATTAGTTTACATTCATAGAAAATGCTCGTCGGCAGGTAACTATTTGGCCCATCTACTCTGCCTCCATTATATATTTTAGATAAATGAATACAAATATAGATCACTACAAGACCACCCCCTGCCACCCAGTCCTAGCATCTAATTATGTTCCAAATCATGTTATGAACAGTCACGTGTCTCTAAAACATACATTAAAAAAAAACAACATTGTAATTTGCCAATAAAATAGCCGGTAAGTGATATGGATTCCGAATTTCACCTAAACCAGCGCCGCAACCACCACCACCTCTCTGACACCATTTCCATCTTTCATGTGTTTTCCTTTAAAACGTCTCTAGTTTTACCATTCAATGACCGTCGTCTTGCTTTCATTTCTCTCATTTAATATTAAGACCAAGAAAAATACAAACAAGCCAATCATGGCAATGGTTTCATAGCTGAATACTTGTGCCTTTCTATATTTCACTGGGTGATATATTAAAACTAATAAATGTGCCAGTCTTGGACCTTTCTCTGAAAAGGAAATTGTAAAAGTGTAGTTGGGATGTAGGCACATAATAACTAAATGGAAAGACTTATTTGTATTCTTAGTAGGTTTTCCCAGCAAGTTACACATGTATGTGATGCAACCTGAGAACAGAATAAATGTGTGTGTGATCTCATGCATGATGTGGGGGCCTTTTCAGTAGAACATTATAGCCAGTTTTCTCTAGACAGGTGCTGTTGGCCCATCTGTTTGTCTAATTAGGTATCTATATAGCTCTATAACAATAGTCAAACACAACGTTGCAAGTTGGCCTGCCTTTTGCATGTTCTTAGCGCGTTTCCTCAAGGTGCCTTTTCTGGTATAATTATAGGTAAAAAAATGTATGTCCTTTTCTGAGGTTTTTTTGGCATTATGTTAAATGTAACTTTATATTTTGGTACTGATGTGTAGTAGATTGGAATTTTTCTGTTGCTCATGCATGTAGGCTTTTTTTATATACAATGTATTTACGGTAAGCTATTCAGCTACGTTCTAATGTCGGCTGCCCCCGGCACCCATTTTAAAATATGGGCATCGCCTTTTCCCAATGATGAGGAGCCTCTCAACAGGTTCACGATGAGGTTTTTAGGGAAAACATGTCAAGGGCCCTGTTGTGGCAATTGTGACTTTCCCTGCAGCCCTCTTAGAGATTCATGCTTGCATAAAACGTTGTGTTAGCTGCTTGATCGCTGGTGAACCGAAGCTATGTACATTGTGCGATGGCTCAAAAGTAGGTGACTTGTCACCTTCCACTTCCACAAATCTAAAAACTCCATCCCTGTCTGGTCCTTTCTGTGGTTTTCACTTTAGAAGTAATAAGCTATAAGAATAGGGATATTCAGTCCTTAAAAGTTGATTTTACAAAAGTTAATGTTGAATAATAAAACTTTTGTGAATGCAGTGTTCAGTTAATCAACTTTGATCCTCAAAGGGTTAAACCGCCAGTCTATACCTTATTTTAGAGTTCCCTTTAGCCAGACACTGTTCCTCAAATGAATTTGCCTTATACGAGAAATAAAATGACTGTAGTAACATCGTTTATAAGTTCCCTACAGACAGAGCGGAGCTTATTACTGTGCACTAATGATCCCAGTGCTTTTCTCCCCCTTCTTCTGGGTGTGCGATAATCTCTTCCTCCTAAGGGACTGGCCTGGGCTGTCTGCTCTGGAATGTCCGCACACACAGTAGCCTTTTCAAGCACGTCTAACACCACATTGTTTTGATGGTCCGAGGAATAATGGACCTCTGGCTGAACAATATGCTTCGGCTCATTGTCGAAAAAAAACAAAACCGGGTGTTTGTGTCGCATTCCTGTTCCTAACTGAACTTCCACTAGATCGATTACCCGAGGGGAAAAGGCTGGATTTGACTCTGACCCAACAAATCTGTAAGTGAGTTATCATTGCCTTTAAAAAATATTTTTTAAATGTATCTGATATGTAGGTTTTTGGATGATAGGAACTTTTTTTTATGTTTGTGTTACTAATTTAGTTGATTTTTTCCATTTTTGACTTGGCTTATAGCAGGGACAGGACTCTAGAAAAACAGAAAATGGACTAATTTAGTCACTTGCTTCCTATACCGCAGGAAGGGTAGGTAGAGTGACTTTATTTTTGGGCAGTTTTCAAACATACATATGCCTACATTATCACACTCTAGTGGTTAATTAACATTTGCCTTTAATAAAGTTACCTTTAATAAATTCAGAGTCGTGATGATGTGTTTTTCCAACTTAATAAGGAGTAGTTGGGAGAGATACATTTCACAAAATAAAATAGAATTTGTGATGTGCAGTGATTCCTAAGGAAACAAGAAACCAAAGATTCCAGAGCTTTGTTTTCTTGAATAATATAAGTCTGTAAATGTAAAGTGGAACTGAAACGAGAGACGAAAGAATGATAAAAATGTTCTAGAAAACCCCAAGTTCCAGAAGACGTGCCAAAGGAAGCCTGTCTGAATTCTAATGCTGAAGCATTCTCGCAGTGGCTCGGAGGCTGCATTAGCAACAGGCTAGGACAATATGATTTTAAAACAGCATGTCAATCCTTGACTTTTCTTGAAGGTGTTTTGGGGGATGATGTGCTTAGGGAAGTCCCTGGCAGTTGATTTTTTTTTTTCCACGCTGTAGTTTGAAGCTCTCTAGGGCAGCATAATATTGGCAGCCAGGGTTACTTAAAACAGTAGTTTAAATGTTCACTTTCCAGTCTGTTTGGAATCTCACTTGGGTTGCTGGAAGCAAAACTCTCTATAGCTCTCTCATCTCTTATTGAGTGAACTGGATTTACACTGGGATCTAAATGCTCGTTCGTTGTGCTTGTATCTCTTATATACACAGAGTCATATGCATGCTGGATGAGAGGTCCCTTTAAAACCCTGTGGTGCCTCCCTTGCAAATGCATGGGGAGATTCTGCAGCTAAATTGTGTTTATTTATTCACTTTCTTTTCAAGAATGCATATTAAATTACTCACAAGGCGCTTTAATATGCATTCTTCTTTAGCGGGGCTGCCAATGTGCACTGCTCTACAAGAAACAGAAACCGAATCATACGTTGTAACCCATTTTTACCCCTCGCGTTTACTTTATTCTCCTATATTTGTACTGTTTTTTCATATTTCATACATTTTCAGAAATTAAAACAGACCTGTCACAAAAATATAAATGAGACTGCAAAAATGTTGTTTTAAGATTCTTTAAAAAAATTTAAGAAATCTTTTTAGCCAGGAGTATGCAAGTTAATATTTTCTAAGCACCTGAGCTTAAGCTTAAATGTGCTATTACAATTTTTGTTCTGTAACCTGTTTGTATTTAAATTGGTTTTATACATGTGTATCCTACTTGCTTCTTTATTGTGTAGGAAATATGTTATAACTACCTGTCACCCCCTGTATCTAAAACCCATCCCTAATTATACTTGGAGGGTCATTTGTCCACCCTCGTTCATCACAGTAGCAAGGCATCACCTTTTAATGCTCCCATTTAACATATTCCTGTGACATTTTTCTCTTTGTAACTGTCACATGCCTCTTCTTGTCCGGCCAAGTGTAAAGGTTAGACATCGAGAAGGGGGGGGGGATACAAAGGTCTGGTACAATTCTTCTGAGTTTGTTAACCTTGAGAGGTGGTGGAAGCAACCTTGCACTTTAATTCATATGTAGCTGAAAGGTTTGCAGATTCTAATTAAAATAGATGACATGCTTCACAAATAGTAAAAAAAGTCAACTTGCCCACGCATTGCTGCAGTGTCTACCCCCATACACCTACAATTCAATCCTGGTCGTTAATGCCACTTTAATATACCGTATTTGCTCGATTATAAGACAAGGTTTTTTTCAGATGCTCTGAAAAATACCCCTCGTCTTATAATCGGGGTCGTCTTATAATCAGACCTCAAATAGGTCTGACTATGAGACGACTAAGATCCAGATCCCCGCAGCTGCAGGGGACCTGGATCCTCCTGTCTCCCCCCCCCCCCCCACTTACCGGTACTTCTGAGTCCCCGGTGTGAAGCTGGGGCAGCGTGTAGATGTCTACGCGATTCGCGTAGACAACTTCCGCTGCAGCAGGAAGGAGGCGTGGCTAGCAGCGGGGGTTGTCTGCGTCCATCGCGCAGACCTTCCCCGGCTGTACGAGATCAGAGTTCCCCGCACCGGTGCCGGCTGCAGCGTAAGTGCGTGGGATCTACACACAGCACCGGCTACATGACAGGGAAGTCAGAAGCACCGGTAAGTTGGGGGGGGGCGGGGGAGTGTTAAATGGGGGGCATAAGGCATTTCTGGAGGCAGAGTGCTCTGTGAAATGCCTTTTTACCCCCTTAATGCCACTCTGCTTCCAGAAATGCCTTTTTAACCCTCTATACGCCACTCTGCCTCCTGAATGCCTTAAACCTCCCTATATGCCACTCTTCCCCATAATATGCCTTTTAACCCTCTAAATGCCAGAGTGGCATATAGGGGTATAAGGCATTTCTGGAGGCAGAGTGGCACATAGGGGGTCAAAAGGCATATCATGGGGCACAGTGGCATATAGGGTTAAAAGGCATATCATGGGGCACAGTGGTATATAGGGGGTATAAGGCATTTCTGGGGCAGATGTGCATAACTGGGGGGCAGGTTGGAAAATAGAAGGAAATAAAACCAAAATATTTTTCTCAATCATAGCTTTTATTAAAAAAAAATAGTTTAGATGAATTAACATTTACTGGTAAAACTCTTTTCCTATAGAGTCGTCTTATATTCAGGCTTTTTCTTTTTTTCCTAAATTAATATTCAGGTTTGGGGGGTCGTCTTATAATCAGAGTCGTCTTATAATCGAGCAAATACGGTGTGTGTGTGTGTGTATATATATATATATATATATATATATATTAGTTTTTGTTGTTTCCTCGTTGTTGTTTCCTTTCTGCAATAAAGTGGCATTAGGGTTTAATCATTAACATGGACATTGGCGGGTAAGTTGTTTCTACTGTCCTTCATTACTGTGTGTTATGAAGGTCCACCCCATTGACCTTCTTCCACGATGATGGGAACCTGTCTAGTGCACGATTAAAAGAAATAACTTTTGCCTCACTCAGATTATAATGAGTATAATGTGGGCCAATGTAGACGTTAGAATATACGTTATAATGGATTCCCCCTCCGTAATGCAGTTGATATGATGAAACTACTTTAGTTCATGAACCCCTTGTTTCATAACATAAATTATATATAGCGAGTAAATGACTTTCACAAATATGAGATCCATTTAAAATACTTTAACATATAAACATATCTTAACCTCCCCATTATCTTTATTAATCCATTGGCAATGTTAAGGATAGATAACCATGCGGGACAAGACAGCACGCCCAATGCTTTTCATGCCTAGTGGCAGTATTTGGATCAAACTGTGTTTGCTGTCTTGTCCCTTGTGATATTTTGAGACTTGATGCTGACTGCCACTTGCTCATAACCGAGTGACGGGCCTGAGGAGAGCACTGCGCAAGTCTCATGTTCCAAACTGAGAGGTGTTTGGATATTTACATGAGAAAAATTACAGTAAAAGTAAAACATGGCTGAAACATTGGTTTCCATGTCAAAGTGCCAGATTTTACCGTATTTTTGCAAATTTACTGTAAGTAGAATATGTAGGGTCTCTTCAGATGGCCTGGAGCTCCAGCGCTGGCTGGAAGAGAGTACCTTGAGCATGTCTGTTGCTGACCAGGAGATGTGTTGGCAAAATTCATTTTCTGCAAGGCAAAGAAGCTAGGGGTTGGGGGTTTGTCCAAAATGTAACGGTAGAAATTTGATGAACCCCTCGATGCATGTTAATGGAAAAAAAAAGTTAATTATAAGGTAATAGCAACAATTCCAATGCGTATTTCAACGTTCTCTGCAAAGATGGTATTAAGCGTGGAGGTAGTTTGTGTGTTTTTTTCCATGCTGTTTAACTGCAAAACACATATCTCCAAAGTTACATCCGCATAGACTTCTGTTACTATGGCAATAAGCAAACCATAAAAGCTTCTGACTGCATATCGATGGCATTACATCTTCACACTTATAATGCAACAGCTCCGTAGAGGAATCACGAGTCTGTTTATAGTTATCCAAATTATTCCCCTGATTACACCAGGTAAGTTTAATGTATTGTTTAATTTTGTTTTATCTATTTATTTTGCTTTCCTGAAATCGTATATCAGCAAATGATAACTTCATCAAAATGTGCCAGCGTTACGCTATTGTGTTTCATCAGCCGTATGGGAAGCTAAAGGTGTCGGTGTCTTGATAAGGTGTTACCATCACTTCCGTACAAACGTGTTCTTTCAGGGCCAGATATAGCTGTACTCCAGAGCGTGGGATGTAGGTGTTTGTTTTTAATTTACTCGGTTTGGAAATATGGAATTTATGAAGATATTAGGAAAAAGGGCATTGATAATGACTTTGTGAATGCAGAGAAAACACAGGACTTTCCTTGGTTTGTATGGGTAGGGTGTTTGATGTGCACTGAGCAGTTTGCAGTAATAACATTGAAGGGTTTGGGCAAAAGCGTACATGTCTTTCACAGCCCCCCTTGTCTGTAGAACTGCTTCACAGATCCAAGATAAACTTCACATTTTTTGCTAAGCTTCCACTATTGTAACATGTTTTTGTTTGCTGCTGACTTGAGCTTCAGATGTGTGGTATTTAGTAGTCACTTAGAAGCCACCAAAGGCAGGTGACACCTTTGAGACTGTACTGTAAAGTCTTAATCACAAACGCAGATGATAACCCTGTTTGGACACTAACCTGGCTGTCTTATAGCTGGCCAGCTTATTTATAGAGTAAAATATAGTTACAAGAATGTGAGATTTCAGACATCACTTCAGAGGTTTTCAAGTTGGCTAGCCCTCTAAGGCATCACAGACAACTAAAAACCCTATCATTTCTCCGATATTTGACCGCAGTATCCATTTTAGTGTCTTTTGTATGAAATATATTGGTACGGTTTGCAAAACCCCAACTGTGACCAGCCATTTCCAAACCAGCTCAGAAACTTTAGTAGCTAATGCCGGTCTTGCCTTGCTAGAGATAATACGCTAAAAGGAAATGTAAGATCTCACATAACTTCCCACCCATACATTTCGTAGTCTATTGGCAAACACAATGACCCTAAAAACATATGAAAGTGTGGAACAATAAAAAATTTGCTTTTCTTTACCAAGTTGAAAAGTGCTTTTACCTCTGGAATAATTAGATGTTCACCAGCATATCCTTCTGCTGCTTTGTTTATGCAGGGATGGCAAACCCATAATTTTGGCACTGGCGGCAGAAGCTTAACAAGTAACAAGTTCTCCCTTTTTTGTTTAAGGTCAAAAAATAACTGCGTATCTGTTTGAAGAAAAAAAATGCATAATTTACAATAATGCCTGTTGTTAAACCTCGCACACCAAAAATAGATTGTAACCTCATGATTCCTGCCACTTACTTAAAAAAAAACCAAAAAAAACGCAGTTCATCAGTGCTGTTGCAGGAGCCGAGGATGATGTATTGACCGAGGAGAGGCAGACACTTTTCATTCTTTTGTGCAAAATAGCTCTCATTCGGAATTTATGGGTCAATGTTGGCAAACAAAATTTTTCATTCAAAAAGCGCAGGGAAAATGTCATGCCACGTTGGAGAGAGGGATAAAATCAAAGTTTGTGTGCACTGAAAGTGAGCACGATGGGGGTTTGAGTTCCCTTACATGTAGAAGAAGTTTGAGTTCCCTTACACCACTCTGTTTATCAAAGCCAAGCTCAATTTTGTTTTCACTAGTGTTGTGTTATTTGGCAAATTGATCTGTCAGGTTTGAAAAAAATAGTTTCATATAAAATTAGTGTTTACCTAGGATAATGTGGATGAATGTAATGCCTGCATGTGATGTCTGATACATAATATAACCCCTGTGCTCTTATATATTTCAAATATGACACAAAGTATCACTTTACTAGCGAGCACAATTTATTTGCTGGGAGGGCAGAAAACGAATAATTTGAATGGAGCCTGGCTATTGGGTTACTCAGTAAAAATGTGCATGACTGTGGTGGTCTCGCATCATTACATGAACTGCATGTTGGGAAGCAGAACTATGTTTGGGGAAATGTGTGAGTTGGCAGTCTTTGTTTTGAGAAGTGAAAATGTCAATGCTTGATGTTCTGCAAGATGTGGACCTAACAAAGGGACCAAAAACAGAACTGCTCCAGACATCATGGTTCTTGGAGACTTTAACACGTTGTTAGTTACTGATGGATCCTTGGCAGAACTTTGGATTTCCCCTTCTTTAACATCAACATTTTTTTGGAACATGTCACTAAAGCAGAGCACGAAGTAACTAGTCTAACTACTGTATGAATGAACAGAAGCTCTGTCTGGAACTTAAAATGGAATTGTTGCCATGACGTCATTTAGAATATATATAAATTCATTTATTAAAAATACCTACAGCTTGTGCTTTTTTGTTTGACAAACAGGATAGTTGCTTTAGAGATGGTTCGTTTCTGTGTCTCAGAGTGCTATGGCCAGCATTCTCTAACCAATTTTCTGTTCTGAAGCTCTCTCCATTCTTCTCACCCACCCCTGCAAAGGCTACTTGACCAATGAACAACTTAATAATAAGGCAGAGATAAGATGATGGCAGGAAGAATCACGCAGACCCTGAAAACAGAATGTTATACTTTTTCCCACTGTACACACATAAGGTGGATTTTTTAACACACACACGCTTTATATTATATATTATACAGACGAACCTACTTCATCCAGCTGTTTGGTTCATCCAACCCAGTAACGAAACTGGCAATGAGGACATTAGATGGTTACAAAGCCTGTTTTATTGGGTTATCCTAATTGTATTTGATTAAATGCCCTTAAAGATGTCATTAAAGCTGAAATTTCCATTAGGATTTAATTTCCCTAAAATGGAATTCCAAGCAGGAGCAATACGGTTGTTTTTTTCCATTGGCCTCCGACCAAATCTGGCATCAGGCGGTTGAATTTAGCCAAATGTCCTTCTGTTTTTAAAGTATAATTTACCAGGTATTCTCACATGTATTACCTACCTAGAGCTGACTTTCTACTTCATCTAACATCACCTATTTAATATTATATGTATAAATGGAAATTCAGATACCACGTGATATAGTGGTACAACCACAATGGTATCCACCCTTTGTAGATCGTAGATAGATTTGCACTTTATAAGTAACTTCCATTGCACTGATCTACATATGCGACCAGGTAGATAGGAAATGGATGATTTGAAGGGTTACATGTATAAAATGTGTTACCCTCTTCATAGTTACTCCAGTGTGTCGGGACTCTTTCTGGTGCCGTAGGGTCAAAAGGAGGGCAGCTAGTTACTGGTTGACTGCATTGCTGGTATCCATGTTGAGGGCTTCAGACATCCCTACACACATCTACAGTGATCTATTCAATCTTCTACGCTATGAAGATTTGGGGCTGTGAATCACGTGCTCCTGAAATAATGTGCATATAATTAAGGAGACTCCTATAAAGCCCAGGACAAGGTCTAGTACAAACTGAAAGCCCTTGGCACTGTCCCACTGTCAGCAGTTCAGACGGCTTCCAAACGGTTTCTTTAGCTGAGTGGACTGTAGTATAGATTATAAAAGAAAAAAAACTTTTTTTTTTATCTCCTGATCTGATTCTGGCAAATAAAGGTGGGAATTTTCAGTATTAATCAGTAAAAGCAGCTTGGCCCGAAGCCTTTAAATCAGCCCTGCCATGTCTGAACAAATGACTGTTGAATATAGAGTGCAATGAATTTTAAGTGTATGGATATTTCAATCAGTGAATACAGAGAAAAGTACTCATCCGATTTTTAAATTCAAGAAATATTCTCTTCTCCGGAACCTGACAATAAATGCTAATTCCACACAATGAGTGTAAGCGATGTTCACTGGTAAAGCTACTTAACTAGACCCAGAAGCTTTCTGGGGTTAAGACAGGTCAGTATGCTCTTCAGTGTAAATCTTACAGCCTGAAGTCATATATATTTAGAACACTGTATAAGTAGTTATGGTTTGGACAGTTAGGGTTATAGCCAAGTAGTCTAGCACAAGGCATTACTATCATTATTAAATGCATATAAACCCGTGTTGAACCATACTTTCCATATATTGTCAACAATTAATTAAGACATGAATTGAATATTGACTAATTTGCAGGGTCTAAAATCCCAGTTCTTCTTCCTTAGTGTGTCATAGGAGGAAACTAGCAAATTATGCAGATTATATCTTGGGTTTGATGGCTATACAAATAAGTATTCACCTGCTGGACACATGAAGCTGCTCTGTACAGTGCTGGCTTTTTGTTTGTACGATCTGTTGGCAGGCAGAAGCTCTGCTATGGCTTCATATGACCTCACCTGACCCTTCACTTGTGGCACAGGGGAAGGCATCAACATAGCGGACATTTACTGGGGTCTGTGGTGGACAATTCGGGCTGGCTCCTGCATGTAAATCGAATTTATCGAGTCATGTTGTAAAGTCTCCAGCGCACATGATCCCAAGATACATTTGGCACACTAACACCGTTCAGTCATTTCAGTACACTTTAGCACTTTACAAATAAAAATGGATGTAGTCCTGTAAGGATTGTGTGAGACAGAAAGGCCACCTCTGATATAACAATGTAGTAACAAGGTTGCATATAATATGGATGGAGTTTCTTTTTAAGGAATAGATGATATTCTCCAACTTTGGCACCCAGAATGTAGATTGCTTTCCATGCTGAGGGGAGACAGAGAGCCACTTGGGTGCTCTGATTTGGAGACTACTAGTTTCTTTGTATGTGTGTCTAGAGTAACAAGGAGTTAAGGTTTCTTTCGTTACTATACTGTAATTTTTAAGCATTCCTTTTTGGCGAATGAGTGTTGTACAGAACTGGAAAATCCACTCTTGAAGATTGTGCCTTCTAATATGTTTTTAGGGACAAAATTATTGATCCATGTAGACGAGTTAGCTCACTGGGCTCAAAGTTAACAGTGTTTCCCTAGTTTTCTGCTTGAAACCAGCTGGCAGGCAGAATAAGCTTGGACAGGGGTGTACACAGTCATAATTTGTTGATTTTATATGGCACCATCATATTCCATAACAATGCTTAACAGACACATCAATGCTATGCATAAACACAGAAGCTGTTTTACTGAGTGATCTATTTAATTCAATATACCCATAGGATTAGGAGGAAAGCATGACTTGCTTCACGTAGGTACATTAGTTAAAAGTATTGCATTTTATGTCAGTGGGCCTAACACAAAGTTGTGATTAATTTTATATATATATTATATAGATTTTCCGTGACACCACGTCACTTTCTCTTTTTTGTATCTGTCACTTTACAGCAAGTTCCTGTGCATGTATTTTTGCTACATCTGCTGTTCCTTCCATGAATCCTAAAACCACATCCATTTACAAAAAAAAAACATGTGTTTTGAATTTTCTTCTTTTAGGGTGTGTTCCTACTATAAAATTATATTTATGATATTGTAAATAAGAAGACAACTGTTTATAGTAATCGTAAAAGGGCAGTCAAACCTAGAAATAAAGAGATATTTTTAATTTCAGCTTCTTTCTCAAGGAGGCGCTCGGCTAAAAAGCATTTATAGCCCTATATACGCTATAGTTCCTTATAGTGTCCTTTAAAACAGAGATACTGATAATAAAATTGCTTATACATAATATACTGTAATTTCCAATATGTAACCATTATTTTATACTTAAAATATATCACTTTTGGAAGTAAAATGGACTTGGTACAATCTCTATTTTAAGGAATGTCTTTGTTGTGTTTGCCTACTTGATATCAAAATTGTGTCTGATTCTGCATTATGAAGTTGAATGTCTGTCTATAGATATCAGAGTTGGGTTTTTTTTGTTTGATGAGCACATAGCGGAAGGAGAAGACCTTTTGATTCTCATTTCAAGAATAAACAACTAAGCAACCTTTAGTTCTCCTTTACACATGAAAGACTCAAGTGTTTGCGTTATCAGTAGAAAGGGTTTATTTCATTTTATGGTTCTTTTTTATTTAATTCATTTTTTCCCTCTTTTTTCAGGAGCAAAGTCCCAGTAACCAAACCTCCATCGCTATGATGCAGGAACCTCCTGAGATGCTGGAAGAAACTGTTACTGTGGAGGAAGACCCTGGAACTCCCACTTCCCATGTGTCCATAGTGACATCAGAGGATGGAACCACAAGACGAACAGAAACAAAGGTACCACAATGCCCTATAAGCAAATAAAGCTCATTATTACATGTTCCATTTCAAGGGCTATCACCATCAAATATGTTTTTTAAAAGAAAACTATTGAACAAGTACAAATGTTTGGAATTTTAAAATGTCTAAAAACTATACAATAAAGTAACACATAGAATTACAAATATTTGCATTTTCTTAAAAACTCTATGTGAAAATGAAGTACTCACCAACATCTACTTAGACCCTTGGTGTCTGGGTACATCAAACTGAAGGCTGAGGACAAGAAAGCCAACATCAGTGATGAACTCTTTCCCCTACATGTGCAGGCACAGAAACATCTGGTTACTAGTTACTGTGGGGTTATAAGAGATTTCTTAGACTCCCTTTATTCATTTCTGAGCCATCTTACATATAGAACAAATAAAGAGGTGTAGGAACTTAGCAGGAGCCTTGATGGCCATTTTTTAAAGTCTTAAGAAAAAGTACTTCACTTTACTTGTAGCAATGTGTGAAAAAACACACTTTTATAGTTTCCTGTTTTTTTCTACAAAATTCTACTGTTCTTTCAAGTATAAAATTTAGGTTTATCCTCCTATTACTTTGACCATTTATTGTATTTGAGACTTACTCTCCTGAGGGGTGCATAATTATTCAGCCAAGTGATTGGTCTTGACAAATCTCCTTTGCTCTTCTATGTTGGAAATAAGGCTCTTCTGAACAGCTTTTCAGAGCTTTGTCTTCAACCTGGTAATTTTAAATCTGCAGACAGAGCAGGAACGATCCCCTTATGTATTCCAAACACAAAAGGGAGTTTAGCCTTCCCCTCTATCCTCACGCAGTATCACTGATAGGAATCAAACACTTTGCATGTTAAACCAGTGAAGGTCACCTTGCAGATACTTCAGACAACATGAAAATTTGAGTTCATCTGATAGAAATGTTTCAGAATAACTTACAGAAGTGTACAACAAATGCTTTTGTATTTATTTTTTTTCTTTGCTTTTTGTGTCTTTATGTTGGATTTTTTATTTAAGTCATTTTGGACAGATTGTACTCACAATGATTAATCATCATGATTAATATATAGACTCAGGTCTGTAGTGGAGAAATTTAATCAACAACTTTTCACATTGTGCGCTTTGGACCAAGTAAAGGTTGAGTTGATTTTAGCGCATCCAACATGATTATCTAGTTATTCTTGTTATACATGTAGCAGGTTGTGGCCTCGTACATCCTTGCAGGAATATTTTATTTTCTGAAAACCTAATAAGATGTATTGCATTATTTAACTAAATAGTGTCTGGTGTTACTCCTAATAGTAACAGGCCACCAACAAAATAAAACATAAACCACAATACATACCTTACAAAACCTCACATGGCCAAAGTAGTGCTTAGTGTGGTTAAATATACCCTCAACCCTGATGATAAACGTTTGTTTTCAATAAATAAAATTATTCAAATTGGAAACATCTTCCAAAGTTACGTACTGGATATAAAGTAAGAATAGACAGCAAGTGGAAATAATAAACACAGCTTAAGGAAATCAGATCATGGTCTGCAGGTCAGTATAGAATACACGATGCTGGATTCTTCATTAAGAGGCTGCATTGGTTGTCTGTGAAAAAGACAGATTTGCCTTCATTTAAAAATTAACAAATCTGGCATTAGTAATTTGTGACTGGATTGCAGAACAGAGTACATTAAATGGCACCAATATTTTTACGTAGCTAAGGGAATATCATGTTTACCTATTTGTTTTCACAGGTGACAAAGATGGTGAAAACAGTCACCACTAGAACTGTGCGCCAGGTTCCACTTGGTCCAGATGGAATGCCAGTGCTTGATGCCTCCTCTCCACTCAGTGGTTACACAGATTCTATTGATAGAAGATACATGAAAAATGGGGAGCGTTTTATCACACCACAAGCATCCTCCACCTTGACTAGATCCTACAACAACAGCTACAATGACTCCTATGGTGACCCCCATGACACCCAATACAGACCATTTATGGGGCATGAAGGCTATGGAGATATAACTGACAATTATGGCAGTTTATCCCGTGGAGTTAACTACCGCCCCCGATATGCCTACACTCCAGGAAACAGCTACCGGCCTGAGGATGGCAGTTATACTTTACCTACCCGCCGGGAAAACTATGTTCCTATTGCTCAGCCACAGGTGCCCATTGGTAGCAATGTTGATCTTAACCGATCCCAGCCTGAGCGTTTTCAGCCTGAGCCATATGGTCTGGAGGATGATAACCGCAGTCTTGGGGCAGATGATGAAGGCTACGAACTAGATCCTGATTATTCCACAATCAACAGAAGAGTACTTCCTGGCATGCCTCTCACTGCTAGACCTCATAAGGGAAGGTATGCTATTATAAACCTTAAAGTTAACATTTAACAGTACCATTGCAAAGTAGCACATGTTCATCTTTGGATGTTATAGGGCATTTGTGTTGCATTCTGTTTCTCAAAGCACTAAATGTGAACTATACTGTAATGTATTTACTAAAGCATAAGTTACAGTAATATAAAAAAGTCTCACTGCATTAACTATGTATTATGAAGAGCCTTTTCTGCCACACTTCATAATTATTGAGGTTAGAGTTTTCACTACAACTCACCTTTGAATTAGATAATCTAATTTATTCAGCATCCACATGTTCCTTAGAGCTGTGCATTCTGTATAATGAGTGCTCGCATACATGTTTCAAACTGAGTGAAAAGGATGCAGCCTTGGCTGCAGTGAGATTTTCTGTTTTTTGGTGTTCTTATTTTTTGTTCAAAGCATCTGTTGTCTATATTATCTTCACAGCTGGTAATGTTCTTAATCAATGGAGTTCTGATTCTTTTATTATTAAGTTGCTTCACTGGCCTTATTAAGAACAGCATAAAGACATGTCTAATTGTGAAAGAACATCTTTCAACTTAGAAGAAATTAACTGGAAACTTTTACATCTGTTCGCACACCACAACAGGAGAGCCTAATTCCTGCCTCTCCCTTTGTCCTTTCCCTGAAATGTTTGGTCCCACACTACACTCCTTGTTCTACACTGCAAAAACATGAGGGAAAAGTGTGCAGGCCTTTTTGTTTTGTTTTTCTTCTGAGTTACACCACAATCCATGCCCCTTAGCAGTGGATAAAGGGATGTTATTCACAAAACCATGACTTTATTTAACACCCTGTACAGTCAACACCAATCCTCACCATAACACAAGATGACTAGACTTTAATAGCAGGACCTGCTCTGAATATTCAAAGTAATTATTTTGGAGGCTTTCGGCTTTCGAGGCTTAGAGCCCTACATGCTCATGTTAAAATTTACACATACTTATGCATGCACGTTCATTCTCACACATACTTACGCATGCACGTTCATGCTCGCACACCAACATTTACACATACACATCCATACTGACACATTTACGCATACACATTCATGCCCATATGCACACCTATGCATACACATTCATGCCCATACACACACTTATGTATACGCATTTATGCTCACACACGCATACAAACCCATGGTCATACACACATACAGATCCATGCTTACGCACAAGCATTTACACATATACGTCCATGCTGACACATTTACCATACACATTCATGCTCATACGCAAACACTATGCTTGCACACACTTTCATGCTCACATACACAGCCATGCACACAAAAATGTACACATACACATCCATGCCCACACACACAAACTTACACATACACATTCATGCTCACACACTTGCACATACACATGCATGTTGACAGAATTACATATACACATACATGCCTTCACTTCCGCACACATACACACACATACACATACGTGCATACTCCTTCACTCCCTTACCTCAACCACTCTGTAAACAGCATTGTGGTTAACCACTGGGTCACCTAAGCTCACATTACATGACCCAACTACATTCCTGCCTCCCTATTCTCACCCCCCCCCCCGTACGATGCCACTGCTCCCGATGCACTTCTGCAAGAGGGTAGAGCTTTCAGGGACATCCTAATCCCCAATTGTAGGTAAAGGCTGTACCTGTGGCTCCCCCTTTTTTGTGAACCTGCATGAAAGGCCAGATAGATTCACAGAGAAAGAGAAGTGCAGAAATGCTTCTTCTCCGCAACTCTATCTACCGGGACCCATGTAAGTGCCAGTTCTGCCTTGGGTTCATGCATACCCCAAGTGGATTGCTTTGAAGTTTATGGAAAAGTCAACAATGGGCAAAGCCTCCCCTTGAATGCCATCAATGTAAGTTATGTGATGGTTGGTTGTTTTAGTGTTTTGGTTTACCTTTTATTGTATGGTTTTTTTTCTCAAAAAGTATTTCCCCTGCCAGATCTTTCTGTAAGCTGGACTCTGTTTGCAACCTGGCTTTGTTTTGCTGAGAACAGCAGCTTCTCTTTTGTGTGTTCAGTGACACGAGAGAGGGAGATGCTTTGCCACACTATATCACTCCCCAGTCCAGTTCCTCTGAAGAAAAAACTAATTTTACAGTTGCCATATACTAGAATTAATTGTAAAGAAATCTGAAGATGAAGTAAAACAGCAGTGGCTGTTATATGATTCATCTTCATGTTTAGCACAAAGAGAATTTGCTGTATTGATGTTTTTAAAATAATTATCATACCCCTGTATGTCTAATTTCTTGTTTGCCAAATGTGAAGTATTTTTGAAGTTGTTGTGAAACCACCACTTCCATGATATTTATTAGTTTGTTTTAACTGTCCTAAGACTCATTTAAAAATCCAAATAGTTTTGTTTATTGACATCTGAGTAACATATGATAAAGCCAAACCTCACAGCGGTACTTTGGTTTACCCCCTCAGACCCTATGATGATCCCTTGGAGGCGGAACTGATTGAGGAGAGAATACCTTATCTACATGGTGGATATGCAGCTCCATTGGCCCAACCAGAAAGAGGAAGTCTGGCCAGCATAGACAGGTTGGGCAAACGTTCTCCATCTATTGACAGTATCCGTAAGGACCCAAGGTGGAGGGATCCCGACCTTCCAGAAGTGATTGCCATGCTGAACCATCCGATTGACCCAGTCAAATCCAATGCTGCAGCTTACCTGCAACACCTTTGCTATGAAAATGATAAAATAAAAAAGGAGGTGAGGCAGCTGAAGGGTATCCCCATATTAGTTGGCTTGTTGGATCATGTCAAACCCGAGGTCCATCGCAAGGCTTGTGGAGCCCTCAGAAACATCTCATATGGGAAAGATAATGAGAATAAGGTGGCTATAAAGAATTGCGATGGCATTCCGGCACTGATCAGATTGCTACGGAAGACAGATGACATGGAAGTCAGGGAGCTTATAACAGGTAAGGCTTATGATTCTCTTAATGGCTAGGTTTCCTGCTGTGTTATTGAATTTGAATGGGACTCCATTATGAAGCCTGAAAAGTATGAGTAATTTCTGGTAAAGTAAACCCAGTATTCTATGGCTCAAACATGATGACTGACCTGGAATGTTTGGTGCTTTTAGAGTCTGAATTCTGGAATTTTGCTTCAAGCTATTTTAATACAGACACTAAGCTATGTGATTATAAGTCTGTGGTTCTTTTTTAAATTCAGGTTCCTTGATTCAGGCAAATTCAAGATGCATGAATGTTCTGCTCATCTCTTTTTTTTATGTTTTCTGGACTTTTGTGGAGCCTGTCATTGTTTAGAGCCTGTTACAGCAGCAGCGCTAAATGCCTCCCAATCCACTTATGTGTCTCACGCCTGAAAGCTCCCTTTCTGACTGGTTGTATCATTTGCTGGCATGGTTTTAGCAAGCTGCTATCGTTGAATAGCAGTCCCAGAGCACGTTAAGAAATTTGGCACTCACTTTATTTTTTTTTTCTTTTCATGAGCTGGAGAAAAAAAACTCTCTAATTTTGTAAGGAGGGCCAAAGAGTCTGGGTGAAAATGACAGACATCCCTCCCAGACACTTAAGAAAACAAACACCGCTCTGCCTTTTCTTCTTTAACATAGTCTAGTATGGGACTAGAAAAGTTAGTCCCGTACTTCGGGTCCTAGGGGTTAGAAGATTGCAGAAACATGTATGAAACAGGTATTTCGTGTTTACTGCTTTCTTCCCAATCCAAACCACATAGTGTCTTTCTTTAGTACTGTGAGGCAAAATGGTTTTTGAATTGGTGATAATCAAAGCTCGATTAAGATGACATAGACATTATCTAGGTTGCCATGTGGCTATCGTAATAGTGTGATATGCTATTATGCTTTTAAGCCTCATCTTGATGGTACTGCAGTCTTGGGAACACTATGCCCTTAAATTTATTTTCTTGGAAATTCTTCCTTTCCGGGGCATTTGCTGAACACTCCAAGATATGGCAAAGTTTTCCCTCCTGAGCAGTTTTTAAAAAAATACACAGTACCACTGGCCAACAGAAAACCACTTCAGCCAAATTTTAACCCATTTTTATAAAGTCTAATGTTTGTGCAGACAGATCAATTATCTGTGAGTAATATTAGAAAGCCTTTCGTCCACACAGATCTTTATAGGTTATGAAGAAACCCTGAAGACTAATGGTGCATGAGTTGTCAGAGGTAGGATTTCAGGGATATTTATATTAACGATTATACATAAGAGACAGTCAGTCTAACTAAATTCCACCTGTAATCTGCTTCCTTTGTTTTTTGTTTTTTTTTGGCTGGTATACATAAATAGAGTTTAATAGACATAGCAATCGTCATCCTGTTGAGATTGACCATCCTACCAAGGAACTTCCCAGAGTAGGCTACTCAGTCTTGAATGGGAGAGAAGTAGGTAGAGGTGGTGAGTGGACTTCGGCAAACTCCCTGTCCAGAGAAAGAAGAAACTGACCCAGGGAAGCAGGGCTGAGTACCAGATCTTTAGGGACACCGTCTTGGACATTTCTTCCTTGGTTATTTTGAGCTTAAATGTAAACTAATTAAAAAAAATAAGCAAACTGTATTTTCCTTTAAATGTTATCATTTGTAAGTACCCCCATCTATTTTATTATAAACATCCTCACTAAGTTCATTTAATTGAATATCACATTAACTGACAGGCTGGAATGTAAGAAAACTAATATTTACACATAGCTGCTATTTTTGTTTTGTTTACTTAATCTGTACTCACTTCATCCAAATTAGACCAATACGTTTTTTTTGATCACGAGTAAATGAAAATATTCTGAACCTGTTTGTACCTGATACTGAGAATACGTATTAGGTATAGTAGAATATGTTCCCACTAAGGCATCGACGTGTCCTACATGAGAGCTAGTTGTCTTGAGTACTTGTGATTGCTGGTTTTCCAAGGAGCCCTTTTTAATATTTACGTAGAACTATTTTGTAGTAAGGAGTGATAGTAAGCATTTCTTGAACTAGCTGTATCCTGACAGAAATATGCTAACCCAGGTATTAGTAAGGGACTATGTTCTGCACTTTGCATCACTTTGGTTGTCTTTCTTCCAAATAATTATGTTCTTGTATTAACAACAATCAGGCCTTGAAATTCCATAACACTCAGGACGCGTGCATAGAAGCATTGAGATTCCTGCACATTTCTGTACTTTTCCATTGCCCTGTTAGCTCTGTAGACACTAAGTCAATAAGAAATTAGGCAAATGTAATTTCTGCTGTTTCGCTGTTGTGTTGGTCAGTGTGGTACTGAAATTTCATTTGTGTAATGATGATCATTGTAACCCTTTTTTGCTTTTTTCCTTGTCACTTGCACCTTTAGAAATCGGAGTCTGGTTAACTGCAAATACTGTATATATGGTGCTTTAGACTCATCCTATATACGCTATGTTAATGTACGATTTTATTAGCCTTATGCTCTGTGGAAGAGCCAAACATTGTATTCATAACTTGCACTTTAAATTTTTTATAGACAGTGCAAGATTATTATATGCCCCGGATCTCATTGCCTTTAAAACCAATATTGCAGTTATGGAAGTTCCTTTCGCATTGGAATCTATTTATCCTAAGAAATCTACCATATATCTACATTATAACAGGGTTAGGGTGACCGGATATCATTGTTTCCAGGGGACAATTCCCTACTTTCATTGAATACTACTCTAAAACGTAATATCGATGATATGAAAGTTAATTATGGATACATCAAATATAATTATAGTTTTTATACTACCAAATACAATGTCTGCTTCCTGCTCTTTTGCCTGTAACTTATTGGAATTGAAATAAAACTTTAAAAAAAAAATGTCCCTGGATATCATTTTACAGATCAAGTCAGATTCCCCTTGGCAACGTAGCAGTTTAGGC
Organism: Sceloporus occidentalis; assembly: GCA_023333645.1. Taxonomy (NCBI): domain Eukaryota; kingdom Metazoa; phylum Chordata; class Lepidosauria; order Squamata; family Phrynosomatidae; genus Sceloporus; species Sceloporus occidentalis. The sequence continues at coordinate 8,987,191 of JALMGF010000040.1, read as the reverse complement.
CTTTTAAAACGGATCTGTCAGTTCCCTATGCTAAAGAGACCTGGGCAACGGCGCCTTTTTAAAATAAGAAGTGTGTATGAAAGAGATCCTCCTATCTGTATTCCATGAACACAACTGGCTGTTCTCAGGGTTGGCATCATTATTGATTACAATTTTTTTCCGATTGCTGTCGGTCAGATGGCTTTTGCAATGGTAAGGGAGAAGGGAAATTGATTAGGGAATGCTAGCTTGAGCCATAGATCCTAGCTTTCCTGTGTAAATTTGATGGGCTATGGTCTTCTTTTTGCAACTTTAACTATGTTACTATGTGGTTACCATGTAATTATTTACATTTACATTTACACTGATTGACATACAACAAGTTATAGTTAGTTTTTAGAAATTAGCTGTAAGGGAGGGGCACCCGTTTAACTGTCTCCGGATCTGCGTGATCGTTCCTCTCCACTGAGGAATTCCTCATCTGTAAATCTGACTGCTTTAGAAATCTGGATTGAGAAAGAGGAACGTTATTAGGTAGGCAGGTTATGCCATCAACTACTTTTCTGGGTGAAAATCCAGTGTACTGGAGGGGGCACTGGTTCTTTTAATGAATTATTTTTATAATTCTAAAAGCTTTGCAGTGACGTGTGCTTGGGGTATTGATGTCTGCTGCAATGGTGCTTAAGGATCCTGGGTTGTAAGGTCCCATCTTAAGCCATGCACTGCTGTTTCACACTAATGTCCAGGCACTGTTTACTGGTCCCAGTAGCCACTGTGTGTACAAGTTTGCTTAGCTTATTGCTAACAAAGAAAAAGAATACCTTGTAGCGCAAGTCAGTTAAGTGAATTGGTTATTAATTAAATTCAAACTGGTAGATTTATGGGAATTTCAGGCTGGGGACTTCTTTGTAAGCTTCAGAATTGAATTTTCTTTTTAATTCTCCCTCCTTTCTCAATCCCTAGGCACCCTGTGGAATCTGAGTTCCTATGAACCTTTAAAGATGGTGATCATCAACCATGGTCTCCAGACGCTTACCAATGAAGTTATCATCCCTCACTCTGGGTGGGAGAATGAGCCCAATGAAGACTCCAAGCCCCGTGATGCAGAGTGGACAACTGTTTTCAAGAACACTTCTGGTTGCCTAAGGTATTTGATGTTGGTTATCAGGTGATCCCATTATGTTGTAATGTTTGAGAACAACATCCGCTGTCCTGTCTTTATGTTTTCAAGGGAGGATAGTATTTTAAAGCAGTCGTTTAAGAGAACTGCCAGGGAAAACCCATTGCAGAAGCACAGAAATAATCCATTGCGATTCTTTTGCCCAGTACCCAACGTCAACTTATTTCCTTAGAAAAGAGTTCTCTGAGGGATTGTTTCTAAGACTCAGAGAAACCCTATTTCCGCTTTATAAAATTGCAATTATTGACTTACTGGTCAGTTTGGGTCTGTTAACTCCCAAAAAAACTTTTCAGAAGAATGTGCACCCTTTGTTATGTGTGAACAAGTAATATGGATAGTTGCGTAGGATTGTAATACTTCAGATTAGGGCTGCAACTAACGATTATTTTCATAATCGATTAGTTGGCCGATTATTTTTTCGATTAATCGATTAATCGGATAAAAAAATGAATGTACATTTTTCATTTATTTAAAATAATTTAATAAACAAATGATGTTAAATAAAAACAGCAGAATAAAAAAAAAAAACTGATAAAATGCATTTCTTGTCTTTATTTCCCAACCAGCCCCCCCAATTTATGCACATTTGAGCACAGGCTTGCCACGCTGCCTCCCAGACATGCCACTCCACGCTGCCTCCCACATATGCCACGCTGCCCCCCACATATACCACTCCACGCTGCCTCCCACATATACCACTCCACGCTGCCTCCCACATATACCGCTCCACGCTGCCTCCCACATATACCGCTCCACGCTGCCTCCCACATATGCCACTCCACGCTGCCTCCCACGTATGCCACTCCACGCTGCCTCCCACGTATGCCACTCCACGCTGCCTTCCACGTATGCCACTCCACGCTGCCTTCCACGTATGCCACTCCACGCTGCCTCCCACATATGCCACTCCACGCTGCCTCCCACATATGCCACTCCACGCTGCCTCCCACATATGCCGCTCCACGCTGCCTCCCACATATACCGCTCCACGCTGCCTCCCACATATGCCACTCCACGCTGCCTCCCACGTATGCCACTCCACGCTGCCTTCCACGTATGCCACTCCACGCTGCCTCCCACATATGCCACTCCACGCTGCCTCCCACATATACCGCTCCACGCTGCCTCCCACATATGCCGCTCCACGCTGCCTCCCACATATGCCACTCCACGCTGCCTCCCACATATGCCACGCTGCCTCCCACATATGCCACACTGCCTCCCACATGTGCCACTCCACGCTGCCTCCCACATATGCCACGCTGCCTCCCACATGTGCCACTCCACGCTGCCTCCCACATATTCCACTCCACTCTACCCCAACATATGCCACTGTGCCTGATACGCCTTATACCCCCTGATACACCACTCCATCCTCCCCAGACATGCCACACTGCCTCCCAGACATGCCACGCTGCCCTCCCCACATATGCCTTATATATCGTATATGCCTTATACCCCCAGATATGTCACTCCATCCTCCCCAGATATGCCTTATACCCCCAGATATCTCATAGTCCCCTCAGAGTCACAGACCTGTTCACAGCACACTGACACCATACTTTTATAAATAAGTACTGGGTTAATCTTCACTGCCCCCAGGATTTAGATTCCCCTTAGTCTGCCCCCCTTTACCTCTAACTGCACCTTAAGTTAACTTTATTAAATTAACCCTCAGTCCTCATCATTAAATTAACACTAAACACCCCATTAACCATAACTACCCCTAAATTAACTCTAAATACCCCATCAAACACAACTACCCTAAATTAACCCTAAACACCCCATTAACCACAGCATCCCCTAAATTAACCCTAAAGACCCCCATCAACCACAACAGCCCCTAAATTAACCCTAAACACCCCATTAACCACAACTGCCTCAAATTAACCCCAAACACCCCATTAACCACAGCTGCTCCTATATTAACCCTAAACACCCCGTTAACCATAACTGCCCCTAAATTAACCCTAAACACCCCATTAACCATAGCTGCCCCTAAATTAACCCTAAACACCCCATTAACCATAGCTGCCCCTAAACACCCCATTAACCATAACTTACCATAACTTCCCCTAAATTAACCCTAAACACCCCATTAACCATAACTGCCCCTAAATTAAACCCCACCTCCCCTAACTTTCAGCAGCCCAAATATTAATATTACTTAATTATTAATAGTAATATTACTTACATAGGACATATAACAAAATAACATGGATGAAGAAACCGTTAAGAATTATATATGGGAAAGAGATTGTGGGCATTTTTATATATAGTAATGAGATATTGGTAAAATTGTGATTTGGTGTCAGAGTAACTGAATTTGCCAGTAGGTTTTCACATATAAAGCGTGTGTAGTTCTGTTTACAGAGTGGGGGAACTAATATTATTTGACGCGCCTGCACTAAATGCCTCAATAGCCAGCCTTGGTTAGATGGTATTTAAAGTTACTGTTCCACTTAGACAAACCAGTTAATCAAATAAACCTTAGCTGATCTACCATTGTATTCTTTGCACTTAAGATTTAGTTAGACAAAAACAACACAGATGCTTTGAAGAAGCCTTTTCAGTTTCTGGTAAGTTAGTTTCAACCTATGAGTGTCTGTTTTAATTAAATGATTATAGGATTGTTTATTGGAAGGTCTTGGCAATTCAGCAGTACTTGGAATGATGTTTCTACTGCTGTGTTTAGTAGAGCAGGTGGAACAGCACCCCCTTGAACCAGTGCTGGGCTAGGGATAATGAGGCAGCCCTGGCACTTGGTGACCCCAAAGCTGGTGCAGCCAATGGTTTTATATGACAGGCTGCGTATTACAATTTATGCTCACGTAGAATGCAGTTGGGTATGTCCAGCCGGTGGCTGCAGCACAGGTAACAGCTGTGCACCATGGATTTGTTTTTTGTGCCAAATGGCTAGTCCATGCCTGCCTAGACCAATGAATCCATGTCTGTAATTTTTACTGAACTACTACTAATCCAAGGGTCTTACTTGTGTTTCTCATTTCTGTTCTTGATTTTGTGTGCCATCTGTTTAGTCTATTATTTTGATTATTGATCTATTTTCTAAGAGACTTAACTTGTTTCTACTTCCCCTATGGAAATAAGATTATTCACAGATCGATGTGTTTTCTAAGTTATTTAACATGTTTTTCGGCAGGAGAAAAATACAGTACTTATTACCAATTTGGTACATTATGCTTTGGCAAGCAAGTCACTGCTTGCCACATAGTAAATGAGACAGAAAACTGTGGAAGAGGACCATCATTCATACTCTCTGCATCATGGGATAGGATCACTACTTCACAATAGAGGGTCCCAATATTGGGACAGTCATCTGTTATAAGTTCAAACTCATACTTTGCCTTTGCAAGGGTGGGGCGAGAAGAAGGGCCCACGAAATTAAGTAGACAATGCTGACTTGTGGATTACAAGCACTAAAATAGTCCTTTTTAATGGAAGATTCATGCTTTTTTGTGGAACCCGTGGAGTTTGATGACGCGGTAACCTGTTTAGCAAGGTTACCATTGGCATAAATGGGTGTATGTAGTATGTTCGGTAACACTCGATACTAAACAAATTATGTTTCTTAGGAAAAACCCACTCGTTTACAAGAAAAAAAAAAAAAAACAAGCCATAGCCAGTAAAAAAAACAACAAAAAAAACTACATAGCCCCTGTAAACATTTGTTTATAATAATGAACCATTCAATGGTGATCTTGTCTATGATCTTATGACAAATTAAACAGGGAAGGTACAATGCAACAGTTTATGGTTTTGCTTTCCAAATCTTCTATCTATTAAATTATAGAAAATCATGTGAACTTCAAAGTACATTTCATTTTTACCGTTAAAAGTACTTCATACTGCTCAACATTATCCATCTTTCATCAACAAGAAGGTTATATTGGTAACGCTGTATCTCTGTACTCCCTGTAGAGCTTCTTACTTTCATGGCAAATTTAAATAGCCTAAACAATTTTATTTTTCCTTTTTAGAACGATTGAGTTGCCGGGTTCCATTCCAGACCCCCTGGAATGTTCACATCAAACACTATTTCACATGCCCCGTGCATTTATAAGGAATTGGTTTGCATAGAACATGAGAAGAGAAAGTTATGTTCATTTCCTGTTAAAGTGATTTAAATCCCCTGCTGGTATCTGGCCATAATATTTCTTTAGCTTTACTGAGACCACAACTTAACTTATCAGAAGATTAAGCACAGAGTAACATATCAAAGCAAACATAGTCAAGGTTTCTCCATCGTGGAATCTCAGTTATCAGGTTACAGGTATTGATAACTAGTTGTGTACATGTTTGAAGTTTTTGTTTACAACATTTCAGAAAGCCTTCTTTACACAAAAAAACATATTCAGAGAGATGGGTTATCCTATCCCCAATATCACATTAACATATGATCAGCCAGCATATCTTTTTTACTGAAATATTAAATTAGTCAGTATATTAATGCCTGGCAAGCTTTTAACCAAAATTACTGAATCCTGTTGCTTTCTGATGATTAATAGGAACGGAGAACATGATTTACTGATGAGCCATCCATAGCAGCAGCTATTCCATTAAAAAAACTACTACATAGTGTCTAGATTGGAAAGATAACAATTACCAAATTTATTACTAATCCATGATTTGATGCTGCATTTTTGTGTATTTCTCGAAACCAACAAGCAAATAATGATTCAAGGATGACACAAGGGACATGCCGGAAGTAATTTCATTATCTAAGTAGTCATTAGAGTTATTCCGCATGCTGGCACACATTGGAACAAGTCTAAGACCCTTGTTCACTGAGCACAAAGGATTTTTTAAAAACATTTTGGAGATGTGCTCATGGAATGGCATTCAATTGAACCAAAAATTATCTACAAATAAATATTTTATAGAAGATACATACCTACCAACATTTTAGGTGTCCAAATCATGACACTTTTTTGGGGCTTGCAGCTGAAGCCAGGAATGGGTATGAACAGAAGTGGTGGGCCAGGGCAGAACTGCCAACCTACTTTATTCAAATTGCCACCTCATGGCTTACGGCTTCAGAGAAGGCCACATGGGGGGTGCAGTGGAGGTCTATGCAACATCAACACATATATTCATCGATTTTACAGGTGAAATCAGGGTAAACAATAGAATGGCTTGGTCTCAGTCTCCCAGCCTGACAGTCTGCTATATGTACCAAAGCATTTCATTGAATCAGGACTTAATTACCATTGCCGTAAAGAATCGTCTCAATATGGTGTTTGAGCAGTGATAGTCATCCAAAATATCATATGACTGATGAACAATGGCAGTCTCTAGACCTTCAGCAAAAGGATGTTTATTGGAGCAAAATAAAATGAAACAAAGTTTTTCTTAAAGTTCACCTACATTTCTGCATGGAGACCTGCATTTCATGCTCCAGGAGAAGACTTTTTTTCCCATGCAGAATGATCATGTTACCATAATGTGGCACATTAGTAATTAGAGAAGTCCTGAAATGATGGCAGGATAGTAACCCTAAGGTATAGTTGCTTGTCAGCACTCATAAAGCACTAGCTAAAGGGAGTTTCAACAAATGAAATTACTGAAAACCGCGGCAACAACTGCCCTTTAAAGCTATTTATTTGGTAGCGTCTCGCATGGCGGTCCTCAAGAATTCGTTTGGCTAAAGCCTTGCTTTTTTATAATCACGTGATGGACTTGAATGGAATTGGGGAATGCTATTACTGTTATAAACTGAGTGTCAAGTTTTTTTTTATCATACTATGAAAAAATGCTATAATATTTCACAAATGTATTTTTATAATACATTTTAGCCATGACTTTGTTTTTAAAAGTTCTACAACACAGAATATGCAGATCGCTGTATATATTATGTCACATTTGTGTTGTATTACTGGAAATCAGCCGCAGCAAGTTTACTGACATCAGGTCAATGGCTGTTTTGTGTGTGTATGTGGGGTTTTTTGTGTTTTTTTTTTTGAAGGATAGATCATTTCAGCTATCGGTGTTGCGACAGATAACTGTTAAGTGTACAATGCTATAGTGTGAGAGCAATCAGGCTTTTATGAGCCGCAGATACACAGAGCGAAGAAATTCTGTGTGGGAATGTTTCAGTGACCCACCTCCCGCTATTAATAGTGATTAATGCAGAGCTTGTCTCTCAAGGAAAGTGGCTGGGAATTAGAGCTTTCACAATGAATTACACTCAAGTCTTATCTGCCCTGAGATCTGGATAACAATGCATCTCCCAGGAATTTGGATGAGTTTTCTCCTCTCCACCTATGTGGCCTTGGAACAATTATGGTGACCCAAATAAAGCTTGCCGTAAATAGTAGTTTAACAGCCTCAAGGTCAAAGGTTATACTTGCACAGTGACTTCCAGACACAATACAGTGACAGTTTGATAAACTAGGGGCTATTGTTCACTCATTTAACACATGCCTGGTAATAGCAGTGATGGTGGCTGTGTGTTTTGTTGCCATGTAACTGCATGTCGGCAGTGTAGTGGGTGTATGTACGCACGCATGTGGAGCTTAATTACAGTTCTTGCTTACAATTCTTATACCATTGATGTATATTTGGATCACTGCTGTGAAAACTCAGATCATGGGCTGTACTGGTCCTGGGGGATACATCCGTCAAATAAGCATATGGTTAAAAGGGACACTCCAGCCGTCATATGTGCTTTAATGCATATGAGAGCTGCCCATGTGGTCCCTCTTGCAAATGCATTTTCCTCTTTCCGCCTGAGCTAGGCTTGTAGGAGATGTAGCCTTTGCATCGGAAGAAAGAGAATGAAGAAGAGTGAATGACCATTTGTCCTAATACGGTATATGCTACGATGTATGGTGGTGATTGTTCAACAGGTTTTTCTGAAGTCAAATAGACCCATTCGTTTAAACCAAATAGTGAAAACAGAAGGACGACATGTTAGTTTTCGCAGGATGTTAGTGTGTTGTTGACCGAGTATTTCTTGAAGTTAATATGGGCTTCATGGGCCTCTGTAGGGCAGGTAGCTGATTAACAAAGGTGGAGACATAGTATAGAGTGGGGGTGCTTGGTTGCTCCGTTTATGTTTTGGTTTTTTTTTTTTAATTTTAGCACAATTTTTTTTTTTTTTTCTTTCTTTGTATGTTATATGCAGTTTATAGGTATAGATCATTGATTAATATAAGCACCAATTGGAGGTGAAAATCTGGATCTAAAATATTTGTAAACAAGGCATTCCATTGAGAATGTATGTATTTTCATTGAAGTTGGGTAGGGTAAAATATAAGTGGAATCAAATGGACTGCCTTATAACTTGTGTGGACCTGGAACATGATTGCAATTTTAAATTATTCCATACTTATAAGCTATGATCCAATAAAAATAATGGTACCAAAAAACCAGTAGTTTTGATAAACTCATTTAATAACGATAAAAGCTTTGGGGTTCACCTTTATGCAGGTCATGGTGTATTTGCTAAAATCCAGACACATTATTTCTGTGCTGCTTCTTTGGGCTAATATGCAGTCCTGTTTCGTGATGTATTAGGTAGGACTGCTAAGTATGCAAGTTAGATCCTGCATGTCAGAAGTGTTAATGGGAAACCACCAGGTTGGCCTGGGCTGAAAGTAACAGATGACCCAATCCTCCCCACCATTTTACATATCCATTGAAGCAAAAAGGTCCCCTAGCTTACTCTGGATGAAAGTTTAATTTCTACTCTTCATTGATGTTTCTTGGTTCTTAGGAATGTGAGTTCAGATGGTGCAGAAGCCCGTCGGAGGCTGCGGGAGTGTGACGGCTTGGTGGACGCTTTGCTTCATGCACTTCAGTCTGCCGTCAGCAAAAAGGACACAGACAACAAGGTCAGGTTTCTCTGCTTTGTTATGATTTCGGTTCCTGTTATATCAGGTGCTATAAGGAATCAAATTCCACATGCAAAGTGCCTTCTACAGAGAAAATAATTATCACTTACTTACGTGAATACAAAGCTAGGCTAGAGGAAATCTTATGTGAAAAGTAAGAAGCCGCCGTATAATGCCAAGTATTCTGATGAATTTTATTACCCTCTATACAAGGTCTTTTAGTCTCTGTTTCCACACTGTTATATTGTTTCCATCAAATATTGTATACTTTAAAGTGTCTTTGAACTGTCCTCACCCCATTCTCTCAAGATTGTAAGCTTGCAAGCAGGGCCCTCTCTACCTAATGTATCGGTATATGTATATTGTAAGAAGCACTGTGTAAATTGTTGGCGGTATAGTCTGCCTTTTTATTTCTGTCGTGTGGTAAAATGGACACACGGGTGTGATTTGAAAATATGACTATTTGGAGAGGAGGAGGATAATTAGAGTTTCCCTTAGGAAGGAGCTTTTATCCATAGCCACTGCTAACAAAATCCTACTTTACTTTCTGCCATCTAGTCAGTGGAAAACTGTGTGTGTATCATGCGCAACCTTTCCTACCATGTACACAAGGAGGTGCCAGGAGCAGACAGGTTCCAAGACATCGACGCAAACCACCACAGTGGCATTGGGGGGCAACACAAGAAGAAGAAGGATGATGCAGGCTGCTTTGGAGGTAAAAAAGCTAAAGGTAGGAAACCGAGATCATGTTTCCAGTTGGCATGCCCGTCTGGACACACGCGTCCAAAGCCTGTATGCAGATTTATCCCATACTAATATATCGTCTGGTGCGTGTTTTTGTTATGAAGGACACAATGTGCTTTGCGAAGTAACATTACTGTCCCCGGTGTAGCAAATGTAATGAAGACCTGTAGGCACACTTTTCTCGTTACATTGCAAAGCATTTTAGCAGCAAAGGAGTTAGTCATAGAGGTTTATTGACTTGATAATGGTCTATTAACTCCCTGGGTAAACAACCCTGCTAAACTGCCTCATTGTCTGCCACCATTCCTTCACTCATTATCACCTCCACTCAGGCACAGTCTGGCTTGCACAGACCTGCGAGGCTATATTTATAAAGGCAGGATTCCAGGCCAATTAGCTGCCATACCCTGCCACATGTAAAAGCGGGGCTTCCATAAACGCATATCATTTACCTTCTGTGACACCAGTACAATTTTGAGGGAGTCGTCTGGAACGAAACCATTTTATTTTTTTTAAATAAAAAAATATATAATGTATGAATTTTATAAGTGATACATTATTCGGCTTCTTAACTCCTTCAGGGCTAGGTTGAACACCCCTCTAAAAGTAGCATGGGTTATCAGTGTTAGGTGTTCCACAACAATTTTTCAATTTCCCTTACTGTTCTAACGGTCATCGTATTAACCCTTTTAGTGTCATTCAGAGAGGGTTATAGTACATTGTAATGACTTAGTCTCCTTACCAGTGACATCATTTGATATCTAGTGCTTTCTCTTAGATAAAAGGGGAATTATATTTCTAAATCACTGTTGTGGTCTGGTGTTTGGTAGGTCACATAAACATCTTGGGTCTCACGTTGCATTAGCAGGATAATATCACCATTTGTTCCCTTCAAGGTGAATTCTGCACCCTATGGGGACTGGATAGTTGATCCCTTATGCATGGTGCTGTATTATATTGTCTGAGGATCAGAGGTGTGGATTAGTAAATGTTTCATACCTACAAAGCTTCAGGAGAACATCCATAAACACCTTGGTGTAAAGCCTTGGATCTTAGGAGTGCCACCAGCCATACCACCCAAAGCAAATGTTTCTGGGGCTATTAGAAATATTAGGAGGTGTATCTTGTTATTATTAGTTTTACTTTACATTAATTAGATACTTGCATACCCCCTAAACACTGTGCACACTGCAATTCTTCTGCTTTCTCCCTTTTCTATGTGACCAGTTGAGGTACAGCAATATGTAGATGTAAACCTGCAGTCACAGTCAATGCAGTAAATTGCCGAGCTATTACTGAGAAATGTACTGAAATGTTTACAACCACACACGACCATTTCACTGGAAACTATATCATTACTACATATATGAGCACAAATTATGCTGTTTCCCCATCCCTCCTGGATGATATGTAACATATATTCTTGCCATTGCAGCAGTACAGTTCCTACAGCAGGGAAGTAGTTTAATGCTGAGCATTGTTTAGGGACTGGGGCTGGGCGTTGGAAACAATTGAAGTTGTTTAAGCTCTGTTGTTACTGGAAGTGACCCAATATGTGTTTCAGTTTAAAAATGTTAACGATTATAACACCTGGCAGTGCAATAACAGTGCTGGATGTTAGCACACCTCATTCACTTCCTATCCCACTATAGTACCAAGCAGAACACCAGTACTATAAGCCCGATGCAGAAACACTTCCAGTCTAAGATACATTGGATCCAGGACTTCTCACAATCTCTGCAACTTCAGTCCAATCACTCAAGAGAATCCATTATTGTATTCTCCACTTTCCATGTTCCCTCCGCCTTCTGCTGATCTATAAAGTCATTTAATATACGCATTTAGACAAACCGCTGTCAACTACTGCATATATTTTAGACATTCTGTGCTAAAAGACGGTGATCCTACTATCCAGTCTGCTGCTGAAATGTAAAAAACATTTTCTTTTGGTCCATCCAACCAGTGAATAATAAAAACTACTTACTATGGCCACTTATCAACAATGTCAGTCCCAACAAATAGAGAATGCTCTGTAGGTTTGCTCTGGAAACTCGTCCCGCTTACTCACATTACTCTACTCACTGTCCCTTGATCTAACTGTTGCCTTTTCTCTTTCTCTAACTCGCCTTTTTTCCTTACCTTTCTGCTTATTAGAGGAGTGGTTTAACCAAGGTGAGTGATTAGATACTGCGGCTTGTCTTTTTTCTGTCTTTTTTAGAGCAGACACACATGGTGCTGTTGTTAAATACACAAAGTGACTCTGAACAGGTATTAGTTTTGTTTTATAGGGGGAAAGTACACAACATTGCATTAACGGGGGGGGGTACATGAATTCTTGTAGCGACACTGACTGTAAAGAAACTGCTTTTAAATATGAAACACACAATTACAGTAAGTAGTACAAGAGTATATGGTAACATAGGGAACTCTGTTCAAATTTGCCACTACTTGCTGACTTGGTAGACATGGAACTTAAATTAATAGGACATACATGACCATCTTGATCAGAATAGAGGAAACCGTATTTAAAAAGCAAATCTTAGTTGAACTCTGTCACGTAATATTATTGACCAGAACAAAATGTACTTATGTGCTTTTATTTGTTTTACTAAATCTGAGAACCGTGCAAAAAATGTTAGTCTTTTTTTTTATATCCAATTAGTAGATGACTAATGAAAATTAATGGACTATGGCGTGTATTGGCTAATACATAAACACACAATCAATGGTGCACAATTGTTAAGAATCTGTTTTATTATAAACATTTTCTTTCCTGCTATTAGTGTCAATTATAGGGCCTTGAATAGGGCTTGAAAACTCAGCTAAAATCTGTATTCAGATCTAGTTATTAAATACACTATCAGTAGCCTTAATAGGTTTTGCATTGCCTGGGATTATAATAGCTTTCTCCAGAGCACTAGTTATGAAATCCTCCTATCTTGCTCCCTGCAACAGCCTTTACATCACCTTTAATTACTTGCCTGGCTAATATTGCACTGCGGAGTATTCAACTCAAAATCCCTTACTCTGCTATAACCCACTGATTTAATAACGGCCTCCTAGTTCCTCCTCTCCCCACAGTGTTCAATTAATTCCCATTTATAGCTCGTTGCACTTAAAACAGCAAATACAACAGAGCAAATGCATGTAAATTGGGGTCTATTCACTAAACTATGAGTGCATGCAGGTTGGCTAAAAACATGCAACAGTAAACTTGCACAAATGTAATTTAAGACTATTGGATGAGGTTTGAATTGATTCATTAACGTTGGAGTTGCTTGCGTGTTGCAAATGTGAATAAGAAATTTAGTTCCAGATTAAGATTTCACCTCTTTTTCCCCAGAGGATCAACTCCTTAACTAGACCTAGCTGTTTCAGTGAATACATCCATGTGCAGGTACTCTGGGCACTTGTCTAAAGACCTCTGTTTTCTTTTAGGGAAAAAGAATGGGGACCCTGACAAGAACTTTGATACTCTTGACTTGCCCAAACGATTGGAATCTGCCAAAGGTACAGTGCATTTAATCCACAAGTGTAACAGAATGGTACTTTTCTTGCTCAGATTGATTTGTAAAGGACTAAAAAAAGGAAAGTCAAAAACATTTAAAATATTTCATAGAAAAATGGTCTTTGGTTGAAACCCATAGGGGGGGCAACATAGAAAAGGATGTGAAGTTATATTCTTCCATCTTTATGTATTTTCTATGTTGGTCTAATAAAAAGTATCAATTTCTTCAACTAAAGCTACTATATTAAAAAAAAAAAACACTCCTTCATTCTGGCGTAATCACTGAAGAGTAGTCTAGAGATTCTGCCAAAGAAGAAAACAATGCAGTTACAGTGACATAATTTTAGTGTTTTAGGTTTCATTATTTTAGGATATTTAGATATACATCTTAATTTTTGGATGTTGCAATATCATTAAAAAGAGATGCATACTTTACAGCTGGTTGTAAAATGATCCCTTTTTTTTGCAGTTACCCTAATAAGTATGAAGTTAACCCATTAACTTGTATTAGTGGACATTATTTTAACTGGTATTCTGGAAAGCTAAAGCTTCTGTAGTCCTTGACGACAATCTTTTTTTCCAGATCTGACCCAACAGACCAAATATAAACATGACTTGAACACCATTCTTATAAATGGCTTGACCCATTCGTTGTCATCAAGTTAGGACAGCCCAAAATGTTTGGGGTAATCTATTAAAAAGTGATTTCTGGTGCTAAGTTTGAAATGTGTTATTACCATAGCAGCAAATGAACCGTTCTTCTGATTGAACCATACCATATCGATTGCTATAGCAGTAAAACCACTTTTCCAACTTTGTACTAGAATCACCTTTTATACATAATCATCAATGTGTCTAAATCCAAATCCTAAAAAAGAGGGCCTTCCTTGCATATTAGATGACCCATTTTATATTCTTGGCTCAAATGAACATATACATTAAGTAAAATTACATGTTATGTGGTGTTTGCTGTTTTTATTTGTTTATTTTTGCATATTCTGGCAAACGTCTTGTGGCCTGTATTCTGCTAGACTCCTTGTGGTCTGCTAAGAAGACTGGAAACTTGGTCACAAGTTGATTCCAGGAATCAGCAGGCAAAACAGATTACTTGGCTTTTTTCTATGGAGGAAGTTACATTATTCACTGAAGACTATGTATAATATCAATATGATACGCAGGTCTTTGGCTTATAGACGCCTTTAAAATTCTTATCTTTATATAAGAATGGCTTCCGCTATGTATCTCCGCGTATGGTGATTGCGATCACTTGTTAATACGTCAATATCAATACCCCGTCAGTGAGTACAATGTAGAAAGAGTGTGGAGATGGAGGCATTCAATGTGATTGGGACCTGTGCAGCTGTTTGAACTCAATTCAGTAGTTGGTGTATGCCTGATACCCAGTAACCAAACATATTCTCTTAGACCTCCTGTTAAAGCATCATTGCCTCAGGTATTCACCATCTCTGTAATTAGATAGCTGAAATGATCTAATGTTGCTGTGCTCACCCCACAACCTGAATTCTGTCTGGGGTTGTTTTCGCTATGATTTTTGTGTTCTGTCTGCGTGCCTCCTCTCTGATATGTACCAGCTTTCTGTGTATTGTACCCATTCTGCAATCGATCAACCTCCATGCAAACGGTGAGTGCAAGATGACCTTTGAATCCTCAATATTGATTATATCTGAGGCTAAGGAGAAAAGATCGCCTGCAGCAGATGCCACACAGAGAGATCTCTTGTATCACAACAGAGTTTTATGGATTAGTGCAGCCCCTGAGATGTTTTGGGTGCATCTTTAACAGGAAGAGTCCTGTACACCACACGTTCCAGCTTGGAGCACCAGATATTACCGAATAGTCTCAATTACCTGCATAACCTCTCTTATTTACTCATATCCACAGTAGCTCTCAATATAGAGTGCATAGGAGCTAAATGTTCTGTTATATATTCTTTGTAAAAAAAAAATGAAACAGTTGCACTGAATCATCCATTCAGATATATAGTTAAACACACACAGCTTTAAATAATGTTTTTGTGATCTCAGTCTGTAAAAAATCTCTTTTTGTCTGGTGTGTTAAAATAACCAGATTTTCCCTGTGATAAAAGCTCTAGATTTACTAGGAACCAATAATGACAAATAGGGTTATTTGGGTAAAATAACTAATTCTCAGTCAGCACCCCATTTAGCTGCTTGTCTCACTTGTAGGTGTCAATAGAGGTTGTCCTCTTTAACTAAATACCAGATAAGGCATTTGCATTCCAATCGGCCAACCTGAAGCTTTTTTTTTTACAGTTAACATGATCCTCAGACCACTTATGGGCATACTGTGGAACTTTCTAAAAGAGCTGACCCTGAAGCTCGTCAAAAAGTCCCACCTAAATGAATATATTGCAGTCATTATTTATGATGTAGATGCCCTAATATTATGAAATGAGGGCTCAATATTAAATAGCCCTGTATTGTGTGACCCTGATAATATGCCCTTGAGCCCTGAGACTCTATGATTGGGGTCCAAACCCTACACACTTGGTGAAGCTCTGAGAGGTCTCATCTCTACTTTTGGATGCTGTTGTTCATCCATAGCTTAGAAACACAGAGTTCATGCTTCTGGAAATCTATTTGTATCATCTGTAGAATCATGCAAGAATATGCTTTACTACTTTTTAATACAATGCATTTTAAGGGGAAAATGTATGTTTGGTGTGCATTTCAGTAATGAATAAAAGAAAACGTAATATTATATTTGTGGTTTTAGAAAAAAAATGGATGTTTGTTGATAAACCAAAATGCTAAGCATGCACAGCCTTGGATCGGAAATGATATTAAACCCTTATTTACTTGTGGAGAGTAAATATTCTTTTCACTTGCAAGACTGCTCACGGTTAATTCCTTCCGCTTAATAGTGTTTGTGAAGGTGTGTTGCCATCAATAAGATCGTGCATTGTTACAGGATATGGAGGCTGTGACAGCAGTGCTGTCTGCGGCAGGGAGGCTGCACCTCTGGCAGTTAGTATGCAGGGGTGAATGATTGGGAGGAATCTAATGCGCAAAGACATAGAGACTAAGTTCCCATCTAATAAGCTCTTTCAGACTGAGGTGACTCAGGGCATCATTACCGCTTCTGACTTTCCTGCGAGAATGACAGTGCTGCCTCCTCTCTGCCATCCTGATGAGATCTGAGAGCCCATTCTCTCACACCTCATTCCCATCATTAAGACAAAGTGGAGGCTTTAATAACCAAAGACATTTCATAGGTCCGATCATCATTGCAGACAGTTTAAAACTAATATGCCGGGGCCCAGCTGTTAAGATTTTTTTCTGAAATGTTTTCCCCTTTCTCTTTTTATCACAAATATTTTTCAAAGCTTTATTGTGAAAGTACCCTTAAGAATGATTTTGCCCTTTTGAAAGTCAAATAGTTTCTCTTTCCCTTATAGGGGTAGTTTCCATAAACATAAATGCACTTATTTATAAGAGGTGGCACCTGATGTGAGCTGTTGGGAGGACGCAAGAGAAATTTGGAAAACTGGCACTTTTTTTGTCCCTTCCCCTTGTAAACTGTAACCTTATTGGTGCAATCAAAGCAACATGGGCATATACATCTTTGTGTATGAGTAACTACTGTTTAGCACATTTTCTCCCTGAAGTAGAAAGATTCCTCCCTGCTTGTTCTGGAACCGTTGTCCTCCAGTGGCTATTTATATATGACCTCTGTTAAAAAGGAAGTTGCTAATTGTCATCCTTCCAGACCTGCAACTTTTTTTTTTTTTTTTAAAGAGCAAACATATATTTATTGTTATAGCTTAATGGAATAATGTCCCATACAACTATGAATTGGGTATTCTTTATGCTCTGGTCAAAAAGGTGATTTCCTTTACGGTCCTTAAAACAACTTTTCATGCATAACACCACTTAATTTGACGGTTTGTGCCCAGTCCTCCTTATTGCCAAATGCATTTAGAGGACAGAGATGCTTTCCGTTAATGTTCAGAACGGTCTGCTTGCTGACTGTTATTGCTCATTCCTTTCTGAATGATTTCAGCCACAAGAATTTCCTTCTAAAAATAATCCCTAAATCACAGAGGGGCTACTTTAGGGACAGCAAAAATCCTGCAATCCGCAGTTGCTATTAATCTTGACTGTTGGGATTCATGAAGTTTAGAACAGATTTGAAACATTTTAATGTTACTAAGCTGGCATCTCCTTACTTAGCTTATTAAGATGCTCGAACACTTTATGACTTTAGAAATCGGCTATTATTCCTGGTGCAGCGTGAACATAAAGTTCTATAGAATATCTTAATTAGTAGAGATTCATCAAGTGAACAGCTGTACATTTTTGAGCCACTTCAGACGTGATAAATATGTAAGCTTGTAAATACAGTGCTAAATGAGAGAAGACCGATATTCCTTTTTATGATGTTTAATTGTTAACTTTTAACAATTTCAAGTGCAATACACACTTGCATGTCAGTCTGTCGGTTATTTATCCATGGAAAATGATAAGCACTAATTATAATGAACAGATAGGGAAACTAGGAAGCTGCATATTATTGAATTAATTTTACAAGGATGTATATGTATTTCCTTTTGCTTACATTTAAACGGTTAGATGTTATATGGATGCCAAAGTGTTTTTTTTTTGGTTTTTTTTTAATTATTTGCTGTGTGGGTGGTCAGTCCACATGGCAAAGTAAATACAATAGGCAGTTTATGAAAGAAAGAAAAAAAAAAGATTTAATGTAACACAAGACAAGTTGTTTGTAGATTTTACAGGCTGGGGGTTTCCTAGTTAGTGTGGTTTCTCTTTAGGCTACTGAAGGTTCCGTTGATAAATAAATACCTCTGACATGTTAAAAACGTGCAAATTCTTAGCTTTCCTAAACTAAATCTTCTCTTGATGTATGCAACTTTCAGGCATGCTTTTTCAATACTGCAAATTGTCTGATGCAACCCGACACTGGTGGAGGTACCTGTAATTGTGAGGCACTCTCCATAAAAACATCCATTTTAACCCCTTAACTACAAATGACAGACATTTCACAGTAAAACGCACAAAAATGACTACCACAAACTTTAACAAAGGCTGGTGGTAGTATTAGTGCATGGAAAGTGTTAGTTTTCAAAAATATATGGTTTGATCAGAGTGACTTGAATTGGCTGGCTTCAAAGATGCCCCAAATAGGATATAGAGGCAGGATGACCAGATGTCAAAATTCTGAGTTGAAAAGCTGAATTGCACATGCCCCAAATATGGCCTTTTAGCTCCCAAATAACCTGACAAACCCATGTATGGGTGGTACTCAGGATATGTTGCTGGGGTGTTGTTTTAAAGTGACTTGTACCAGAAGCTGTAAATTTATAACTGAAGTACAATTTGTGTGGAAGAAAAAAAATTGCTACCACAAAGCATGACAAAGGCTGGTAAGTAAAACTAGTGTATGGAAAGTGTGAAATACCAGCATTTGAAATACCTTGGGGTGTCTAGTTCTCAGAAATATATGGTTTGATTGGTAAATTGAATGGACTGGCTTCAAAGATAGGCTCACAAATAGGATTATTTCAAAACCATTTTTTTTTTATCTAAAGAAAGCCCAACAAAAGAGAAGAAAATTACAGCTAAACACAAGCACCGGAAAAAAATGTTAAAATGGACACAAAGGGTACAAAAAGAAAAAACAGCCTGGTCCTAAGAGGTTAAAAGACACAATGAGATACTGAGGCGTGTAGTCACCTTTGTCATATGCATTGCCAGAACGATCTCCCCTTTTGGCTCCTCACATACCTTTAATGGAATAATCTCTCATTTATATAATTTTGGCTTCAGGGATTGTCCCATCAGAGTGACTGTAATGTATTATGATATTAGAATTCAAAGTGCAGAGGTAACCTGACCCATTCAGGATTGGGTGAAGAAGGAATCCCTGAAGTAGTTTTAGGCCCCAGAAACGAAATGAATTTGAACGTAAAGCCTCATGATTGGTGTGTAAGCTTAGAAAAAGCTTTTTTAAGCATTGCCTAGATTAACATGCCAAAGTTATATTGAAATCTGTGAGGCATTTTGCTCTCTCCAAACTGGGCACAGCTATTCACTAGGTATATTTGGCTTCACTGTTTGAAAAGTTATTTTGCGTGTGTCGCATCTCAAAATGCCAAGTTGCCTGTGGCCACCACAAAGCAGCTGATTTATTCTATAAAATATTTTTTTCTGAATACTCTCTACAAAACACAAATTAAATTACAGATAGATTTGTAAACTCTCCGAATCTCAAGGCAACACCTTGTTTTTCTACCGTATGCTTGGAGCCTGTTCTACCAAGTTACTGAGGATATAAACATGCACATATTATATCATGATGGCGAATTCCCCTGAGAACCCTTAAGAGCAGTATATCAAGAATACAAAGTTCATCTCCCTTTCAGTTATTTATAATTTAGAACAGCACGGCAACCACATCTAATCTGCTTTTAAGCATTTTGAATTTTAGATGAGCAGTTACCCGAGTTCAGATATTCCCAGTGGACCTTGCCTCCCTAAACTATGATTTTAAATGTTGACTATCATACTCTACTTGGCTGGTTTGTGGTTTTCCTAGATATTGATGTTTCCCTAGGCCTGCTGTTTGCGATTTATGTTTATTGTATGGTAATGGTATATTCTGTCTCGCTTTGCATTGTGCATTAGGGGACAACAGCTAACCCAAGTGAACTTTTGTGTATAGTATTAATGTTAGTTGTGCTAAACACCTACACACCTGTCTATTTGGTCCATTTTGAACATCTGTGCCCAACTAATTTTCTGATCACATTGCTCCTTATCTTCACACCTGGTACAGGTTTAAACATGTTTCATTTGTTAAAACTACCTATAATTTGTGCTTTTTGGGGCTTAAGTACAGGTGTTTTGGATTTGTTTACTCTATTTCTGAGATCCACAGCCAGCATTATATATTTGATTTCCTCTCATAAAGTTCTTTTCCCCATTCCACCCATACAAAAGCTACCTGAACCAATCAACGACAATCAGCAACTTAACCTTAGGGCATAGATAACATAATGGAAGGAGTAATCATGCAAATGATACACTGATAACGGCACATTCATAATAAGTGAGGCTATAGATATATACATATATCTATGTGTGTACATGGTACATTGGTACAATACACTTAAATTAATCATCTCTTCTCACTGTAAGGCATCTATTCACTGTTCTAGTTATTCTCGTTACTTCTGACTTTGGGTGATGTACATACCTCATTGCCTCGCCTGCGTCTTGCAGAGTCTTGTAATAGTTTCCGGGGTGAGAAATGGGGCTCTCGCTTGATCTCTATTGGTCTTTTGAGCGGGCAGTAAAGTAAGAATGGCATGTTGGCGGTGGTAACTCACATCCTGGTCAGGCCATTAAAATGCAATGCTGTACAGATGTTCAATCAAGCTGGCATTAGCATGATTTAACAACCACCTAGGGGAACCAGAGCATTAAACTTTTGCATATATTAAGCGCAGAAAATGTCGCCTTTGAAGTCGCTTGCTGGAAGCCTATTGACGCAGGCGGCCGTATACAAATTTCATCACCATCTTCATGGCAATACGACATTGTTATAATTACCATATTTTCCATTATTTAGTTTTTTCCCTGTGTTGTGTATTTCATTGGGACAGTGTTGTATATTATGTATATGGGCAATGTGTGCTGTATATGTCCTTGTTAAATCCCTTAACATTTTTCTATAGGGGTTTATATAAAGTGCAGGGGGGTATTTTAAAGAAGTGTAATGTTAGAACAAGAGGTCGTTCAGAAACATAAATGTGATGTAAGAAAGCTTTACTTCGTTGAGAGCTTGGTAAATAAGCAGAACATCCTCCAAGCAGAGGTGGTTGAGGGAATACATTGAGGAAATGTAAACATGTGTGGGATAACATATTGTTATTCTACATTGACAGACCAAGGACTCATTAAGGTCCAAGTCTTAAATACAGGAAGCAATGGATAGTCTAGATGAGCTGATATATATACGGATTACGTATCTTCATTACCAGACAGACAAATAATTATGTGTGAAATCCTGTAAAATAAACTAGCGGAACATTGCAACATCTAATGAAGGGGCGAATGAAATAACCATGACAACAGTGTGTTTGGGCCGGTGCTGACAGGTGTTGGCAGAGTCCTGCTCGTCATAAGGATCTTTTTCTGTTCAAAATTTTCCGAGTTCTCTGATGGTTCTAATGAAAGGCTTACGTTTGTGTCCACATTACCCTTCCCTCACTGTGCTTTCCTATGTCAGCGTTCCAGACTTATTTATCTTTTCTCAGGTTATTTAAAAAAAAAAACAACCTAAGCACATTAATAACATTCTCCAAGTCACATTCCTGCAGCTATACAGTAGATTGTATTGTGTACAGTGCAGCTGTGAAGTACAGACTGCGTGGATGTATATGTACGTATGTAGGTTATACCGAGCTTGCTACGGGCAATTTCAATTTGATCAAATCTCCTACGATGTTTATCATTTAGAATTTAAAAGTTGGGCTCACTGTGCAGTTATAATAACCCAAGTGCTTGTGCTGCTGCTCCACGGCAATGGCACAATCAGACACTCAGACCGCCTCCTCTTCAGCTCAAAGGAGTTTGCCCTCCTGCCCATCTGCTCTATTTATTTTCATTAAAGTAGGTCTTCTAATGATGGCAAAATCTAGTGATTAAATTGATACTTTTTAATAAAAATAGCTTTGCTAAGCCAGCCGACTGAGAAGGGATTAACTGTAGAAGTGCTTCTGCGGACTGAAGGTTTGTTCCTAAAATGCAATGCTCGGTGTAAAAGCTTACATTCGCTTTGGTGGTCATGTTACTAGACCGGCTTTTCACCATTTTTTTACTTTTTCCAATGTGGTAAATCAAACATTCTACTGCCTGGGCATGAATTCTGAACAGCGTCTTCTCATTATGAAATAATGTATACAATGTAGAAGGTAGACTAGGTAGATCCATCCTAAATCCTAGTTCTTAGTTGCTCCCAACTGCTTGTCTCTTTGGTCCTTAATTGTATTGTTGTACGGTTGTCTTCGTTTGGCACGCTCTGGATAGACTACACCCCCCACAGGCTCATACTCGATTGTCTGGGTCATTGAGACCTGAGCTGTATTCTCTATGACATACAAAGAAGTTCAAACCATTCCTCTGTGTCTACAGACCATTCTGCAGTTACAGAAACCCATATGTGGAAGTAGTTGGATAGCACATAAAGCTGCGTTCTCATGGTCCCTCAAACTGTCCTTAATACCTCTTCTGTATGAAGGTCCCAATTGGCGTTTACTATTTGTTCAATGCAATCATAGTAAAAATCCCTTGAGGATTGGACCACCGATGAAGATTAATGTCCTGATTTGGCAAGGTTTCAGCTGTTACCTTATTTGGATATTTAGTTACTTTTCAAATAAAAAAAAATTTGTTTCTCTTTTTTTTTTTTTTTTTTTTTTTTTATAGATCGTATACAGTGCTATGTTGAAATGTGGATTAGTGTTTTGACACAATATATGCAAATGACAGAAATACAAAAAAAACCCCTGAACGGCAATCTCAATGATCACATTAAGTTAGGTATTAAATAAGTATCATAGACTTATCAGGCATCATATTTCGTCATACTTTAGTTTGGATTGTTCTGGGTAATGACCTGAAATGGTGATTTGGTTTTCAAACATTTTTCACCATTTCTACTATATTTTGGAAATTGGCATATATATATATATATATATATATCCATTTTAGTTTTTCATTTTCCTTTCTGTATGCTGTACCTTTATACTCAAACTGGCAAGCCTACATATTACATGCTGCTTTTTATTTTGGTTTTATAGCATATGTTTAGAATTGCTCATACTTAGATGCACCTGCCTGTAGAATAATACATTAAGCAGATAAGGAAAATTTAGATTATAGTAATTTTGTTTGCCGTGTAATTTCCTTAATTCGGGGTTTCAATATTGGATTATGGACCTCGTGGCTACAGAGCAAATTCAGATCACTACATTATCTCTGTGTTATGAAAGACCAAGTTTGGCACATTTCTCCTGAAAGATATAACATAGTTTAGTGACCTAACTCAAAAACCACTACACAAATGATGTTGTCTGTAAGATTGCTACTAGGTGATTGCTGTACACAGATAAATCCATGCAAGGAGTCCAGTAATGTGTCTAATGGGTGATTAGCACGAGTGTTGATTATGATGACCACATGTTCTCATATTATA
The DNA here is from genome assembly GCA_023333645.1 of Sceloporus occidentalis. Lineage (NCBI taxonomy): Eukaryota > Metazoa > Chordata > Lepidosauria > Squamata > Phrynosomatidae > Sceloporus > Sceloporus occidentalis. Next base: position 8,963,667 of record JALMGF010000040.1, on the reverse strand, counting down.
CATGGATTTCAGAAAACAGAGGATGAAAGACCACCTAGAACACTTATTTGAATAAAGAGAATATGAGAATTGAGTAATGACCCATCTTTCATGCAGTGGATTAATCTGGGGCCCTGTTTGAGGAACTGGTATTTCTGTTTCTCTGTGATATATTAATTAATGTTACTGTGGATAAGTTTGCAAATCAAATGCCTAACATATATTGGATTACCCATTAATAATTAAATGCAATATTACATGCCTAACACATTTAAAATGTGGTTCTGTTTTAACCTTTTGAATACGTGGTCATCTGTTTGTAAATCAAGAGACATTCGAAAATTCTGTGTCATCAAGGCCGATTGTTTACTCATAGGCATAGGTGATGCAGAAATACAAGATCATTCTTAAATTGGCCCATGGTTTCCTAATGGTTTACATGTAGGTGCAACCGCCCCTTTTTTCTGGACTGACACATTTTATTGGTAGACCGGGGCTTCTTGGGGTTGAATCAAGGGCAGGCAATCTCCTGTACTCCTCGAGCTCCTCACTTGTCTCGAAGCCTAGATAAATGACTCCCATTAGTGTCTGAATGCTGTTGCTTTTAGCTTTAGCAAACCTTTCTCCACTCGCTCAGAGGTCTTTGCTTTTTTCTATTAACCTGTTCAGATCATGGTGTCTGGATGCAAAAAGGAACAGTTGAGGTTCTTCTACAGTGTTGTCGAGTTCCACGTGAAGGATGAGAGCAATAAAACATTTTGATCCTTCATCTGGCTTTATGTGATGCTGATAGAGATATTGTAATGCTTTATTCAAGTGTTCGAGGTGACTGGCTACATGCATTTCCTTGGCTTTGACCTTCAGGCAAGTTATAAGAGTGTTTCTACTGCCATCATGTGGTGGAAGAGCTGTGGTTCTCCATTTGTTGCTTAATACATAGACAGGGCAGGTCTTTTTGTTCTGTATACTGTCCACCATGATGAGTTATAGTCAAATGTACTTTTCACATAAACTTCTAATCATCAAGAATACTGCTTTACTTGTCTAAGCGAAGACAGTGTCTTAAGATGTTTATAATACCCATTAGTTTGCCAGTATTAATATTATCAATTATATATATTAATTATATGTTACAAAGAAAAAAATTGCACAGTTAGAATAACATCAATGGGTTTAATTAAGCTTCCAGATCTGAAATCTGAATGAACCGCTTAGGTCTTGAAAGCTTATGCGACTAACTTAGAACTATGGTATTTGATGGTTCTTTATAAAGTAAGCTTTGAATGACATTCTACCTTATTTAAAAAGTACCAACAAATTCCATCGCTCTTAGTCGCACACACTTTCAAAACCTCAGAGGTCCATTCAGATTTTAGATCTTAAGCTTAATTAAATCTATTGATGTTATTCTGACTATGCAATTTCTTTAACATCTTGTTATAAATGTGCATAATTATCGGACGGGTGATTTTTTTTTTGCGATCTAATTTCTGAGAAAATTGTCCAGTTATATAGGGGTTACTGTTACATTTGCTATATTAGACTATAGCATTAATAAGACAGTACTGATCTTCAGATCCACTACATATGTAATGCACGCAGCTTTGTTAATATAGGAAAGTTTTGAACTGGTATGTACAGAAAAACTGTAGTCGTCTCTGTGAAGCGTTTGCGTTCCCCACCCTCTGATTGTCCTGCTCCTTCTTAATAGAATAATTGCACAGTTTTATGGTGTCAATGGAGAAATGCGTCGGGTGTTTGTCTCAGGTTTAGAGCTGTTGAGACTATAAATTGTGCAGCTTAAAACATAATGTTAGAGGGAACACTGAAATTTCACAGTCGCCCTGCTAAGGAGATCTCAAATAATTACAATGAAGCAACTTCTACTTCAGATGCATGGAGAAGAGCACAGGACAATGAGTGATAAACTGGCGCTAAAGAGTCAATTAGTTCAATAGTAATTTATCAACCTGTTCTGTTTGTATCTATAGGTTTTGAACTCCTGTATCAACCAGAAGTTGTCCGGCTCTATTTATCCATTCTGACGGAGAGTCAAAACTTCAACACATTAGAGGCAGCCGCGGGGGCCCTGCAGAACCTGAGTGCCGGGAATTGGACTGTGAGTGAGATGATGTTTGGCTTTGTGCTGATAGTATGAGGGGATCTCTGCAGTTTGTATGCCTATTAAAAACAATTAATTTTCTAACACAAATCAGATGTCTATTTTATGTACTCCACCAAATGATTCCAGCACATTTATGTCATCACTATTCTGTGTCAGATAGGCCCCTCAACTCCCCGTATGGTGAATAAAACATTATGGTTGTGTTCCATTTATTTAAAGACCACCAGCATATTCTTTATTGGCAGTGACTTTAAAAAATGTTGACATAGTGGCATAACGGAGAAGAAGGCTCTTGCAAGTCAGTCTGCTAGGGGGTTTAGGGGGTATGAGACTGAAGGTGGGAACTGCTTGGGTGAGGAGCAAGAGGTGATGTAGCTAAACCGGTGGCTTTATATCTCGCTGGCAGCAGGAACAGATTTTATTTCGTTTAAATAGGTGCCAGAGATTCTGACAGAACCAGGTAAAGAATCGGATAGTAGAAGCTACATGGATGGAATCTTGGGGGCACAAATTAAAATTATTAATAATGGTTGTTGCAAGTGAAGGGGGGGATTTGGAGAGTATTTGGAGATAAGTGTAGAGATGGGGGAGGACACAGAGTTGTTAAGGGCTTTCTAGGTGAGATTGCAGTGTGTCTGACAAACAACTTTTCATATTCTAAACCAATATGGTGAATGTTTTGCATTTAAATATATGTATTTTAACATATGGATGGTGTGAGAGAAGAGAATGGAAGTTTGTGAAATGTGTCTTTGTTTAACCTTTAGTGGTCAACCTATATACGTGCGACAGTGCGTAAAGAGAGAGGGCTACCAGTGCTTGTGGAACTACTGCAGTCCGACTCAGACAAAGTGGTAAGAGCCGTGGCCATCGCTCTGAGGAACCTCTCCATGGATCGGCGCAACAAGGACCTCATAGGTATCTCACGCTTTATATGATGAACAATTACTGAAAAAGCTGCTACACGCATTGGTCCTGGAAACCCGCACCCCCTCTTTGAGTGTACAATAGTCATCTTTTTTGTCACGTCAACAGTGTCAGCTTGGCAGTGAATTTAAAATGAAAGAACTTCGGCATGTGTTAACAAGAGTTAATAATGAAATCAAACTTCATATAAAATTGAGCTGCAGTCTTAAACATTAATATGACAAAGCTTATTGAGATACGTTTTATCCAGCTTACAAAGCCTTCAAAAGGGAAACTGAGGTTGTGCTTTATTGTGTTCATTCATTGGATACTTATTGCAGCATAACATCACTAGGTAACAAGCTGAATACATTCAAGTAAACTAAGTGCCGCGCTTTAACAACGGTTACCAGGCAACAGTATGCAATCCAATATCGAACAGGGTACTTTATATATATATATATATATATATATATATATATATATATATATATATATATATATATATATATATAAATGTATTGTCCATTTGCAGCAGCATGCCTTTTTCTGGTGCTTCTTTTGAATGCTACATCAGACTACCACAATATGTATGTTTATTGTGTGTTTTTTTGAGTGTCACTGGGATTCACACGTTCTTAAAGGTAATGTTTAAGTTACTCTCCTCCAGGGAACTATGCTATGGGGCAGTTGGTGCGAAACTTGCCTGGAGGGCAGCAACGTCCGGCTAAAAACCTGGAAGAAGACACAGTGGTTGCCGTGCTGAATACAATTCACGAAATTATCACGGACAGCTTAGAGAATGCCCGCTCCCTGATACAGACACAGGGAATTGAAAAACTCATCACCATAAACAAATCCAGGTAACCAGGCACATATCACAGCAGCTATTAAACCGAATTAGCTGGGGTTGGTGAGACAAGCTAATATTACAGCTAATGTTGACCTGGGCTCTACAAGTGCCTCACGACTGCATTAATTTTATATCACATGATATCAGAATTGTACTTTAAAAACTCTAATTTATGTTTCGGGTGATTGTGGATCTGCCGTGTGATTTATGATAGATATGCTGATAACAGGAGTAAATCTTTCTCCATTCCTACTGATATCAAAGAGACAAGGAAGCCTAATAGTTTTATTAGATGTGATGATGCACTTCTGAACGTGAGTGGTCATGAAAAGGTAACATGCATCTCTTCCGCTTCTCCAGCCAGTCTCCCCGAGAGGTGAAAGCCGCATCTCATGTTCTGCAGATGATATGGAGCTACAAAGAGCTGCGGAGCTCACTCCAGAAAGAAGGATGGAATAAAGCTAATTTCCAGGTAATGTGGGCATAGGCCAAGCTGGTGTATTTCTGTAAATGGTTAAGCAAGAAAAAATAATTAAGTAGCCATTAAAGTCATTCATACTTTTTATGTGTTTTTCTGTTAAATTTGACATTTGTCAGTGAATATAGAACCCTTTTAGCTATATGTAATTATTGTAATTCTTATCCAACTGTAGCTGTCGTTTATAGTGATTTAATACTGATATTCATTCATGAAAATGGCTGTCACCGCTTTGCATGATCACAAGAACTATGGGACGGGAATGATGAACCAATTTCATAAAGGGAAATGTTACTGAAACAAACTGTTAGGTCACGTTAATTTCATGCAAAGTTAATTTATTGTTAAGCTGGAATGGACAGATTTTGCAAACCACTGTCCCTACAGATCTGTTACCTTCCCACAGCAGGTGGCTGAATATTCTTAATATCTTGTTTCAAATATTAGTCAGCTGTGTCTACATTGCCAAAAGGATCCAAAGGCAATGGGAAGTCAGGCTTTGATGACAGCACACTTCCACTGGTGGATAAAAGCCAAGGTAAGATGCTTGACCTAGTGTCAGCTTCTTAGTACATCAGCAGTAAATATAATACATGCTATATTTAATTCTATATATAAAAACATATTGTTTTCTCTTGCTTTAACATTCATGAGGAAACCAAGCGTGGTTCAACATTTGTAATGAAAGATCTGTTAATTTTGTTCTTTACATACATTATCAGCCCATATGTGCCTTGAGTGATACCAACCGTTCCCCACTGACGAGGTCAGTGAAGGCCAAAACGTACATTTGGGGTTGTTGGCTCTCTCGTGCAGGAGAAATTTGCCTGACATTTCAGTTGTGGACCGGACTGTATTCTTTTTAATGGCACAGATGAGCTAAAAGTTGAGATACTCCCAATTGGGGACAGGCTATGAAGTAGCTGTCTGTTCTTGGTTGAATGTCTGAAATTTATACATTGTAGGCCAACTTTTGGACATGGATGTGACAAACCACATGGCTATTTTTAGAATACTATGTAGACACTTGCTCTCCAGAGTCATTCCAGAACAAGAATTGAGCAAACGCATACCTAGTTGTGGTGATATCAGATAATGTGTGTTATACATTTCATTTTGACTCAAGTAGATGATAAAGCTAAGGCATTGTATTATCAAGGTGTTATTATTATGGTTCACATTAATCAAATGATGATATAGTACCGATTATTATTTTGAAGTATTTTGTGTGTGTATATATATATATATATATATATATATATATATATATATATATACACACACACACATAAACCCCTGACCTGCCCTAAGGTTAAAGAAGCTCGCCCAGAACGTTCCTGGTCAAACCTGGCAAGTTCCCAGGTATGCAGACAAAACTGGACAACTCTGAGTAAAGTTGCAAAACAGAACTTAGTTAATATTTATTCACTTCATGTCTGTGTATTCAACGGTTATTACAAAGGAAATGTCTGGGGTTTAATATGTGAGCCCCAAGCCATTTAAATACAATCATGATCAACACTATTATCTCACACTTTTATACCTCGTAGTCTCTCATTTCGAGGAGGAACAATTTGCATGTGAAGTAGTGACTGAAATGTCTCTCTTTTGTTTAGTAAACAAGAAATCTGCAAGCCGTGACATGATACCCATGGGGGAGCTTGGCCCTGGTAAGCAAAAGGCTAAATTAATTATAAAAATTGAGCCACGCTTTTGTTGTAAAGGCTCTGGTGGAATTCCTACCTCCTCATCTTCAGGATAAGTCGCTGTTAAGCAAATCCCCTGCCATCTCTTTCGAAATAAAGGTCAGAAACCAAACCTCTATCAATTTTATCAGGACGTCTGTACTGTAACACGGTTATACAAATATTTGCACAATTAAGCCAAGTCAGCGCAAGCGGTTTTTGTGAATCTAATTAATGCCTCAATTTATATTTAACTAATTGAAGTTCCTAACCATTCAAGTGCTTTTTAGGGACAACACTTGGCTAAGCAGCGAGTTCCTTATATAGGTGGTCCTCAAGTCCAAATATTTCTTCCTCCTTGGGTTTTACCTCATTTTTGTATTAATTGTATATGAAATACCATATTGGCCTGCGCTAGCATGTGCTTCAGCAGAGCCATTAGATGAAAAAACTGCGATACTGCACTTTTACTGCAGTATTACTGCACTTTTTTTTTATATTGCAAACCTACCGTTGTACTTCAATGCACTGCAGCTTTATTGCATTTGTACTTCCTTACAAAAATAACTGCAGTAAAACTGCAGTACAGTGAAGTGCAAATGCAGTAAAACTGCAGTAAATGTGCAGTAAAAGTGCATTATTGCAGTTTTTTCATGTCCAAAAAACTGCAGTATTACTTCAGAAAAACTGCAGTAATTTTTCGTAAGGGAGTGACCAGAGTTGCTTTTACATCAGAAGTCTGAATTATGCAAATAATGATCATAAACATTATATTTAATGGTGGATACGGAACATTTACCTTTCACTGTATTAATATAGGAAAAACAATAATTTGCCTTAGCATACAAAAAATAAAACTAATCACAGATGTGAAGGTCCACGGCCGTTATTTATTAGATAGTACAAAATTTGGTTTTGTAGTAAAATATTAATTTCTAGATATTGATCTTCATATTTGCCTGAATTATCTACATCAGTGTAGTATTTGTTAATCTGGATGGCTTCTTTAACTGGGAAGATGTATGATGATCTGTGCAGGGTAGCATGGAGTACTGTATTGTGTATTTATGGCCTTTTATGTCCCCAGTTATTGGGAAACTCTGGGCAAGTGGCCCTTGTTGTCATATTGTTAGTACCACAAATTGTTGCTAAGGGCCCGTGCGTGAGGGAATGTAGAATATAATGGGTATGTTTCAATGCGTACCTGTAAGCTACTGTATCTGTCTTACCTGCTAAAATACACCTTTTTTTCCTTGTAGCAGTGGAAGATTTCCATGTTTTCACAATATAATGAATGTTCAGCTGAATCTGCCGAATTTGAACGTTTAATAAATGTTTGCATTGGTTATATTCAACAACTCCTTTTCCTTTGCTAATCAGATGGGTATTCAACCATTGATCACCGGGATAAGGAACGTAAATATAGATCCAATGAGAACATGGGAGATCTGTCCGAGAAGGAACCGTTGAAGGTAAACTTCTGTACATGTCTGGCTAATGCGGTAGGTTTGTATATGAGCGAAGGGCTCGAAGTGCAGGCAAACAGTCAAAGTATCAAATAAAGCAGATAGCACTGCTTGTTTTTGTTCCACACATTATGTTTGAAGATATGCTGCACAAAACATGATTTTGGAAGTTGGTATTTTGTAATAAGAGAAAGCAACCACATGTTATTTTTAGCTTAAATGGGATGATGATCAACAAACCTTACCCACCCGCAAGCTGAAGCACAGGGTACCGTGTGTGGGTCCAGAGAGCGAGTCCTGTGTTTATTGCTACTGCGTGTAACCTCAAGATTCCACAAATCTCTCTGTCTCTGTTCCAGTGGAAGGCCTCTGCTGGGTTACAGATCCCTTCTGGTTGTGTTAGGGGGAACATCTGGAAATACTTAGAGCTGGTTGTTTATGTTAAATTATTTAGCAATTTCTATTTTTCTGCCGTTTGTTGCTTTATGTGCTTGGGTGACGACACTCCTCTAACCCCCTCACCGTATGAACTAATTTCTCTCAGTGTGGTTCTGAGCCGATCTATCACCTCTCCTTGCATTAATCTCTATTTTGCTCTCTCTCCTTTCCTTTTCTGCTGCCGCTGCAGAATGACTCAAATAAGAAACACATTACCCGGAGTAACAGGCCTACTGTGAATCTGGTGGACGCACGAGACACTAAACCGCAGCCTGTTGACTCCTGGGTCTAATTTTGCATGCATGGTAGGTCCTTCTAATAATTCTGTGGGATTTTGGCAGTTTAACCCCTTGGCACTGGGTGGGTAGTTTAGGGGTGATGCCACAGTCACACCTAGGTGCATGAACGGTCTGCCTTTAGTCAATAAGAAGGAAACTTACTTAATATGGAATTGTTCTGTATACAACCCCCACTATCTCCTAATGCACTGTAGAAAGTTGTATGCCTTCATTAGATACTACTAACTGCTTTGTCTACCAGTGATATTCTGTTCTGCATGGGGCCATGGATATGACTAATTTATTATTACGTATAATAATAATATGTAATAATAATTACATATGATTAATGTTATGTACAAATCACTGCTGCTACAGAAGCAGATTTATATCCAACATCAGTTTCAAGATATTCAAGATAAAAAAAGTATTGTTTACTCACAATATCCTTCAAATAAGAAAAAAAGATTATACCCACACAATCCAGATAGATTAAGGTGATGTCTACAGAAATATATTTAAAAGTAAGCTCCTTGTGTGGGTGGGAGGGGGGTTCAGGGAAACCATTGTCCTGAAATCTCTGTTTAATATCCTTTCAAGTCTTACGCGTGTTGTAGTTGTCTTCTCTCTTTTTCATTGTCTAGCTTTTTTTATGGTTTTTGTTATACCATGTACAGAATTTTCACCCATCCTGCCAGCTACTCTCTATCTTTAATGCCACTCTCCTCCTCTTTTCTTTTTCAGGGTTAAACGTGTAATAAATATTACTGGGAAGACATTTTTTTTATTTTATCTTAAACCAAGAATTACATATTTGACAGAATATAAGGGGTGTCATTACCTACCACTGCCATGTTGTTTTACACGGAAGGACCATTGAACCTTTTGGGGAAAAAGGAACGAGGGTTAAAACTGCCATCTGCTGTGTCTGAGAACCAAACTACATGAATCATCGCCAAAAACCGCTGTTACTTAATTTTTCTTCAGAACTGATACTTTTTTAAAACATAATGTATAGTATATATTCATAAACAACATTCCCTTTGAAGTTCCCTGCACCTTTCTCCAGTGGAAAGAAACTTTTATTGATTGATTCCAGGAATGGTGCTAGTCTTGAGGCTGAGAGGTAACAAGAAGGGAAATGTTTTTATTGGACAGCTTTCCGGCAAGAAATACAAAGCCGCAAAACTTTAAAAACAGACATCGAGGAAAATATGAGCACTTTTTTTTTTCTTGTTTGCTTTATAGGATTTTTTTTTCTTTATTTCATCTTGAATTGTGAAAATGGTAATGAAGTTTTATAGACTGAGATTAATTTACTTTGGTTCTTTCGCTGCCAAAAGTAGAGAAAACTTTTGTTGTGTTTGTGGTTTTTAGGAACAAGAAGAGTAGTGAAAGTTGACTTGTGGAAAGGAAAAGTTGGAAAACAAATTGTTACCAAATTTTTGTAGGGGAAACAGCTACATCGTGCTGGTCTCTTCGTAGCAGAAAGGGTTGGAATGTGATTCATGAGGCCTCTGACGCTCGGCAACTATGAAACATGTTGAGAAGAACTAAAATATTTCTGGTTTTGTTCTCAAATTTAATAGAACTTCTGTCTGAATTTAATAGAACTTCTGTCTGAGTGTGCATGCCATATTGAATGCTATTTGAGATCATATATGTACAGATTTCATATTGTGAAACCCCAAGGTGTGTGTGTAAGTACATATGTATGTAACGCACATGCACAAGACCTTTATAAGATTGAGACCTAGAACTGGAATATCAGGTCTACAACATCAGAGAGATACAGTGGGTTTTTAACTGGTTGCAACATGTGTACAGACACTTCTGCTGTATGATAATTTTGCCTTTTAACATCTGCTTACATTGTAAACATTTCCAAGGAATAACCACAATCTGATGCTTCAACTTTGCTTGTTAGGAATTTCTCTGATCATCACATACTGTTATAGTCGCGTAGACAAGACCTTACGCCATAAAGCCATTGCATTCAATCTAACCTTTTGATTAAAATAACAAATCACAGTTACTGTTTAATGTACTTTCAGTAGGTGCTCTAAAAACTCTTTATTATAAAGGGGTTGGTTTGAGTTGTGTCCTTGGAATTTGTGATGGGCAGGGTTTTGTATAAATTCAAATGTTTTCTGTTATAACACGCTAAACTTTGTGTGCTAAGATCTGTTCTTGGATGTACAAACCTTGTTCGCGTAAAAGGATCACTTATGAACCATCTACTGCTGATTGAGATTGGAGTCTGTTTTTTGGTGCCCATTAATCTCCTCTTTATGGTAAGGATACAACAGATATCAAATCCTTCTTTCTGACATTTTACAGTGTAAAAGGCACAAACTATTGTGTTCTCAACACCGAAGTGTGGGAATGACCTATTAAGGGGCATATTAAACGTATGTGTGCATAGCCACTGTATTAAAGACACAAACAATAGAGTTTAAACCTTACAATGCACAAGAATGTTTGATATAAGTATCAAGTGCTAACTATCGTGTCTGCTATTTTAAATTACTGGTGGGCTTCTGGTGATAATATCCAATATATCCTGCTTGTGGAGTATTAAATATACTTTTTGGTGCCCTTGGACTGAAATTGTTTTGGTAATGGGTTTAAGGCTGTGGAATATGAAAATGTGGTCCCGCTGAAGTTGATATATTGAGAGCATGGTGATAAAACAATATTGTGTGTTTTTCAAGCATTGCCACTTCTGAAAACTAGTGTTGGAACTTTGTTTTAGTGGCTTTCCAAGAAGTACTGTGAAATAGGTAGTAAGAAGAAAAAAATGTCTGTCCTGCAACCAAAAGCTGCCTATGACCAATCCAACAAGAGGTTAAACATTAACATTGTCTACCGTGACCTGTAATTTCACCAAACCATTCACTAGGGTCATTATTTCTGTGTCTGATAAAATAATCTTTTCCTTTAATCACAGAACCTGTATTTTATTGGTAAAGTCAAACCTACTACTGTGAAAACAGTATTCAGAATTCAGGGGACGAGTCATTTCCTGATCGATAAATGGAATGCCTTTTATTCTCATAATGGCCAAACCAGCTCTGAATGTAAAACCAAATCTAAGACATTGCTGTTTTTGCTGACAATGGAAATCAAGTTATTAAATGCAGATTTTTATGGGCTGGTTTGAGGATGAAATCCTGCTCTCCCACTACCAAGCCAGGCCCACCAAAACTGCACCGGCATCCATTATGCTATATGATTATTAATAAAATCACTCTTGCATGCTCTCTCACACTCTCTATCACCCTCTCTCTCAGTGTATTCTTTCTTTGTGCGCTTATCCGTAAACCTGACCTCCCAGTGCAGTTCCGCAAAAGGGTGGAAGTGCACCGAGAGACCAGATTAATGCAGATTAATGCAGGCTTTTCTTCCTCCACGAATCAATCCCAAAAGATTGCCACCCGGACCGACCTGGACCCATGTAAGGGCCAGCTCTGGCTGGTCGTTGCACTTAGAGAACAATGCTGGATACAAAGGGTGCCAACATGCAACATATATAAGGGAGCCAATTAATTTGATTTCAATCACTTATAATGCTGGCAGGCAATACTTGCTCCTCACCTACCCCACCCATTTCACTCCCCACACAATAAAGGCTGTCTATCCCTATACCATGTGAGGCTAGCCCCAACCCCATAATAATGCCCCTGGCAAATGAGTAGATATTGCTGGGAAGTTCCACAATATTGTGAGTGGCTGCCGCTAAACCCAGTGATTTTAATGGGAGCTCCATTGAGCATGTGCAAGAAGAATATACAGGGTGCGCTCACTGCTTTCAGTAGAGGCAGCTGGAGTAGGAGTTACATGAGACAGAAGTCTAATTTTCTCACTCCAATGACTAAAGAATACCTGCACCAATTTGTATGCAGTAAAAAGCAGTGGAGTCCACTGAATGCTCCAAATTGTAGAAACCCAAAATGACCTTACAGGTCTGTTGGGACACTGGTATCTGGCCAACAGTTTGCTGCTCGCCTATTGAGTCCCCAAAGAGATAGACCTTGCATTGTCACAATCAAATTCCTTTCACTTATTTCTGGAATATATATTTTAGGTTTTGTTTACCTGGTGTTTATATAAGTATTCTTATAAGTATAATGCAAGGTTTTGGGAAGCCATGGGTCAAGTCTAAGACCTATCTATTAAATCTGTATAAATATGCTATCCTGCTTCCTATCATTCCATTCTTTTTCTTTCATTGTGGATATCTATTTAATTTAAAAAAAAAATCCCATCCTGGAAATCTAGAATTTGAAAATACATATTTGGGCAGAATTCTTTCAGTGTCAAAATTACCAAAAATGATTGAGGACTATCTTCAGTACTTTAACGAGAGATGGTTTTGCTGATCCAGTGATATCACAGAAAGGGTGTGCTGCCCAGTGACAAACTTTGGGCAGCACATTTGCCACCACTTAGAACCTATATGCCATCTTCCTTGCGCCTTGCATCTTTTGTGCTGAGCACTAGGACATGATTTCCCAAGATTGTGAGCTTGTAACAAGGGCATTGGTACAGTGCAACTGTCTTAAAAAAGAACAAAAAACACAACACCTGGCACAAACTACTGTGGAAGCTATGCCGGCTAGGTAAATAGTTACAAGTGAGACTTCATTTATTTCCCATTACTCACTGAGTAACCTGCTGTATATGTTCTTGGGTCTGTTCACAATTGTCTTAACTAAGACAAGTGATCTATACTCCTGAGTTGAGCCATATTAGAATCATGGCAATTTGGAGATAAACTGCAAATGGTGAATTTACATAGCATTCCGACTTGTGGCATCTCCAAGTTGTGGCCTTTGCAACCCACCTTTCAGAATATGCCACCCTGAGTTTAGCATAAAGTGCTTTGACTCCTGTGGAGCATGGAACTGTTATAAGATGTAGTTAGTGAAGACGACAATCAAAAATGACTCCCCCGCCTGCACAAAGACTGTACACGCGTGTGACATACATACCCGTATATCTGACAATGTTTAAAGGCTGCCATGCATTGTGGCATCTTGCATTTTTGCTAGATCTGCTACAGGGGTTTGTACTAGTTGAGTAGGGCAATAGGTTACCAAATCTATTTGTAGTAAAAGATCATACTGCCCAGCAGTTAAAATATAAAATCATTTATATGTAACCAAACAAAAAAACTAAAGTAGACATTTTACAGATACTTACAAAAACGCATGAAGTATAAATACACAATAAAACTCTTTCACAGACCTCCCCTTAACCCATTGAATACAAGAAAATGTGGTACTCAGACTTATCATGTTCTTGGTACTACTTTACAAGCATCTTACATTTTCACGGGTTTATTTTTAAGACATTTTGCTGCATTTATTGAAATGTTGGTATATTGAAAATTGACGTTTTTATACATATTCCATTTTTATACTCTAGATTTTGTACATGTTGTTTATCTTTGCTGTGAATCTTCCCTTTGTGGTGCAGAATAATTTTTAGCAGAGGGTGTACATCATTCCAATTCTGACATTTATGACCAACGCCGGGAGTCCAATCTGTAACAGCACGATAGGCAAGCTTGAGATTTTACAGTAGATGACACATAAATATTCCTCTGCTAACAGCACGATAGGCAAGCTTGAGATTTTACAGTAGATGACACATAAATAAATATTCCTCTGCTCTGTCATTATTTCCAGAGGTACACCCAACTGCATTATCAGTGGAATAGAAGTAATTAGGGTTTTAATTTTCTTACATCTAATGCGCTCTTACGCCAAAAAATAAACTTACCCTGCACCAATGGCTTTACCATTCCTATAAATCTGTGTGTGCAGAAAAAGAACAAGTCTACTCTCACTCATCACTCAACTGTAAATATTTTATTTTTCCATTTATAGAGTTCAAATGTATAATGAAGTATAACCCATTCTTTGTCAAACAGGTCATTTAAACTATTTTTTCCCATATTTCTGTGGTTCTTGGTTGCAGCTTAGCTTCTGGTATTCACAGTGTTCTAGGACAACAGCAACTTTTTAAATGAACTATAAAAGCAGTAACTAGTTGTAAGTCTTATTTGTTACTATCATGTGCCTTAAGAATTTTCATGATAGATCAAAGCAAAATAGAAAAAAATCAAACGGAAATATTGGTTTCCTTCCCTTTACATTCTGCTACATCCTGTACTTAGATTAGGTCAATGGGATATTTGCATTGTATGTAGACTGTAATATAGCAATTCTTTAAAAAAGGAAAAATAAAGTGATGGATGTTGATGTGAACATTAGGAGAAAATATTGAGTGTTTTGTTTTATCCCTAAGTGATATGTTAACATTGTATTATATGCTAATGTTTTACTAATCTCAATAGGTTGAATGGCTGTTAAGTACCAGGTGTGAAAATTACAAATTTGACATGTTTTCAATAAACCATGCCTGGAACAAACACTATGCATTCACCTTGGTCTTACCGCTTTTGCATTATATCCTTTAGAAAAGTAAAGGTAAAAGAAGGTTGCAGAACATTTGCATTCGCCATGGCTTGGGTATTTGTCAAGTGATTTAGGTATGTAGTAGACAACCAGGATAATAGGTATATCCAAAGTTTCATGAGCAGTGCTGGATCTGAAACAAAAGGCTCCTTGGATGGTAGTTGAATTCCAAGCCATCACAATCATGCCAGACATCGGTCTTGATATGCATTAAGGGTCTGACGTTTATTTGGAAGAAGAAATGGGTAAAGAAGGTGGGACAAATGGTCCTTTTCTGTTATAAAGTGGTATGTTTCCCACCCAGACTGGTGACTGTCTCTTATTAGCTCCTTGAGTCCTCCTGCTTGGGTTCACACCAGTAATATAACACACAGAGAACCCCCCCCCAAAAAAAAACCTGCCAATTGCTCAGACACATGAATGCATTATATCCCTATCCCCATATCCTAACTACTGCACTTCTTATAAATTCCAAAGAAAACTTCAACTTTTTAGGATGATATTAGGAAGCATCGTTGCCACAGCCAATGTGGTAAAGCCACTAATCAATATAACTATAGTATACACTATCACTATATTGCTTTTTGTGCATTGTTATAGTCACATTTGTGTTTCAGGTATTGAGAAGAAAGCGCAAATATGATTGAATAACAAACCATGCCTATTAAAGTGGCAGTGAATGTGGTATATTACTAAATAAAAGTCTATGTAACTGATTTTGCAGTTCCACATAAATTAGCATAGTGGTTTTCTTTGTATGCTACACATGTGTATTGTTTTTCAACTTGTGTCTATTTTAGCTTTCTACAACTTGTAGGTGGTCTGTTTATGTGTCTTGTGGATTCTAGATGGAGTTTTTTTAGGATCTGAAATATAATTATAAAACTATCCAATTAAGGAACACAGATACCTTTCAGCAGGTGCCTTTTATGTTGCAAAGAGTTAACACGTATACAACAAGCAGCAGGGGTAATACAATATGCTACCAGTTTATAGCAAGTAATTCATGCGGTTTACAGATGTTGTGAAGTCTGTTCGCACCTTGTCTGTGACAGTGGGGATTAATGAATGCTGCAATACTCTCATATAGGAGGTTAATTACACACAGTGTGTTAGTCAAAGCGTATTTGACTAACCATAACAATGGATATGTTGCAGGATGCTGATGCTATTATTGTCATGTTATCCCTTTTTCTTATGTGACTCCAGTATGTACACCTCCTAATTCTTCCCAGAATGTATAGCTGTGTGTAACAACTAAATGAGGCCTCAATTACTGTGTCCTGGAACATAAGTGCTAAAGTTAGTGTTTTTCAGTAAAGCATAGAATACTTGTTAACCGCTTAACCTTTGGACATACTGTTACGTCCTAAAAGACTCAAAGACCCATAGAATGCAATAGTAATTTTTTTAGCACATTTGGGGAACTTTTCCCACCCATGCACAAGAGATCATGCTGTATAATGATAGCCATCTGGCTCTGAGTAATCATGTATAACCAGTCCTGATGAACCGCTCTTTGAAAGTTCAAACTCCTGTTCAGGCATTCTTTTCCAGCATTAAGAGATTGTGTAGAAATCTCTGATGGGTCCCCCGCTGGCTGTTTGCATCCAGAGAAGAGACAGTGTTTTTCCATTTTTAACAACACGAAGAAAAAACCTACACTATATGACCAAACATATGTGGACACCAGACCTTCACACATGCACTGATGTTGGATTACCACCAGTAAACTAAAACGTCCTTAATTTAGATCTAAACCTGTAATTGCTACAGCGGACAGCCAATGTTTACATGCTGCTTGCTTCAACCATGTCTTTATGGACACCTCACCTTTTTTTGAGGCCGCAGTCGTTGAAGGGACTACTCGAGGACACTTCTGACAGCAGAAACGGTGCTCCAAGACTCCATTTCCTCTATGTTCTGCCACATCTAAGATGATTGCCCAATACAGTCAGCCCCTTACTGTACATGTGTGTGCCACTTCCAAGATGGCTGCCTGGCTTAATCAACTTTTTCAACAAATTAATGGAATATACTCCATTTTCTTTCTTCGCCCCTTAATTGTAGTTAATTGTAGGACAAGGTTTCTTTAGCTATTTAAAGACTCGGTAGCTGTTCATTCTTTGCCTGTGAAAGAGTTGCTTCGCTGTTCTCTGGGCTTATAGTAATTGTTCTGGTGTATCTACGTGTATGGATCCCTGACTTAACCTTGACTATTCTGCTTGCTCCTGACCTTGACCTAGGCTTTAATTTTGACCACGCTTCTGTGTATTTGAGGCTGGCTAGTCTACCCACCCTGTTGTGTCATATTCTACTTGGAGCTGCTATCTGGTCCTGCAGTCATACCCGAGTTCTGCACTGTGGATTCGCCTCCCAGTTACTACCAACCCTACAAACGGTTTTTGAACAAGGGCATGGTCATGCTGGAGCCGAAAAGGGCCTTTCCCAAAGTGATGCCACAAAGTTCCAAGCATACAATTTTCTAAAATGACGTTATCCCTCCTCCACTAAACCTTGGTACTATTCATTTATGTAGGTAGAGTTCTCCTGGAACCTGCCAAACCCAGATTCATCAATCAAACTTCCAGAGAATGTGTTTCTACTGTTCCGGAGTGCAGTGGCAGTGTGCTTTACACAACTCCAGCCAACATTTGGCATTGTGCATAGCGATCTTCAGTTTGTGTGCAGCTGCTCGGCCATGGAAACCCATTTCATGAAGCTCCCGACGCACAGTGTTTTTGCTTCCAGAAGCAGTTTAGAACTCTAGTGAGTGATTCTTACATTCTACACGCTTTAGCTCTTGGTGTCCCCACTCTGTAAATATACATGGTTTACTGCTTTGTGGCTGAGCTGTTCTAAAAGGCCAGAAATTTCATGGACTTACTTGTGGCAATCTATGACAGTGCCTGAGTTACTGAGCTCTTCAGTACAGCCCATTCTACTACCAATGTCCCTGTAGGTAATAGAAAATATCCCTAGGGTGGTTTACTTCAATCTTATCAAAATGTAACCTTATGTAGATTGAGTAGTAAGCACTACTACCCAACTGGCTTGCAGCCCAAACCAAAAGCTCTTTGATTTTGCAGTAACCCAAAACATATATAGCAAATATTTTTTATTTGCTTTGCAGCACTATAAGAAAAATATATATTTTTAATCGATGAGACTGTAATAGTAACAAAAAAACAATATTTATAACAAAGAGTAAATGATTCAAATTTTAATTAACAGACTACTTGAATTTTTGTTTTCCAGCATGGTGAAATTTGTAGTAAAAAGCTGTACTAGTGCATGTTTTTGACATTGATTTTCTTATTACATACACATGTAAAACATGTTTTTTTGTTGTTAAACATTAAAAACCTGTTTTAATGTTCTAAACATTTACACTATCCTCTGAACACAGCCTTCTCCATTGCATCAGGCTTGTCTGTGTATTCCACATGGGCAGGATAATTGGTGCAATCATAGCGATAACTCGTCCTGATGTACTCAACAAAATCCTTGGAGCTAGGAAACAAAGCATTGTCTGCCAAAAGCACAGAACCCTTTCTCAACAATCCACAGTCCTGTGGAGAACAGAGAGAGAAGGACATAAGTTAGACCTTCCTATATGAACATGTACATCTCCAGCATGCAATACATAACAGGATGCATGAAAACAAGTTTAGTCTGCATATTTGCATTTAAAATAGAAGTATGAAACACAGGACCCAATACTAATAAAATCTGTATTCCTTGTAAGTATGTTTTTTCTGGCATGGGGGTTGCAGTTGCAACCTGGCTTCAGAAGCCAGATGTGTTACAATAGTAGGCCCTCCACACATTACTTCCATTATTGTTAATGGAGTTGATTAATTATTTCACAAGTTGGGAAGAGAAAGTACTTGATAAAACCCATACTGATCTTTCTGCATAGTACCTGTATTCAGTAAATGCAAAACTAGAACTTACATTATATTACGGTCAAGCTGTCTCTTCTGAAAGATGATATGGTTTTTTCACTACAGCATATTTGCCTTTCAACCACCCCATACCATACATCTTGATAATACCTCTTCCGGTCAATTGTAAGCAGCACGTACACCTACAAGCAGCTTGCCATCTTTAATTAACATGATTGGGTGGTTGTGCCTCAGTCATAATATAAATCTGACTCTGCAAAAAATATTACATTTTGGGACATCATAAACACATGGTTGGATGATGTTGGTGTGGAAGAACTTGACTGGCCCACACGTAGCCCTGACCTTAACCCCATCAAACACCTTTGGGATGAACTGGAACAGAGATTGCGAGCCAGGCCTTGTTGTCCAACATCAGTGCCTAACCTCACAAATGCTCTACTGGATGAATGGGCTAAATTTCCCACAGAAACACTCCAAAATCTTGTGGAAAGCTTTTCCAGAAGAGTGGAAGCTGTCAGCTGCAAAGGGGAGACCAACTTCATATTAATGTCTATGGATTTAGAATGCAATGTTATAAAAACCCCTGTTGGTGTAATGGTCAGGTGTCCCCATACTTTTGTCCATATAGTGTATCACACTACTTAATTGGGAGGTGAAAGGGACTGCCACCTTTTATGGAAAAAAAAATATTGACCGTGCTATTGCTTCTGTTATTATTAAAGGCTTCAAGATAATTTTAATGCTGGCACAGAAGTAAAACACAAGCTAGGTGGCAATCCTGTGGGGATGAATGATGCTGCAGGTAGGGTAAATCAATATAATGGGGTTAGACAGAATAAGATCATTATATATACATTTTAACATTAGCAGAATGCTATAATAGTTACCATAGAAACAGTCTGGGAATTTTCCCAAGAGTTTTTCGTTCATCATACCTGTATATAAATTGTACATTAGACAATGTTTAATAGGCTCCCACCAAAGGAACACCTCAATACATTTGTAGCTTTCGGCATTATTAGTGGAAAATTGTCAAGTTTTAGAAACCGCTACCATGGCTGAAATGGAAAATATGCTACTTTTATGAATACATTAATCTTACACTCCAGCACTTTAATGCTCACAATATTTCTCATGCAAATCAGGACTTCATCAGAATCTCTTCCCCTTCTATGCATTTGCCTTAAGGGTGAGTTATTTTTTAAAAGCTCGATAACAGAAAACACAAGGACAGCTGTATCCTTTGGTTTCCGTTATTATGAAAGAAACTTATTACAGAAAATTATTATGTAGAATTTAATTTTGAATTAAAATATACTCATTGCATATATTTTTTGGCACTTACATTAGGATTTTTTGTGTTCGAGACAAAATGTGGTAGTATAATCAGAAAAGTTAAGTCCAGTGTTCTACTTACCTCCAGTAACTTTGTGTCAGGTTTATATCTTTGGCCAAAATGATCGATAAACACGAAGTCAAAGTGCTGTAAACCATGCTCAGTCTTCAGTTTCGGAAGGATATCTTCTGTTGAACCCTCTAGTATCTGTACCTGCAGATGCACAAAATATTATCATCTTGTCGATCATCATCTTTTTACAGCTCCAAACAATGGGAAATACTAGATGTACGCTGACCAGGGAGGGTGGTACACTGTGAAAATAAATACATAATTGTATTAGCTATATTCTTATCTCACAAGCTCAACACAAATTGAGTTTCATTGTGTAGCAACACTACCACTAACACAAAATGTACTATCGTTGCTGTAAATCCTTGTGCTCCTGATGCATGTTAGGGTCCTTTCTTCAAAGTGGCCCTACACAATTAATATGTACCAAGATACTTCTATTGCTAGGATGTACCTTGTCCTGCACTCCAGCAAACTCAATCATCTGCTTGGCAATAGCGACATGGGCCGGGTTCATCTCCACAGTGAGAAGCCGAGCCCCAGGCTTCAGCAGCCGGGCTATGCGGATAGCAGAGTACCCACAGTATGTTCCCAGTTCAAGCAACGTGGACGGCTCGGTCTCCTCCACCACTTGATCCAAGATCAGGCCTGAAACATCAACCAGTTAATAGAAAGAAGCTGACAATTAATCTATTATGATTATGTATTTATACTTGATTCATAAAATGCAACTCTACCTAATTTCATACAGGCTTCCCTTTAATACAATAGATTTGCACTATGAAGAGCCAACTGCATCATGCATATCTCACTACAAAAAAATACCAAAAACATATATAACTTGCATGAGAATTAGTTCTGATTTTTTTTATTATACATGAATGTATCTCTTTATTCTTAAGGACAGCTCAATGCCGTGTCTGTCTGCACTGACTTCAGCTTCAAGCAACGAATTGTGAGGGATCATTGGGAACCACTAGGGAGGAGGAGATGGTCAGATTGGCAATGTTTATACCTCCTGGAATTTATGGGGTTTCTACACCTTTGTGAAGGTTACTTGCATAAACGTCTATGAAGTAATTTCAGTGGGAAGAGAAAAGGGCTGCCTGATGTCCTGATTCTTAGGAGATGATTC
This sequence comes from Sceloporus occidentalis, assembly GCA_023333645.1. NCBI lineage: Eukaryota > Metazoa > Chordata > Lepidosauria > Squamata > Phrynosomatidae > Sceloporus > Sceloporus occidentalis. The sequence continues at coordinate 8,942,520 of JALMGF010000040.1, read as the reverse complement.
ACTAAAGCAGACAGGCAAGTTTGCAGGATGGTTACAGTTTCTACTCACTAACTTCCAATTTAGCTACTTCTGCAACAGAGGCAAAGCGTGCTCAATGCACACTCAATGTGGTGTGAGGACTCAACGTTTCTGATTTTGCTGTATTCCTTACAATGGAGGTAAATGCTCTACTGGAAGAAATGGGCCGAACTTCCCATAGAAATACTCAAAAATCTTTTGGAAAGTATTCCCAGAAGAGTGAAAGCTGTTAAAAAAGGAGGACCCAACTACATAATAATGTCTATATATATATATATAGAATGCAATTTCATCAAAGTCCCAAAGTGCCAACGCTGAACTGCTGGACATCTTCCAATTCCGAAGGGAAGTAAGCATATATTTTTCATCTGCTGCACTAAGTTTCCTTGGCCAACCACTGTGTCTACGGTCCTCAACATTGCTAGTTTCTTTGTGCTTCTTCCAAAGAGCTTGGAGGAAACACATGGAAACCGCTGTCTAACTAGAAATTTCTGGCTGGGACAGACCGTGCGGATCCAGTATAACTACCTTGTGTCTTGTTGCTGTGCTCAGTCTTGCCATGGTGTATGACCTTTGACATTCAGCAACCTTACCTTGTTAGTAAGTTTGGCTGTTGCTCACCCTGTTTTATTCCTCCTACACAGCTGTTATATTGATTTGATTATATATATATATATAGTTATATACGTAGATTCAGGCCACCAATATGAAATATCAATACTGATTACAGTCCATTTCTTTTTTCTGGGCTTCTTCTTGGGCACACCTGACAGCCCCGAGAGACAGCAAAAAAGTTTAGAACAATAAGTCATGCAGAAGCTTCTTTCGATGCACACTTAAAAGAGTAGAGTAGGTAAGTGCTTCTGACTGGGGAATGCTGGGTATAATCATACGTGTTCTACTTTATTTCTAGTTCACAAGACAAAAGTAAATAATTCTCATTGACACTCATGACATCGTTTATTCTTTACACTGGTTCGGGGACTTAATCCTGCAAGACATATTAAGCTAATACATAGCAAATCATCACAAGAAGGGTATTAGTATTAGTATAATGACTTCTTGTTAGTATGCAGCCTCCTTTTGTTCCAATAAATATTTTTTCAGGTTTAACAGTTTTCCTGCTAAATTTACTTTAAAACATTAGAGTAATAGATCTCTGCCAGGAATAAAGAATTCAGCGAATCAGTCCCATGAGCCACAAACACTGTCCAGAAGTCACGTTAAGTCTTCATTCTGGGTACTGCACTAATTGAGCTGCAGGTTTGTGATTTCTTCTCTGGGTTAGATCATAGGTAACCCTTAAAGACAGCTTTCTCTAGAGCATCCTCTTCATTAATGTACTGAACATGAGATGGAAAATTGGTGCAGTCATACCGGCCACAGGTTCTCACATATTCTAAGAAATCTGGAATTCCTGGGTAAACAACATTATCAGCCAACAAAACCGAGCCTTTCCTCAGCAATTGACATTCCTGCATAAAGGAAAGAGGGTATAGAAAAATAGAATTCATTATTATTAATAATGACTGCTTATCATGCCTAAGTTAGAATCAGATGTAACTTCTTTGTCACCCACCTACAGGTTTACCATTTATGTGCTCATGCATTAAACAGTGCATTCATGATCCCCTGCTCCATGCTGTCACGGATGGTACAACTCTACTGAACCATTTAGGCTAAGGACTTGGCAGGGGCATCATTTCTATGGGTCTAGAGGGGCAGCTTTCCCAGGCAATGCAAGGTAAGGGGCATAGTTGAGCCACCCAGTGGTGATGACCCTGCAACAACCCTGTGCTTCTCTCCACTTCTGAATGGGGATGTGACATGAGCCTGGGGTGCAATCAATATCCTTGCCCCTTGCTAATTATGGCTCTGGGACTTGGGCACAGCTGCATTCCCTGGAACTCATGTAGGTATGTAATTGAGGGTAACAATAGTTGATTTTATTTCCAGGTATGAGATCTCACCTCCAGCAGTTTGGTATCTATAAGATATCTGTCTTTCCAGTGATCCACAAACACAAAGTCTAAAGTGTCCACTTGGTATTTTTCCTTCAGCGCGGGGATGATGTCTGCAGTGGAGCCTTCTATGACTTGCACCTGAAACCACAAGGCTTGCATTGGTCTATGTATTTTCTATTTACAGAATTTCCAGTTACAGGTAAAGAGAACACACATGCAGATTGCTGGTTCACGGAGGAAACATTAAAAACCTCTTTGTAACATTTTGAGAAATTTAAAAACATAAAACATCATGTATTTCTTATTATCTTTATTTTTCCTCTCCTGGTCTTTAGTAAAGTAATGAGTCTGTTTACACATATTCCGCACCTGGCACTTCAGTTCACTGATCAAGCCCTAGGCTATGGCTACCGACTAAAGGGGACTATGAATGATGCTTCTAGATTGATACTTCCTTTTTAGGCAGTAATGGCACAGAATGAAGAGACTAATTGTCAGTGCAAATCCCTAAAAGGGAATATTCAGCTAATTAGTGGATAGTAAGTTAACTGGGAAAATTAATGATTGTTGGACGCTAATCTTAATTAAGATTGGCAGTAGGTATACTTTCGACCACTCATACAGTTACTGTCTTATTAAAAGTAATCCCCTGACAGTAAGTAGAAGATACTAACTAAATCAGACACCGACTGAAATTCATTGAATATGCGCTTTACGTTCTGATTCAACTGCTTATCCAGCCTAAAACAGAGAGATGTTTATACCATGTCCTGGACTCCAGCAAATTCAATTATCTGCTTGGCCACAGCAGCGTGAATAGGGTTCATCTCTGCAGTAAAAAGACGAGCTCCTGGCTTCAAAAGGCGAGCTATTCGGACCGCAGAGTATCCACAATATGTTCCCAACTCCAGTACAACTGATGGCTCTGCTTCTATCACCACTTTATCCAGGATCAGCCCTAAAAAAAGGGATATGTTATAATCATACAGGCAGCACCTCATATATTTGGTTTTACAGCAACATCGACTAGTGAAATATAAAAAATATATTATCCTAAATGCATCACACTAAAATGTATTTTCCTTAAAAAATATATTTTACATTTTAAATATTTAGGAAACATGGAGAATGTGTAATATCATGGATAAAGGATATTCTGTATTTACAATCAGCTCATTTAAATCTTTTTCATTAAAGGTAGAGAGGTAGGTTGGGCCTTTAGTTCTACTGAACCTCGTATAAAACTCAAATAAGAGTGTAAGAAGTAAGACTGAAAAGGAATCTGCTTACCTTTCTCATCTCCCACATTCATGGCCCATTCCTTATGCGTACAGTATTCATCTATCGTATCCACAACGTTTTGGGGGTCACCACGGACAGCATTCTGCAGCACGAAATCCAAGATCCTCTGTTCCTTTGATTGGTCCATGGTAGAGTATGAGATACAGTGGATGTCTCAGTTGTTCATGCAGCGATGCACTAAGGTAGCATAAACATGTAAGAATTGTGCATTTATTATTTAGTTATTAAACAAAATACAAATATTAAAAACCAAGCAGGCAATATGGATGAGGGGGAATTTGATAAGAACCATTTGGTCTATCCAGTCCGCCCATGCTTTCACAGCGGTAAAAACTATATGCGGTTCTTGGTGAGGGGCTGGCTGGTCCCATATTCTTAAAAAAGAGCCGGTCCGCTCATGGAAGCAGGAAGAAAGCAGGGTCACGTAACACAACGTTACTCAGTGGGGGAGGGAAACTTGCTTTACCTGCCCCCCCCAGCCCCTGGGCCAGAGGATGCCAGCCCTTACCTGTTCTTGGTCGCAGTCAGAATAGACTTATGCCTTAGAGGGATACTGCAACCAGAAATGTATCACCAAAAATGACTTGCTATTGAATACTGTACCATAGCCCTTTATATGTGCTGGTAGGAAACGGGTGATGCATTGTATATGCGCCCACGAAATGGGTCTGTTTCGTCTTGGTAGTTCAGTACATACATATGCATCTGTATTGTTTTTGTGCCAAAAGATGTCTTTTACAAAATAGAGTAGAATAAAGGAGCGGTATAACTGTGATATGAAGAGGTCAAGTAGTCATAGTTTCTGAAATTTACTTCTGTCCTTATTTACCAGACAAGACCAGTGTCATGTACTTCTATAAAATGTATAAACATAAACCATAACATGTTTGGTCCTTTTGTGCATCCTGAATGTAGTGAAGATACTGTTGTTTTATACAGAATGGGGCCTGGAGCAGATGCCCCTCTATGGGCCTTCCCCCTAACCCAATGGTACCCAAGTGCAAGGGAGAAGGGGGTCTTTGCACCTGCTGGTACATATCTCTGTACTAACGTTGCCACCTTCATGGACTACACATTGTATGCTGCTGGGCTATGGAATATGATATCATCATGGTGCCCCAGACTATGGTAGCTTTTAAAGGAGCCAATGGGACAGCCATCATGGGCCCCTAAGGTAAGCCTGAGCGCAGAGCAATTACCCTATTTAACCCAGTGCATGAGAGCCTAGATTAGCGGAGAAGAGGTAAACATAGATGTATCACCAATGCTGACACCATGTACATTTTTAGGTGAGGTCAGTTCTTCACCATATTGGCTTTCAACACATGTATTACAAAATCAGAAACTCCAAAGTACTTAAAAAAAAAAAGAGTTCTTAAACATTTAGTTACAAAGACACCCTAAACATTGCTTGCAATTCAGTTAAATGTCAAAAACACAAAATTGCATAAACTCACCGCCACGTGAATGATAAGCTCAGGCAAAGTGATCCACGTTCCAGGTGAGCTGGAAATGTATGATATAACACCTAGACCAGGGGGTCGGGATAAATACCAAGACAGTGTCCTATTTCACACACCTCACTGGGTGTGACTTTAAAAGAAAGAATTACTCTTGCTTTTGGGCCTGGGGAAATAGGAAAGCCCCACCTCTCCTTACACTGTTACGAAGGTTTGTCAAGGAGAAAAATACAGAAATACAATGTAGACTGATTTATATCGGCCATTTTTCCAAGACATGTATACGTTTTGACCTGTGTGTGTGTGGAGTATATGGAACGTATAAACTCACAGAAGGCAGTTACTCCACAGGTATAGATTGATTGAGTTTATTTAAGAACAGAGCATGCATTATATACAAGATGAACTGCGATGCAGAGCACGAACATCAGCGGCTTAACCAAGTACATGCTGCGATAGCTTCTGTATACTGTAAAAAAACAAAGCAAAAGTGATGCAAGATACAGAGAAGTGATCACATCACACAATACAGGAAAAAAAGGATTTAACGGTTCCAGGGGTGCAGAAATAAGGGCTTTGCATAAGGAATAACACCTGAGAATTGGGGGAGGAGCAGGGTATGTCAAAAGTCCAAGGGATGGGGTATCAGGAGAGAGCCTGTCAATGATGGAGTAGTCTCTGAGCAAGCAGAGGATCAGCCTGCGACAGTCTCGGACAGTGATCTGTTCCCAAGGATGAGGTCACCAAGAATCCTCTGTACTACATCCATTTCTTTAGACTAGACCAGGTGGGATGGTGTCCAATAATGTCTCCCACTCACCGTTAAGGCTGCTCAGGCATCTGATCTTACGCTTTATTGTGCCGCCCCATGATTCTGATTTATCGGACGCTGGTATTAAATGGCAAAAGCCCTTCCTAATTCCTAGTCCAGTCCTGCTTAATTTTTTTAAGCTCTGTAAGCTTTCACGATCTTCATGTTTTTTTTTTAACTCTAAATGCCTAAGGATTGTACACATTCTACAGGCACTGATTACTCCAAAAGTTAATTAAATGTTAGCTGCTATGTGGGTTTCTTCAGCAAGAATGTCTGGCTGAACTCGAGAATCCTGTAATTCTACCCGGTATGTGAATTACTAGAGGTCTTTAAAAGAGGTCAGAAGAATTTGAGATTTTATCTAAACGCCCAAGGTGTTTTTTTTCAAATGTGCCCAGTCATTCCTCAATGTTCCGAGTAATGTTAGAGTCCTATTTGTATGGATGGAGTATATTTTTAGCACTTGTCTCTCAGTGTTAAAATTGATGCTGTAAGCAAAAATACTTTTTTTTAATTAGATATTTGCTTACACTTACTTTCCGTTCTATATAGGCATTCATTTCAGAATGCAAAAAAAAACCCAAAAACATTTTTTCTACTTGGTTAGATTAAAGATTTTTTTATCCTTCTAAAAACATGGAATTTTATTTTTGCGGATGATTATTTAAGGAGGTGGTATGATGGACACACTGACCATTATTTAAAGGACAGGTACAGTATATTTTTCAAAAGTGATGACCTGTAGTATGTGGGATGTATAACCCCATAATAAATGCCTTCTGCAAGTTTATACTTGCCATGTACTGCAGGGTAGTCCTTTCAGCAACATGTAAAATGTATATGTGTCCTGAAAAAAAAAATAGAAAGACCATCCCTTCTTTATAATGACTATTCTGAGAACTTTGTAAAGGTGAAATATTCAGCAGTTCATGATATGCATGGCCACATCAGCCATTTTCTCCAGGACACCCTGCAGTATGTGGAATGTATAAACCCACAAAAGGCAGTTAGTTATACACATTGCAGGATAGCTCTCCGTGTTTGCTGGTGAGCAACACGTGAAAACCAATGCATGGACTGCATGGGTATTATGCTTGTATAGGCTTGAAGAATTGCAGTATTATCCAATCATCTCAACCATCACTTACATATTTTTTGATTGGCACAAGAAAAACTCTTTGTGCCAATTTATTCCCACACATCCTCAATAAAAACATATTTAGGATGATTTTACAAAAAGCCCCTAAAAAAATCCTCATACCCAGGCTGAATAATGGAGGACATTTGCTCTTTATCCATCTGTTTGCAGACCTCAGTTGGTTGCTTCAGTCTCTCGAGTACTAGAAGCCTACACGGAATGATAGCATCCTTATCATTCTCTCCAGAGCCTGTTTATAATAACCATACTGTCCACAATTTTAACACAGCAAATTAACCTTATATTCTCATAAAAGTTACAGTACAAATCAATACACCTTTGCTTCTTAACTTTTGTCCCCAAGGCTTTGTCTCCCACCCACTGCTCCAGGGAATGCAGGGGGAGGGCAGATGAAAATCTATAAAAAGCCAGTTTTGCTTGACTGGATTTACAGACAATTATTGTATCTACTGGGACACTCAGCCTGCCCCTTGATGACACATTTGCCTGCTGAGCATAGATGGGTGTCTGCAGGGTTCAAATTCAGAAAACAGAAAACTAGAACCTACATCTGCTAGCAACTCCCCTAAAACTGAAAAAAAATCAGAACCAGCATTAACTTTTTCAGAAATTTGAGTTAAAGTAGCTGTTGGATTTGACCACATGGGCCAGTCTTCATCCCTCACGTGCATCAATGAGCCTTGGGTGCTCTTGACCCTGTCGTCAGTTCACTGCTTTTCCTTGCTGCAGTTTTGGGGATGCTCTGACCCATCATCTAACCATCACAATGTGGCCCTTGTCTAAGTCGCTCAGATCCTTACACTTGCCCATTTTTCCTGCTTCTAATAAATCAACTTTGAGGATGAAATGTTCACTTGCTGCCTATCTGCCACCCACTGACAGGTGCCAAAGATTTTTCAGTGTTATTCATTTCACGTGTCAGTGTTATGGCTGATCGGTGTAAATACATACTATATGGACAACAGTATTGGGACACCTGACCATTACACCAATAGGGACTTTTATGACATTGCATTCTAACAACATAGACATTAATATGAAGTGGTCCCTCCTTTGCAGCTATAACAGCTTTCACTCTTCTGGGAAGGCTTTCCACAAGATTCTGGCGTGTTTCTGTGGGAATTCCAGATGGTGAAGCTTGATTGATCCCTCCAGAGAACACATTTCCACTGCTCCAGAGTCCATTTGTGGTGTGTTACACCCCTCCAGACAATGCTTGGTATTGCACATAGCGATGTTTGGCTTGAGTGCAGCTGCTCAGTCATTGAAACCCATTTCATGAAGATCCTGATGCACAGTGCTTGTACTGATATTGCTTCCAGTGGCAGATTGGAACTCTGTAGTAAGCGATGCTACAGATGACAGATCATTTATATGCACTACGCTCTTTAGCTCTCAGCAGTCCTGCTCTCCATGGTCTACCACTTTGTGGCTGAGCTGTTGCTACTACTAGACATTTTATCTGGGCTGGTCAGCAATATGTAAAAGTTATGTGTCCTGGAAAATATTGCGGATGTGCTTCCCCTAATGCCCCCACACCCTTCTGTATTGCCCCTAGCTAGCCCCACATTGTATATTTATCCCACCACCGAGTCCTTCCTGTAGTATTGATTTATGTGATGCCCCCAGCCAGCACCGCTTTATGAATTAATGCTCCCCCATTTAGTATCATGTCAGCCCTGGCACCCCGATTACATCCACAGGATCTGCCCAAACACCCAGATTGGAAGCAAAGGACTTGCCACCTTTGCCCCACAAACAGCCTGCCTGTGGCATCCCAGCCTCAAAAAGCCTCCTTGTGTCATGCTCCCCCTCCCTCACTTACACATCCATGCTATCACACATATATTCATTCACAAACATTTATATACTCATTCACAGATACTCATTCCCTCATACTTGTTCATATAACCTTACCCACCCCCTTACCTGAACCGCAAAGCTCTCGGTGCTGCTCGCAGACTCTCAGAGGCCGCTGCTTCCCTCTGCATTGCTTGCACTCTGTGCGAACTTCCTTTGGACCGCCCAGGGGGAAACAGGAACGCAGCAGGGTCATGTGACTCCACTGGGTAGCTGCTTCCCCTGGGCGGACCGAGACGTTGCTCGACAGTGTGTGTGCGAGCAACGCACAGGTAAGCAGCAGGGCCCCTGTGGAAGTCATAGTTGCCCATGCCCACTAGAGTGACAAGCCGGGTCACAGTTGCAATCCCTGCGGTTGCTGCAGGCAGGGCCGGCTTTGGGGTGTGTGACCTGTGCGACTGCACAGGGCGCCACACTCCAGGGGGCGCCGCCGTGCGGTCCGCCGACGCCACGGGGTCCGACGCCACCGTAGCGTACCGCTGCCACCAGCAGCGTACCTAGCGGGGGGGGGGGGGTCCGCACCCCTCCAGAGACGGACAGTGATGTCCGCTGCTGGAGGAGCAGGCTTGCAAGGGAGCGGTATCGGAGGTCTTTAACAGACCGCCGGCTCCCTTGAGTGATTTTAAGTGGGTTCAAGGGTGTTATGCTGTACCATTTCCAATGTCTTTTTCATGATCTAATTATGCTCTAAAAGTACATCATAACTCCCATCATTCTATACTGTTCCATACAGTGGCAGAGCTGGGAGGCAGAGGCCTTGCACCCCCACCGCAGGACTCCTGAAAGATAAGTGAACTTCAAAGAGGGAAAGGGTAGATAGTTAGGAAGGGGTAGATAGGGAGAACGGAGTGAGACAGGGGAAAGGGGGTAGATAGGGAGAAGGGAGTGAGAATGGGTAGATAGGGCAGAAGAGAGTGAGAAGGGGTAGATAGGGCAATCATACTCCTATCATGCCAAGTCTGCGAGTACATCCTGGAATCTGGGTATGCCTGGGCATGATAGGTTTTGCTGTCAATCATATATATATATATATATATAATATTGTTATTTAATTGTTTTGTCCTATTTTGGTGTGTTACTTACTTTAAATAAAAGTGTTAGATTTTTTTATGGTGTGGAGGGGGTCATATATTCGGTTTTGGCCAGGTAAATGCTGCACTTTCGGTTTCAGTCCAGAATTCGTTTCGGTGCATCCCTACTACTAAGCCAGACAATTAAGTGGTAGGCCTACACCACATCAATGTTTGGCGTAGTATATAGTGATTGGGGTTTTGTTACAAGTTTTTATTCCTTTCTTTTTTGGGGATGGGGGGGGCGTCAGAGGAGTAGTCCGCACAGGGCGCCAGAACACCTAAGGCCGGCTCTGGCTGCAGGCTCTTGCCCCACATCAAACATGGCCCTGGTGGTCACACGGCCATTTAGTTTAAATTGAGGGCAATTGCTCCTCAGCCCAGCAAGCCCCTGGAAGGGTTTTAGGCAAGATTGAGCTTGATGGACTTGTCTTTTTCAATCTAAATTGGAGCGACAGAGGAAGTGAGAGCGAGAGAAAAAACTTTAAGGGAGGAAAGAAAAGGGTAAAGGGGCAAACAGAGGAAGAAAGCTCTGAAGAGTAACTGACCCCTTTCACAGATTTTAGCATAACAAATTTAGTAAAACATACTACAACTTGGGCTATCCTCTACAGCTGCTCTAAGGCCAACATTTTTGGATAACTCCAAAAACACTTTATTTAAAAATGAATTTACCTACTTGTTTTCAGGCAAGAATGCACAGAAGTCATGGCCTGTTTGTAACTCTCAATGACTGGAGTTGCATACCCCTGGCTTAACCCCTTGATGACAATTGCCGGTCCGGGCACGTCACGGAAAAACAAGTCATTTTCAACAAAAGACGTGCCAGGACCGTCATTTGTTAAAACGGGCCCCTCCTGGGGGCGTCAACATCCGCCATACAGTGTATGGCGGCGGACGCCCGTTTTAAAAGCGTTTAGGAGGCAATCAACGATCACCTCCTAAACTGAAATGGTGTCGCTGGAATGCCTCTGACACCAAACACTTACTCCAGGATGGACTGTGACCGCTCCGGAGAGCGGTCACAGCCGCAGCTGCAGGCAGTCTTCACCATCCGCAAGATGGCGGCAGCCCGGGAAAAAAAACAATAAAGAAGCAAAAGTTCGCTACAAGGTCTCCAGACCCTCTAGAGAACTCTGGCTCCACTTGCAGGTTGAATACAGGTACTGCATTCCACCATGCAAGTCAATGGAGCCCAGCTTTCTAATCACAGTGTGATTAGTAAAAATAAATTAAAAAATAAAATAAAATTAATAATAATTAGAAAAAAATAGTTAAAAAAAAACCCAGTAAAATGGCCTGGCTCAAAGATGTACCAAATAGGGCATGGGCAGTGGATCCCCAAATGCCAAAGTTCAACGTTGAAAAATTGCTCATGCCCCAAATGTGGCCCTTTTGCCCCCAAACAGCCAGGCAAAATCATTCATGTGAGGTATCGCTGTACTCAGGAGATGTTGCTGAACACATATTGGGGTGTTTTGTGATAGTGACATATACGAGAACCTTTTAATTCATACCTGAAGTAAAATGTGTGTGACAAAACAAATGCAAAAAAATGACTACCACAAAGTTTGACAAAGACTGGTGGTAGATATGTTGCATAGAAAAAGTTAAAATACTAGCATTTGAAATACCCTGGGGTGTCTAGTTTTCAAAAATATATGGCTTTATTGGGCATACTGAAATGGCCCGGCTCAAAGATGTACCAAATAGGGCATGGGCAGTGGATCCCCAAATGCCAAAGTTCAACATTGAAAATGCGCATGCCCCAAATGTGGCCCTTTTGCCCCAAACAGCCAGGCAAAATCATTCATGTGAGGTATCGCTGTACTCAGGAGATGTTGCTAAACACATATTGGGGTGTTTTATGATAGTGACATATACCAGAACCTGTTTATTCATACCTAAAGTAAAATGTGTGTGAAAAAACAAATGCAAAAAAAATTACTACCATAAAGTTTGACAAAGGCTGATGGTAGAATTAGTGCTTGGAAAGGGTTAAAATACCAGCATTTGGAATACCCTGGGCTGTCTAGTTTTCAAAAATATATGACTTGATGGGGTAAATTGCATTGGCCGGCTTCAAAGATACCCGAAATGGCACATGGGGGGGAAGAATGACCAGATTTGGAAAAAATGGCTTTGAAATAGCAAAACGCTACCTGTACTTATTGCCCCATAATGTGTAGAAAAAAAGCAAAAAAACATAAAAACATTGGGTATTTCTAAACTCAGGACAAATAGTAGAATCTACTTAGCAGGTTTTTTCATTACCTTTTATAGATGAGTAAAAGATTTTTCAACTAAAAGTTAGAAACAGTCATTTTTTTCTAAATTTTTCACCATATGTTATACTTTTTCTAATAGTAAATAATATGATACAATCAAAACAATGTCATCTAAAGAAAGCCCTTCTTGTCCTGAAAAAAACAATATCTAATGTGTGTGGGTTCAGTAAACGGGAAAGAAGAAAATTACAGCTAAACACAAGCAGCGCAGAAATTTTAAAACGGCCATTGTCACGAAGGGTACAAAAAGTAAAATCAGCCTTTGTCACGAAGGGGTTAAACATGTTTATTTTTATTTATTGTTTTATACAGCATCATCATGTTCCACAGACCTGTACAATGGGAATGTTATTGTCAATTTTAATATTGGCCATTTTCCAGGACACACACATATAATTCTTGTGTTCCTAACCTGCTTGTCTTAAAAACTAACCTTCGTATAAACAAAATGCAGTAATAATTAATCCCTACAAGGGAATGTGATGGTACATATAGCAGAGATAATCTAATTTAATTAAGGTTGGTAAACATTATAGTGTACTTTACTACATTCATAGAGTTGCTGTCTTAGTATCTTCTGCTTACTGGGAACAGATTGCTAACAACAGAATAGGACACTGATTCAACTGTTGATATAGTGTGCCCTGAACTCAGAACTAATTATCTGCTAGGCGATAACATGGACTGCGTTAATCTCTGAGGTGAACTTGTGGGTTTAGCTTTGGAGAAGTACTCCAGTATGTCCTTAGTGCCTGTTCTACAGACTTGGTTTCCATATTTGCAGTCTTGTAGGGTGTTTCTTGTAAAAATCACTTAACATTTCCCCCAAGAAAATCCTCTTTTTGCAGGTTTATAAATGCAGTCTTCATGTTAAACCCATTTTTCTTATAAGGGTAGAAGGATATATCTTATACCACTAGCTGGACATCATTTAAAATTGTAAGAGGGGGAGAAGTAGCGTGACTAGATTTATTCAATGGTTTGTATCTGCTGTCAGCTTCTATGTTTCTACAGTACCTTGTAAAAGTATTCAAACCCCTTGGCATTTTTCCTATTTTGTTGCTTTACAACCTGGAATTAAAATGGATTTGTATCATTTGATTTACACAACATGCCTACCACTTTGAAGACGCAAAATATTTTTTATTGTGAAACAAATAAGACAAAGTAAGTCATACCACACATTCTCAATTGGATTGAGATCTCCATCCCAGTCTCAAATCTCTGGATGAGAGAATTTCCCTGTATTTAGCGCCATCCATCATTCCTTCAATCCTGACCTTTCAGGTCTTTCACCTGGTCCCTGCTGATGAAAAAACATCTCCACAACATGATGCTGCCATCACCATGCTTGGGGATGGTGCTCTCTTGGGTATGTGCTAGACATAACATTTTCCTTGATGGCCAAAAAACTTAATTTTAGTGATTATTATATTTTAAAAAAAGATTTTCGTTGGTCTACTTAGAGCCCATTTAACACATCATACACGACAGTCTACTAACCCCCACAAACTTTTGTGCTACAGTACCATGCACTCTGCAAGGTCCACCATGCAATACTGAGGGTAGCAATGTAATGTGCTAGAATTTATAATCTGTACATAAATACATGTACATTAAGATGTGGGTATTCCCTTATTTACCATCATGAAAATGTCAACAATGCAGAAAACAAGTATATTTACTGATTAATGGAGAAACACAAAAGATCAGTTTTATCCACTGTAGTAACAGAAGTAATTACTTAGAGCTCCTAATACTGGCAGAGTAAAACACTATTTATCCCCTAAACACTGCCTTTTCTAAGGCATCTTTTTCATTCATGTACTCCAAATACGATGGATAATGTGTGCAGTCGTAACGGCCACAGGTCCGAACATATTCAAGAAAATCTGGAGCTCCGGGGACAATTACATTATCTGCAAGGACGACTGAGCCTTTTCTAAGCAGGCCACAACTCTGAAAAGAAGGAAAGTGTGTATTAGGTATAAGCAGCCTTCAAGCAAGAATAAAAAATACATTTTAGTAGTGTTCCATCTAGTACTGTGCTACTGCTGAACAGCAAAACTACACCCAGAAATCATACTTTAGTCAAGCAGTAATTTTTGTCTGGAACACTTTATTATCACGTGAGCCAAATGAATGTAGCTTCCTAAAGATTGTGTATTTTTGAAGCAAGTACACCTTCAGAGGTGAGTGTGTAATGAGACATGCAAAGAAACATTGGCCTGACACACTAGATACTAACAAACCTTTAATAAAAATATTCTAACTATATATAATTTATATGGGTGCAATTAAAGTTTACTAAGACGACAGCACTGGAAAACAGAACAGACCATGAAGCTTTGTATATTATTTCTCAGAGAAAATATAAATAGGTTATTGATTCAGAAGTCAGGTTACATCCTGGTGGTAAACATGAGACCCCTAGACAGACTGCTCTGTTTCAGAAGGATTTATAAAAATAAAACGAAGAACATGCAATGTATTACAATACATTGCAATAGCTTTTTAGAATGTTTAATGAACCATAAGCATTTCTCATTAAGGTAAGGCTTGGAGACCACATATCTAGAAATATAGAAAGCAAAGGGGTGCATTAGGTGTATGTGTGTGGTAGGTTATGCTTTTAATTCTACAATACACAGAAACCTACACAATAAAGCAAATGGCATGTTTTTTGACACTCACTTCCAAAAGCTTTGTATCCGATGTGTATTTATCTTTCCAATGATCAACAAACACAAAATCCAAGGTGTCCACTTCATACTTCTTTTTCAGCTGAGGGATAATGTCACCTGTGGCACCTTCTAATATCTGCACCTAAAAAACCCAGAGAACAGATTTGAAGCATACATAAAATATTAATTTCTTTGTGACTGGAATACGTATATAATGAATAATCTGCGACAATGCTGAAATAGTAACGCAAAACATATTTTCTGCAACACCCAGGTGTAATCTGCTGTGAAATTAGGTTTGTTTCTTTTGTTTTAAAGCAGGAAAGTTGAAGTAAGAACCCTACAATGTTAAGTATTACATCAGCAGCCTCCTTGCCTGCGGGTAAGGCTGGGATTTAAACTGTATCTCTGTATGAGTGGTTTCCACATTCCTACTTTGAAACCTATGCCAACATCTGGCAGACAGCAAACCACTCGTTATTCTAGCTTAACACCCTAAGCCCTAAAAACACACAAAACAAACAAAAAAGACTGCTAACATTTTCTTACTGAATGTAAAAGAATGCTTTTTAACGAGCAAAAATTATTTTAGTTCCTAAAACAATCATATAAAGTGGTTATACTGTAAAGCTAAGAGTAAGAGGAGCATACTGATCAAGTGAAAAATGCCTTTTTGGAGTCGAGAAGGAATTTCTCCACTTTTTTGAGGCACAACAACTGGAAAATTGCGTGGGGTTTTTTTTGTCTTTCACATAATGTTTTTTATGTTCCTATGTTAGATTTAATTAGTAAAGCCAACCAGTTTTATCTCAAAGCATGGATCTACCTTGTCCTGAAGGCCGGCAAACTCAATCATCTGCTTGGCCACAGCGGCAAAAGCTGGGTTCATCTCCACAGTGTAGAAGCGGGCACCAGGCTTTAATAAACGAGCTATCCGGATGGCAGAATATCCACAATATGTACCTAGCTCGAGCAGGACAGATGGATCAGTCGCCTTCACTATTTCATCTAGGATCAGACCTAAAATTAAATCCACACAGTTGATAAGAAAAAAAACCTCTTTTTGAAAGTGAAAACTTGAGTGATTTCCATGCAATAATACATTAGAAAACTTGCTTTATGTATATAACATGAGAGCAGCCATCTTCATAGCATTTGGAAGATTACTGCTCTTAATGAGGTTATTTCTCCTCTTTTGTTAATTGACTGCTTCTCTTTAGTTAAAAGCTGTCTTGCTAATCATATGATGCACAATAAAGTGCATATGATGGTGGGAGTACCCCTTTATAAGCTTAAGAGCATCAGTTGCTACATAGCATGCTTTCTTGGGTTCATTAGTGAAGGTAGCAGGTAAACATTAAACCATCTTACCCTTCTGATCGCCTACGTTCATGGCCCACTCCTTCTGGCTGCAGTATTTGTCGACATTATCCACAACGCTTTGGGGGTCGCCACGTACTGCGTTCTTGAGAACAAATTCCAAAACTCGTTGTTCCTTTGTCTGAGCCATGAATAAATCTTTGATTCGGTTTACAGTCTCATGAAAATAAATCTTGGCGAGGGTGCGTCTTTTACTTTGAAGTACAATTAGCAAAGTTATGATAAGAAGGATGCCAAAAACAAACAGAACTGTGGTCAAATCCAGCATCTGAAAATAAAAATAATATTCATAGCAAGTCACAATATATTAAGTCACAAATCTGACGCACAGTACCACAGCAAAGCATTGTACCAAACATCTTAGTTCATAATCCCACGCCACATGCAAATGTGTCCACCGCTTGTGGGACATTCCACGTTTCCCATAGAATACTGTATTTCGTCAGGTGCTGCCACCTTCTTTAAAGCTGCTGCTCCACCTAGGGGGGGGGGCTCTTAAAATATCTCCAGATAAGGGCTGCATCATGTAGAGTGAAGTAAAAGAAACCTGTCATTTTGGTTTTTCCTTAATGCTCCGTCACTTAAAAACTGTTTAAAAGTTTATAGAAATACCATATATTACATGAGAGCAGTCTGAACGCTTACAGTCACCCCCACTTGCCATTTCAAGCATGTAAAACAGAAAAGCCTTACAGACCCCAATACACAGCGACGGGAGTGAGTTATGGTGCGATAGGCGCTGCTGTTAGCACGTTTTCCAAGTCTTTATTCAACTAACTTCCCACTAACTGGTTTAGTTTGCTCGACAAATTATATTTTGATTTATTCAGGACAAGTAGGGCTTTTGCTTTCAAATCATAAATATACGCACACACCTACATTTAGTATGAGAGAAAAAGAAAATGAAGAATAATTAATGGCTTCACTGTAAACAATCAGCCATTTGTGCTGATTTTGGAAAAACCTTATATGCCTGGTACTGTCATCTATTTCAGGTGTTACAAGGGTTCATTAGCATTTCATTCACAGGATATTTGTAAGTACAGAAACAACTCATGATTTGTATTCAGAACCCCCCCCCCCCCCCAACATGTATGGGTAAGGCATTTTTGAATATCATGAGATAAAAATGAGAACACATTCACCTGAGCACATAGATACTGCGTACGTGTGGTATGTCACAGACGAGAGACCCCCATCAGAGCGCAAAGAGGTGTCACTTTGTTTCAGTGAACTGTGAAGGAGCACTTCTTGCTTTTGGGGGTGAAACTACCAAGTGATTAAGTCACTCGCTATTGATAGGTGAGACTGATGATAAAAAAAAAAAAGGCTAAAAATATACATTGTACAATTAAGAAACTGACACGTTTAGGTCACTAACATTGATCAGTGAGACAGATGAATAATCAGTGAGCTAAAGGGAAAATTACGTATTAAAAATGTTTGTTATATTTATATTTAGCCTTTTCCTATGAGCACTGTGCAAAGGGTCATTAAGTGTCAAATATGAGATCACATTTTGCCACTTTGGATAAGGCACAACAGGAAAAAAAAGTAGGACAAATTGGGGAAAGAAAAGGAAGATGAAGATCTGTATCAGAATACAACCAGGTGGCAATTAAAAATCTTCTCTGTACCCATGTACCCTGTTACAATTCTAACGCCGGATTTCAGTACTAATATATATATATATCTATATATGAGAGAGTGTGAGACAGAGTGTGTGACTTAATAGATATCTCCCATATGGCAGGGGCATCCAACCTGCGGCCCTCCAGCTGCTACAGGACTACATCTCCCATCCTCCTCAGCCAGCCCCTTAGCCGAAATAGCATTATGGGAGATGTAGTCCTGCAGCAGCTGGAGGGCAGCGGGTTGGACGCCCCTGCCATATGGGATAGGAAAAGCAGAACTGCTCTGTAGAAAACATTATGAATAATCACATGAACAAAGCAGGCAGTGAAAAGAAAAGAAAAAAAACCCCTGAAGCCCAGGGGGCACTAACATGTAGATCACAAGCTAGGGGTGGTTTTCAGGCTACAAAAGAGCAGCTCTCAATCTGTCTAAAGGGCAATAAATTAGTAAACTGTTTAAAATACACCCCAATTGCTAAAAAGCCACATCTTAGTCCCCAATATTTTTGTAGCCCCTTTCAAAATGGTTTACTAACCATAAGTACCGGTAGTTAAGCGATGGAGTCCGTTGTTTATATTCCTTAAGAAGCACAAAACTGTGGTCATACTTTCACAAAGCGAGGCATGTGACATGAGGAAATGTGCAATTTTAAATGTTATACGTGAACTTTTGATATATAACTGTAGTTTCTTTACATTTTGTTTTACATGTTGAGACCAGGCATTACACCTTCTTAGATATATGAAGCATATCCTTGAAACTGGGACCCTTAAATACTTTTTTAAAGCAAAAATAAAATAAAGCTATGACTTTTTTTTGGAGGGCAGAAAGCACCAAGACTATTTGACAGAATCCAGGCCATTATGTATTGAATTCTTGCACGCCATATCCAATTGTGTGAATTCTGAATATTCTACATGCATATTATAATAAGCCGGTTCGGCTTTGTGGATACAGTTGCTGGCATTTAAAAACAGATTGCATCACAAGGTAACTATTGCGAAAATCTAATGCAATTGTTTGGATATTGAATACAAAGATGTGTTTGTATTGCAGAAGCCAACGTAATTATTATATGAAGACGTTCACTAACAACCAGCCTGGTTCCCATAGTTTATTAAACACCGACATCTTTTAAGATGCAGATTACGTTGAGCGATACGAGCTGAATGATGGGAGTTATCATGCACACTCCTTACATGGATGTAACCAGACATTCACTTTCACTTGATAATACCGATGAGTATTTTATTTTCCTGAGGTAGTGAGTGTGACACTGCCACTCCTCCTGAGGTGGTGAGTGTGACACTGCCACTCCATAAAAGCAAAGCATGGCAAGTCACTTATATATATCAATGCTTTCTCTGGAAAAACCCAGACTCTGCCCCAACAACTCATACAAGTACAGCTTCTGTACACAGAAATTAAGCTATTTATGAAAGTAATGCCCTTACTTACTCAAAGAAGAGACGGTGGCGACTGCAGCCCTTTCAGCGACACTTCTCACACACGTCAGCTCTCCCAGTTTGACACATTATGAACATCATCCCACATCACTGTCCCGCCTGAAAATCATTTAAACTCTGCTATTGGTCATTCCGCGGGGACCTAAAAGCCACGCCCTCAAGCTTTCCGACAGCCAATGGGTGTGACGGGTCGCTGGTGGCGCTGCTCGCAGATCGCTCATCAGCTTGCATCATACTTTACAGTGCCGTAGGGACAAGCTCGGCACTGTAAAGTATGGAAGGGTTAAACTATAAAGCGCCATCACGTGGTTTCTACGCTTGATAAAATGATGACTCATCATGTATATGCAGACTTTCTAACAGAGAAACAGATCGCGCTCCCGTACGGTAACACTGTAGAAAATCGATTCTATAACTCGTTTCAACAGCCAATGCACTGGCCATGAAAGGCGTGTATTTCAAATTCTGGGCCCTTATATATACACACACAGGCATATATACATATACATAGCACATGCATAAGAGACGTGCGAAAACACAAAGATGCATACGCACTTAAATGCGTACATAGAGTTCACTAGTATTTCGTCACGGGAATGGTATGGTCCATTTTCCAACAATTAGGCTCCCCTGTGATTATAGGCTGTGCCAGTGCCCTCAATACATAGAAAGGTTGTGCACGTATAATGGCCTGGGAAAAACGGCACCCAAGTATTGTGTTTAAGCACTTCCAGAAAACTGACACTTATCGCTGGGTGAGTAACATATCTGCAAAACCAGCACTTGAAGGGTAGCTTCTTCAAGATATGTTATGCTTTTTTTTTTTCAATATGAAGCAGTAAGCTTGAGGAATGCATATGATCACTTACTTACCTTTCTGGTTCAGATGTCACGTCGTTACACCGCACAGATTACGTTACACGCAGCGCACTGTGCACAATAACGCTGTACGTATAGTGCAAACAAATGCTGCCCAACGTTCATTTTCAACAATGAGTGGCTTCAGGTATGGGGCATCTGACATCACCTTGAGCTAGCGCTGCGTACAAAGTCCATCGCGGACAGGTGATACAACTTGTTATTGACACAGAGAACTTGTGCAAAACATTCGTCTTTCCTGCTTTTCTGTTTCAGAATAACTGCCTACTTTACGCATTACTAGGTAAAATACAAAAAAAAAATGTATGACGCAACAAATAGAGACTTCCTCTTTAATGCCAAGGGCATAATATATCATGTGCTACATCACTTTAATATTGATGGCTGGTTGCAACAACTTAAACCACTCACACCAATCATGGTTACATTGAAGGAACACTTAGGCATTCAGGCTGGGTTAGCACAGATACAACAGAAGGAATCCCACAGCGAGAGAGACCCTGCTGGGGCCTCTGATGAACCCCTTGTGTATGAGAAAGAAAGGAGATCATAGTGAAAAAAGGGGGAAAAAATAAAGCGTCTGCCTCAAAATGTTCAAATAAAATTATATTTAAAGGGATCCCTGCTATCATTGCTACGATGGAGGCTCACTCTAGTTTCAATAGAGATTCCTATGATCTAAATAATAAAATAAGTAAAAAATAAAATAGTGAAAAAGAAATGAAATTTCCAGCATATTAAATTGGAAAATTACAGCAAACATTTTTCGGAATTGAAAACATTTCATGCCAACACCACATTACATCTGAAAAATAATCTTTAGGCCTAATAGGGGCCCAGGAGATCTGGTAAATCTGGGATTCTGCAGTCAAATGAGAGGGCTGGCTGTTCACTGGGACAACCCAGGATTGAAGAGGTGCCTGCCAGACAGGGCTGGTGCAAGGATTTTTGCCACGCTAGGCAAAACATAATTTTGCTGCCCCCCTGGCTCCACCCCACAAGCCACCTCTCCTTTTACCACACCCACTTATACCCCACCTCTTTTAATGCTTGTGATGCTGGGCCACCACCAACCAAGTCTCAGCAGACAGCAGCTCAGCATGAGCCTCCCCCTCCCACCAACATCTATGCGCAGGAGCGCAATTACAATAGGGGCGCCGCGCAAGCGTGCTGCGGCGCTCCCATAAGATCCTCCTAACTGGCTGACTCGCTCCCACGCATCCCCATAGTGACTGCGGCTGCCTACCTGCCATCAAGTGACCGCGGCCGCGCTTCTAATGAATGACTGCGGCCAGCCCTCCTGCCAGAGTATGTGTTTGTGTGTTTTAAGTCTCAAGTGCATTTCCTAGTGTGGGTTAGTGGCATAAGTCTGACCACTGTTTTAGGTGAAAAATAGACTTGTTCATTCTGATGCACATGAATTGGAAATTTTTAATCTTGGCAAATTCTGCATCTCTGCGGACATAACCTGGCACAAATTTCCTCCAAGAAGGTGGAGAACATCACCAAAAGTGCCACCATTTTGGCAGAAGTTCAGCAAGGTTATGTCCGTGGCGATGTGGATGAAGATAGTATATAATTACGAGATGAAAGAAGATAAACAAGAAGACAAGGAAGTGGAAGCAGAAGTGGTTGGCAGAGAAGGCAGGGAAACATTTAGAGAGTGGGAGAGAGTGAACGAGAAAGAATGTGAGTGAATGTGGGCACTGGGCAACAAATTTCATCTGAACCCAATGGGCAGGGTATAGGTAACTCATTGAACAAAATTGTCTCCGTTGTTTTTGGCCCATTAGCGCATATCTAATTGAAAATATACTGATTCATAACTGAAAGCTTTGTCTTTGCACAGTTTTTAAAGAGGTGCGTTTGGACTGTAACCGATCCTGGATTAGGGTTTCGTTAATGTGGATGTGGGGGGTGCTTGGACTTGATTGGGCCTAGCTCAGCACAAAACCTAAATACACCACTTGGTGCTTCAATATATTGTCATTTGCATGCTCTATTTAAAGGGTCAGAAGTGACAAAAGCAACAAGTAGTAAAAACCAGGGAATAAATATAAGTGCAGCAGTGATCAATCCCCATGGTAAAGCGAGTGTTTGTGGAAGTGGCACAGGAGGGAGAGAAGTGTATGTCACATTGTTGATCATCAGAGCACACTCCTTCCCACTGCATGGTCGATAAATACAGGGATAGGATAACCAGTAGTGAGATTTTTCTCACTGTGGGACACAACTCACTAGATTTTGTTTCAGAAGTTTTGAATCGCCCCATAAACACACGGTTGGTTCATTGGGACAAAAACATGTAGAACAATAGGTTGTCCAAGCACATCATGACCGCCCAATTAACAGCTATGCAGAGAGTTTTAGCAGCCTGTGTGATGTTTCTATCTATGAAACATTAAATGCAAGACATGATTAGACTAAAAAGTGCCATCTGTAAATGTTTAGGGCCCAAGGTTACCGGCTGCATTTTTCCAGCCCCAGTTTGGTTATAGAAAGACATTTAAATGCACACAGGAAAGGGAGCAAAAGTTGCAATTTCTACTATACCTTAGAAATCGACAAATAGTTTCTCATTGACAAATTATCCATTAGCCTGAGATCCTTGGTTTAATTATTTCTATAGCTTTTATAGAATCTACGTAATAAACTCTAGCGATCAAGAGCTTTGCCTTCAGGTACCAAGACAGGAGATTTCAACCAGGAAACAGGAACAGCACAGTTAAGAAATGTAATACGCATAACAGTTAAAGGTTATACAAACGGAAAAGTATTCTTTACTGAAAAGACTTCCAGAATTTTAAAATGTTCTATAAATGCAAACAACCTTTCAAATAAATACTACAGATGTAAGCCAAAAGCAGCCGCCCTCTTGCACACATAGCCTCTTTACATTATGTATTGGCCAGTTCTAGTTTTGTCCTACCATTTAAATATATAGATAAGGGTTATTAAAACCAAGCAACCAGAGAAGCAAACCAGCAGCTAGAAAGACAGAGTGTGAAATTCACCTAAACATGCTTAAAATTCCAAACAGCAAAAAAAAATAAAAAATGTACAAGTATATAATGACCTGATTTTCCAATTCATCCAATATTCCTCCCTATGTGGAAAATAAATATTCATAGTTTTGCATTTCTTTTGAAACATTTCTTTCAATTCTTGCGGGTTAACCTGCTGCTACACCAAGAACTGGGATTATATTTGAAAAGCCTTAATTGCTACGAGTGCAATAATACGAAATAACAAACTTTTGATACACAGTATACGCCATTATCTTTTTTTTTCTTTTTTTTGCACAGTACTAACCATTACTTGTAAGGAGGAATATTGGATCAACTGGAAAATCAGGTCATTAGTTACTTGTAGATTTTGATACACTAAGCGCACAGATAATTTTTTTTGCCCTTTGTATGTAAGGAGCCGTGCGTAAATTGTTGGTGCTACATAAATAAAAAATACTGCTTTATACTAAATCCCATGCATCTTGCGATGATTAGGTGCAACCAGCCACGTGGAGGCTTGCAATGAGTGCAGGGTACAGTAGCTAAAATAAACTCACATGGATTAACAAAGACTAACAAAGAATGCATTAATGTTTCTAATTCAAGAAGCAGCTTTATATAGTGACATACTATATATATATATATAATTGTGATTTATATAGCGGCATGATATTCCGCAGTGCTGTGCAGTGGGTAAACAGGACATAGCAAGTAGTACATAACATAACAATTGGACAGAAACAAAAACAACATCTATATAAATGTATGCCGTGCAGCCATGTCTGAGCACACAAATACATACTGTGCACCTCCCAGCTCAACAGAAATCAGTACCTTGCTGATCTTAAGCAGGGAGCTCTCGTCTTGTCCGTGGCAATGTACTGGGGCGCTGTGGACTTTATACTGGGTGCAGGCAGCTGCTTCCTATCACATTACATCACATCTCTCAATATGCTGTGGGCGCCTCTTTGTGCATACATTCTGAGCAGAAGGTTCGGGCTCTGTGACCCCCACTCCCCTCCCACTAGCTGATGCTCCTGCTGCAGTAACCCTGTAAATACCAGAGCATAATGAAACATTCCTATAGGTACTAGGATGACCTTTGGCTCAGTAGCATTCTAAGAGTTAAATCAACACTTGTGTTTCTAAAGTCTGAGGAAAAGTAAACCAAGAATGAATGTTCAGTGGCGGACTATAATTTCCAGATCTCTATATAATAAGTAATCCATCATCTACAGCGTCACATGCATTTTATATGTAAATTGTGGATTATCTGATATTGTATTCCCATGGAAACAGTAATAAATCCACTGTTTTCTTTTGTGTGCTTCAGTACAATGGCATGTCTGTGCATGGGGGATGCACTGAAAGAGTGGGGAGGGTCCTACATGCTCCACTGCAGCTAAGGCTTTGTGGCACACAGGAGGGCCCAGTTGAGCTCACAATACACAGATTATGGATGAGGGTTCTCCAAATTCCAAATTGAGCAAGAATAGAACTTTGCCACCCAGTTGTCTACTATGGCTTGGAGACATAGAAGACAACATAGAACCAGTTATGGTACTGGAGGCCATTCCCTCTATTGTAAACTCGTTTGAGCAGGGCCCTCCTCACCTGTTGTCTCTGTTAGTCAATATGTTATGTTACATACTACTTGTATGTCCTGTCTACCCATTGTACAGTGCTATGGAATTTGATGGCGCTATATAAAACAATAAATGATAATAATAATAAACAGTTCATCACAATAAGGAAATAGTAAAATTGTCCTAAAATGCCACACGGGAAGGCAATATTAAACAAAAAAATTCTTCTGGATATTTTCACATAGCATTTTTGAAAAAAAAACCATACTGTATCAGCATTGACTGATACCATTCCTTTTTACGAGACAGAGCTGTCTTTCACTTAGATAAACACATGGTCGGATGTGAGGCCCCACATTTGTCCTGCATAAGCAGTCTCAACCGCTCACAAATTCCCACCCCTTCTGAAACACTTCCATCCCTCATCTGCAAGGTTTCAGCACAGAATAGAAGGAGATCTCAAGTTGTATCCTTTATTGAAACTAGAAGCCAGTAACCATTATTTCTCCCTGAATAAAGTTATGGAACCCATTGTATTTCTCCTAATTCTGGGGAGCTGCCCTTTTTTCTTCTATGCCTACACTGGATCAAGGTTGAGACATGGAGAAGACGGGGAACTTTGCTGCCTCTTTCCACCACTGATCCTCTCACTTGCTGTAGTTATTTATAGCACCATCATATTCTGTAGAGCTGTACAATGGGTAGACATTACATGTAACAAGTAGTATATAGCATAACACGTTGACTTATAGAAACAGGTGAGAAGGGCCCTGCTCAAATGAGCTTACAATCTTGTAAGAGATACTATATTTCATGTTTCACAATTAAATAACAGATGTTTCTCATAATATGAGATTCATCTTCAGAGATAAAAAAAACATTTCCTGTGTGTGTTCTAGAGACACACAAACTGCTGGAGACCACATTTTTTTCCTTAGTTTTTGCTTTTCAACTTTGGTATGCTAATCTGTTTTGTCTATGGATGTTTGCTATGGTTAACATAATGATATCCTTTAGCACAGTAAGTTTGAAGATAAGTGTGATGGGAACGACCTGTACCCCAACTGGGTACACCCGCTGGACGTTGCTTCCTCCTCCCCATGGCCGGGACACCAGAGATTAACCCCTTCACCGCCAGACAGAACCAGCGTTGCAGAGAGAAGGGTTGCCTTACCACTGTGGCTAGCCGAAGCTGAGCTACACCGTGGGGCTATTGTCCTGAAAAGATCAAGAAGTGATCATAGCAGAGGACACAGTTCTTCAGGAATCTCGTCGGCACTGTAGTATACGGAAGTATAGCAATACAGCGCTCTACAGCCCTGATAAGGGCAGCACTGAGGCTTACCTTAATAACAAGACAGGACTCCTAGTGAGGTAAAACAGGGACTGTTTATTTGTGAAACACACAGGCTTATATACAGGTTAGATGAGAAACAAACCATAAATCATGTCCACATCTTCCCCCCTCAAGACAGTCCGATGCCATACTCTGGCCTCCGAGTCCCGCAATATCTGTACAACCTTAAATCGTAATTTACGGGGTGATTCTGAAGGAGTGGAGGCGATCCCGGGGTACCGATAGATAGCTCACAGTCCTGAGGATATCCTGTCCAAAAAGCAACGTGATCGGTCAAAGGGACCCTGAGCGGCAGCAGTTCAAAGATCCTGTCGGACGGGAATCTACAGGCGGCTCCCTCCCGGCTAACCCCGCCACACGTGGGGTATCTCCATACAACAGTGCTGTAGTCGGGCCGATGGTGTCCGGGCTACGAGGGGTTAAAGTCCGTGGGCAGGACATGTGGCACATGAACAGGATAACACATGAGGGAAGAACAAAAGCATAACAATAATCACACATATATTGGGACATACAGAATTCAGACAATAACTACCACAGACAGCACCGATTTACCCGGGCCGTCGCAATAGGAATCTTGCTGACTCCTTTGGTTTCTGTTGTACAAAACTTTCCATATACTATCACCAGTATATATCACCCAACTGCAAGTAGAATGAGGCATAAAAAAACACATGTCAAATTCCCCATGACTAAGCACATCGACCAGGTTACTATTCCCAGCATGTAAACAAGAACAGGTATTTCAACAACCCTATAGTAGCCTTTAGAATTCACGGCCCTTCTTCAGGTTAATTAAATCCAATAAAACAGTAAAATCCACTATGTTTTCTGTATAGCAATAGCAATTTGTAGGACTACAGTTCCAGGCAGAAACCCATTGTCTTCTTGTGATAAGAAAGAGCTATTATGGTTTTCTATTTCTATCTGCCTTGCTTTACAAGGAGCAGGATAAGCTAATCAGGACCCTCTTCTCCCCACATTAACATGTGTTAATGTTATTGCAAGTTTTCAATATTTTCAATTTTAATGGGATTTGTTATTTTAAATGCCATAGCGATTTCCTTTACATTTATTGTTACTGATTAATTTTTGTTGGTCTGCAGCACATGAAATATATAGGTGTCTTGGCAAAAAATGACTATTCCACATTATCAAGATATGCAAGCTTGGCATTTACCTGCTTTGATTTAACTCTACTCTTGTGTCCCACTTCTCCCATCTTGCCCTGCTAACCTCTTTTAGAGGGACGCTGGAGCCATCATATGAGGTTTAATGCAGAGTATGTGACAGCTGTGATGACCATTTAAATTTACGGCGTGTCCATATTGCATATCCATTTGCCCGTTCGTATCTGCATATGCGAGTTTGGGGAGGTGGCTTGACATGGCTCATTACCATGCTATGGTTGACAATGTCTGCAAAGGTTTACAATAAACAGACCAGCCAGGTTCATAAACATTATAAACAACATGTGGAGAATAAGTAAAGTCAAGACTCCCTGTAAGAGGAAATCTTAACCAATTTGGAATGAATACAGAATGTAACTAGTGAGGCAACAACTTACTGAACAGACAGGTGAAATACATAAGAGAAAAGAGTGAAGATCATGTTTTGGCAGCCAAGGAGTGTTACTTTCAAGGAACATTGTCCCTTTTTGACAGGGCTCAGTAATTACCGTATTTCCCCATGTATAAAATGCACCTTTTTTAGAAAAATTTGGGGTCTAAAAATTGGGTGCATCTTATACAGTGGTGGTAGAGTTTTTTAGAAATTGTTTTTTACTGGAAAGGGGACCGGAAAGGGGACCTGCTGCTTACCTGTGTTGCTCAGCAGAGTTTCTTGAACCGTCGCAGCGACACAGGAACTCAGTGGAGTCACGTGAATGCACATCGCATCACATGACTCCGCTCAGTTCCTGTTCGAGCAACGCAGAGGGAAACAGCGGCCCCCAAGGAAGTCTGCGAGCAGCACCAGAAGATCTGCAGTTCAGGTAAGGTGTGGGAGTAAATGAATGTGTGTGTGTGTGTGTGTGTGTGTGTGTGTGATAGCATGGATCCGTGTATAGGGGCACAGGGAGGGGGCAAAGGGAGGCTGAAAGTGATGTGCATGTACTGGCTGGCTGAGCATGATAGTAGTGCGATTGCTAACAATTGCTAGCAGCTAACATCAATCACACTCATATCATGCCCAGGCAGCCAGTACAATAACTTTAAAAATAAAAAAAATTATACTTGGGGTAATGCTGACCTCTGTTCTTGTCAATGGAACTCTAGAAGGCTATTAAAATGCAAAGGGAAAAACCCATGCATAACAGAGGGAGGACTAAATATATTTTATACAAAATATACATTTCTTAATGATTTGGTTTCTGAGTCTGCACACACTTGCTGACAGTGCTACTTTAAATGAACTTGATTTGGTATCTACAGGAGCCAGCTTTAGAATACAATGTTAGCAGTGTGTAGAGACTGTAGTGACATGCATTCTAGCATCTGCTTGGATGGAATCCAGTATAAACACGGAGCGGAGGAAAATAAATACCCGTAAAAGCACATTTTCACATAGTAATGTCTTTTAGGGGCACAGAAAGGGCTTGATTTCAATGACCCACCCAGTGGTGTATTTACTAGACTTGGGCACCAGGGGGCTCTTCGTGTTCGTCTTTGTGCTCGTCTTCGGGGGGAAAAAAACCTTCGTATTCCGCGAATATTCGCCCGTTCCTGTCTTCTCTTCGGGCGAATATTCGCGGACATTCTTCGTGCTCGTTTGATCTTCGTTTCCTTCCCGGTTGCCTAGCAGGGGTTAATACGGGGTTAACAACACATCGGAGCAGCAGCAGCTGCCGTGAAGGAACGTGTGTGCAACTCTATTGGTCGTTTCGGCAGGGGGCTGGTCTGGCATCAACAAGTGAATTGCAGAACGCACTTCATTCGTTGATGGCAGGCCAGCCCCCTGCCGAAACGACCAATAGAGTTGCACACACGTACTGAGGTGTACTGTACACAAAATGACCTAGAGACAAATGCTCCAAGGAACTTGGCCTCCGTTTATCATACACAGTCACACATCCATAGATGTTTAATAAAAGAATAGGGATTATTTTACATTTTTAAATTGATTTTGGACCACTTGTAATACATGCCTAACATTTGCTACCTATTCACAATGGCATACTTTGCAACAACCCAACTTTTACTGGACAGGACTGGAAAAAAGCAGGACTGTCCACCAAAATCTTGGGTGTGTTGGCAGGTATGCGGATGGAAAAATGTTGGACAAGAACTAAAAAATAGCTTAGGGTTAATGTACGGTTATGTTTAAGATTAGTAGCAGTGCACTGGTTTGGTTAAAGATGTATTATGTCTAAATAATAATTTAATTTTAATGAGTTTTAAAAAATTAAGGGGTTTATTTAAATGTATTTTAAAGTTAGATTTATTATTTAGTACTTTATTATATTTATTTAATGTTTATACTAGTGCTACCTACCGAGCTATAACTACCAACGTGTATTTGCATACCTAGATAGCTAAATTAGATGGGACAGGACTGGAAAAAAGCAGGACTGTCCCTGAAAAAGTTGGGTCTGTTGGCAGGTATGTGGATGGAAAAATTTTATAGTATGAAGTGTGAGTTATAGCGTTAATGCTAGTGAGTGTAGAAGTGAAGGCCAGGACAAATAACAAGAGGAAAGGTCCTTGTGATTTGTGCATTGTACGTGTATGTGTTATGTGTGTTGTCACTGTGTGTTATATGTGTTATGTATTATGTCACTGTGTTATTTGTGTTATTGTGTGTGTTATGTTTGGTTGGTTGGTTGTGTATCAGAAGGAAAATAATGAAATGGAAATGGAAAAGGAAATGGAAAAGGCGAATGAGTGGGCAATTGGCGACCCACTCACCTGTTTCACCCCAGAGCAAAGCATCCAAACACTGTCAGTCCTAGACGTTTGGCAGCGGACTTCCAGAGCTCAGACACAAGGCCCTAGCGTAAGCTGGCCACTCCGGCGGAGGTAGCAGGCGTTGCCACACCGCAAACAGACGCAGCCAGGGGGGAGAAACTGCCCTTACCATTAGGGACATTTTGGGCATGACTCTAGCCAGGAAGCGAACTGGCACAGAAGAGATGCTGGCACCACCACAACCACCACCAGCAGCAGCAGCATTGAAAAATGGGAAAGGCGAATGAGTGGGCAATTGGCGACCCACTCACCTGTTTCACCCCAGGGCAAAGCACCCAAACACTGTCAGTCTTAGACGTTTGGCAGCAGACTTCCAGAGCTCAGACACTAGGCCCTAGCGTAAGCTGGCCACTCCGGCGGAGGTAGCAGGCGTTGCCACACCGCAAACAGACGCAGCCAGGGGGGAGAAACTGCCCTTATCGTTAGGGACATTTTGGGCATGACTCTAGCCAGGAAGCAAACTGGCACGGAAGAGATGCTGGCACCACCACCACCAGCAGCAGCAGTGAAAAATGGGAAAGGCGAATGAGTGGGCAATTGGCGACCCACTCACCTGTTTCACCCCAGGGCAAAGCACCCAAACACTGTCAGTCTTAGACGTTTGGCAGCAGACTTCCAGAGCTCAGACACTAGGCCCTAGCGTAAGCTGGCCACTCCGGCGGAGGTAGCAGGCGTTGCCACACCGCAAACAGACGCAGCCAGGGGGGAGAAACTGCCCTTACCATTAGGGACATTTTGGGCATGACTCTAGCCAGGAAGCGAACTGGCATTGAAGAGACGCTGGCACCACCAGCAGCAGCAGCAGAATTGGGAAAGGCGAATGAGTGGGCAATTGGCGACCCACTCACCTGTTTCACCCCAGGGCAAAGCATCCAAACACTGTCAGTCCTTGGCGTTTGGGAGCGGACTTCCAGAACTCAGACACAAGGCCCTAGCGTAAGCTGGCTACACCGGCAGAGGTAGCAGGCGTTGCCACACCGCAAACAGACGCAGCCAGGGGGGAGAAACTACCCTCTCCATTAGGGACATTTAAGGCATGACACTAGCCAGGAAGTGAACTGGCAGAGAAGAGACGCTGGCACCACCACCACCAGCAGCAGCAGCAGCATTGGAAAAGGCGAATGAGTGGGCAATTGACGACCCGCTCACCTGTTTCACCCCAGGGCAAAGCATCCAAACACTGTCAGTCCTTGGCGTTTGGGAGCGGACTTCCAGAACTCAGACACAAGGCCCTAGCGTAAGCTGGCTACACCGGCGGAGGTAGCAGGCGTTGCCACACCGCAAACAGACGCAGCCAGGGGGGAGAAACTACCCTCTCCATTAGGGACATTTAAGGCATGACACTAGCCAGGAAGCGAACTGGCAGAGAAGAGACGCTGGCACCACCACCACCAGCAGCAGTAGCAGCATTAGAAAAGGTGAATGAGTGGGCAATTGACGACCCGCTCACCTGTTTCACCCCAGGGCAAAGCATCCAAAGACTGTCAGTCCTTGGCGTTTGGGAGCAGACTTCCAGAACTCAGACACTAGGCCCTAGCGTAAATTGGCTACACCGGCGGAGGTAGCAGGCATTGCCACACCGCAGCAAGTGCAACCAGGGGGGGAAACTACCCTCTCCATTAGGGACATTTGAGGCATGATTTCAGCCAGGAAGCGAACTGGCAAAAGATACTGGCACCACCACCAGCAGCAGCGTTGGAAACGGAAAAAGGTGAATGAGTGGGCAATTGACGACCCGCTCACCTGTTTCACCCCAGGGCAAAGCATCCGAAGACTGTCAGTCCTTGGCGTTTGGGAGCGGACTTCCAGAACTCAGACACTAGGCCCTAGCGTAAATTGGCTACACCGGCAGAGGTAGCAGACATTGCCACACCACAAACACGTGCAACCAGGGGGAGAAACTACCTTAAACATTACAGAGAAAAAAAATTAACTTTCCAAGCTAAGAGCTGGGTAACCCAACTTGGGCAGATTGAATTTAAGAAAGGCAATCTGCTCCATCAGATGAGGTGCCATGCGTGAGCGCTGTGGACTCAGTATGTTTCCAGTCATAGAAAACACGCGCTCACTTTGAACAGTGGTTGGCGGACATGATAGTAGCTGCTGCGCAACCCCATGAGAGTGCAGGCCACACACTCTTCTTTTCATCCCAGTAGCTAAGAGGATCAACATTAGGCGCAGAAGGAACTTCACAGAGGTAAAGTTTGACCATTTCAGCAGCACTACTCTCCTTTCTGCTGCTAGCTCTGTCAGATGGTCCAACTATACTCCCAAGTGCCTCTTCCCAAAACGCAGCTGCTCCATTCAGCTGTGTTGTGCTGCTTGTGGCACTGCTGCTGATGCTGCTGCTAGGAGTAGCAGACCACATCATCTCTTCCTCCTCCTGCACCTCTCCCTCCTCGGACAGCATTCCCATTTTACGCTGCCAGTCACGCACCTTGTTGACCAATTGCTCCCGGTAGCTACTGAGAACATTAAATTTCAAAGCTAGCTTTCCCTTAATTCTTGGATCGCAAAGGCACGCTAGCATCATTTCGGGACTCTCTTCCATTCGTTTGCGAAGGTGTACTTTTAGCAGATCCTTCAGCTTCCTGGCTATGGCTGCTACGTCAGGATGTAGAGTGCCACCTTGAACAGCCTCACGGTTTCCAAGGAACACATCCATCTTGCTGCCTAGATGGGAGAACACTGGGATTACCTGGGCCAGACTGGCAGTGTTTGAGCTTAAATTTTCTGTGGCATCCCTGAATGGTTTAAGGACTGCCACTAGCTGGGCGATCACTGTCCAATCCTCCCTATTCAATGGAGAGGTAATCCCAATATTGTGCTCTGAGGCAAGATTATGGATTGCCCTCTGCTGCTCCAAAATCCTCTCCAGCATGTCTAACGTGGAGTTCCACCGTGTACTGACATCCTGGCGTAGGCAGTGTATGGGAAGACCTGACCTCTCTTGCTCTTCCCGCAAAAGTTGGCTAGCCTTAACACTATGGTGAAAGTGCCCAGCGATCTTTCTGCAGCGGGACAGAACTACTGCTGCCACATTAGTTCCTTCTGACATTGCTGCCTTCACTACAAGATGGATGATGTGGGCTGCACAGCGCACACCAACAATATGACCATCTCGCAGCGCTTTCACCATATTGGCACCTCCGTCAGTTACCACAAAACCAACTTCAACATTGGTGCCCGCCTCTGCTCCCACCCAAAGGCTAACCATTTTCCTCATTGCATGCAGAATATTTTGGGAAGTGTGCTTTTCATCCATCACTTCTGCATGGAGAAGGAATGATCGGTAGCCTGCTGCAGCAGCTTCCTTAGACACACCGGGCTGCCACCAGTGTGCTGTCAAAGAAAGAAAGGCATGCTGGCCGCTAGGTGCACTCCACAAATCTGTAGTGAAATGAACACACTGACCAGCAGCCTTGGAAAGCTCCTCTTTCACTGCTGCAACACAGGACCGATACAATGAGGGGACAATGTTCCTGCTGAAAGTGGAACGTGACGGAACTGTATATTGTGGAGCCACAGCCGCCATCAATTGTTTGAAAGGCTCCCCTTCAATCATAGAGAAGGATGCCCCTCCAACAGCAATGAACTGACCAATCAGTCGCGTTACTTTATTGGCCTGCTGTTTGGGCATTGACCTTTTGGATTGGAATGCCACAAATTGTTCCAGGGTGGGCTGGACATGCAGTGCTCCAACCTGCCTTGGTCTCTGGCTGCCAGCACTAGCTGCTGCTGCTATTGACTCAGAAGAAGAAGCTGTTGGGGTTTTTCCACGGCCACCAGCTATGCTGCCTGCACTAAGTTTTACTTCTGCATCTTTCCCCAATAGCACAGCGTTGTGTTGAGTGCTGAGGTGATGCTTCATGCTAGCACTGGTAAAATGGCCAGACACTTTCCCTCTGCTTATTAGCTTCCCACAATGTTTGCACTTTCCCGACAAAGGAATGAGATCGCTTTTGTTTGGGACCCCTCTGAGTCTTGCTGCTAATGTGGCTCTGCTTGGTACCTTGCATGCTGCTTGTGGATGGGGAAGATGCTGCTTGGGGCAAAAGGCACTTCTTTTTAGTCACTGGGCTGGTACTACTTGTGCTACCCTTTAACTTTGAACGTGCTTCTGGTGCTTTAGGCTTTCCGTAAAAAACCATAGAGCTTGTGGGCCTAGCCGCACTACTACTGCCTGCTTTTGGTGCCTTTCCTTTACTTGATGATCCTTCAAGCAATGCTTCCCCAAATGATAAGCGAGAGCTTGGCCTACTTGGCCGACTAGACTGACGCAAAGGCTGCATCTTAGAACTGGTGGTGGTGCTGGTGGTGGTGGTGGTGGTAGATGGAGCTTGTCCCTCCTTAGTCCCAAAAGGAGGATCCATTTCAAATTTTGTGTTGTGTGTGTAGTGTAGTGTAGTGTTTAAAAAACTATAAAAAAAAAATAAAAAAAAAAAAGGAAAAATGAATTAAAGACAAAAAAATTAGAGGAAGTTCTCTTCAGTGCTACTGCTTAAAAAGTAAAACTATGTACTACTGCACTGTGCTGTTGTGTGCAATCTGGCAAAGTGCTAAAGTTATTTAAATTATTAACTATTTAATAACTAGCAGTATTTTATTTTTAATTTGAATTTACACGGGCCTAAGAGCTTAGCCTACTACTATGCTAGCCTAAAGCTATATTTCCTTACTATAAGTCTACCTCTAGGCAGACGCTCTCAAACCCACTAAGCTAAAGTGAGGTTAAATCAGATTCAGTATGATTTATTAATTAATATTAAATTATATAATATTAATAGATTAGAAATAATTTACTTATATATTATGTATTATAGATAGAAGAATATAGATTATGAATTAGAATTAGAATTACTTATATTATAGATTATGAATTAGAATTTATATTGTTATATATTATTTATAATATATTATAGATTAAGATTAAAGAAGATTAGAATTATGTTAGTACTACAGCTAGTAGCTTGAAGCTTTGCTTAGTACAGCTCGTCACAGTCAATTTTTCTTGAAAAGAATTAGAAATAAAATAAAATGTCACAGCAAAACAGTTAGCTTCACTGCTTGCTGAACAAAAACACACAGCACTTATGCGGCTGCACTCACTAGCCCAACAAGTTCACTTCACTGATGGACTGAGGTGAGCAAAACACTAAGGGTACTTTTAATAAAATTGAAATAAAATGTAAAATAAATGAGAAAATCTTTGCAAAACAGTTAACGTCACTGCTTGCTGATAAAAAAAAAACACAGCACTTATGCGGCTGCACTCACTAGCCCAACAAGTTCACTTCACTGATGGACTGAGGTGAGCAAAACAAATGAAATAAAATGAAAGATTATTAAGAAAAATTGACTTGGTCTCTTGCTGTTGCTAAAACAAAGCACAAACTATAGAGCTGCAGCACCAGTACTAATAAGATTAGCTGAACTATACGCTAGTAGTAATTAATTAATATTATTACTTTTATTTATAGCTAATTTAATTAACTATTAAGATAAGAAAGAATTATAGAATTATTGATATTACTGATTTTAGATTAGACACTAGTAGATGTCTTGAATGTCTACAGTACACTCTACACTAGTATACTATTACTAACTATAACTGACAAATATATATATAATTTTATAATGAATTCAATTATTAATTATATTAATTAATATTACTGATTTTAAATTAGACACTAGTAGATGAATGTCTACAGTACACTCTACACTAGTATACTATAGTATATATATATATGACTGACAAATATATATATATATATATAATATTATAATGAACTATTAAATTATAGACTATTAAATTAATATTTATAAATTCTATTTAATTTATTTAAGCAGGACAGGCAGTAGGCACTAGTGCCAGCCCAGGGCAAGGGCACCCCAGTGCCACTGAGACACTGGGTGCACTGTCAACTCAACAGCACTTACACTACAGTTGATGACAAATTAAATAAAAAAAAATTAAATTAATCAAATTATTATTATTAATTATATTAAGTAGCACTGAAGTGAGGATGAAGTACACTGTGAGAAATGGCAGGCTAAGGCTTACCAGTCTCATACAGAACAGAACAATCTCTCTGTAACGCTCGGATGCAGCACAGCAGTGTTGCCAAAGCAGTCACAGCGAAAAATGAATGGATCTCTCAGGCAAGCTCTGGTCTTATAAAGGCGCCTTCAGAATTCAAAAAACAGCAGCACAGGCATTGGACGAGACCCTTAGCGTGACGTCACAAGAGTGAGCTGTTTGAAATTTTGGCGGCTGCGCGGCAAAAACGAAGACGATCACGAAGAATCTTTCATTCTTCGTGGTTGTGAGTCTTCGTCTTCTCCTACGTTTTGCCGGCACTGTATTCTCTTTGGCGTGTCTTCGGAACGAACAAAAAAACGGCCTCTTCGTGCTCGTTTTCATGTTCGCCCGAAGACGAATGCGCAAGTCTAGTATTTACCTTCAGAGGTCCCCCAGCCATCCCCTCCAACATTGTGGTAGTAGATACTAAACTGTGGACACAAGCAGTGAGTGAGCCTGCATTTCTCTCCCAAAAGGTTTGCTGAGAAGACAAAGGTCTGTGCTTTGATTTGTTTTTGCTGGCAGCGGATAACCCGCCCAACTATCGCCAGTTGAACCTGTTAGCGCAAGGATTTTCTTTTGTTTTCTTTATTTAAATAGTTTTATTTGCCAGACCTACCAATAAGTGATGAGATTTCATCAGAAATACGAATGTGTGGTGTTTCAAACATAAGACTGTGTGGTTATATGGTCCCATGTCACAAAATGTACAACTCACAAACATTTTGGGTCTATCCACTAAATTGTCGAATGGTCAGTCGAGATAACCGCTTTCTCGACAGACCAGACTGCTGTCCAAATACACCTCCTCACCCCTTCAGAGGGGCATCCTTACCCCTACCTCATGCTGACTGTGGTGAGTGGGTTTAACCTGTGAAGAATTTGGAGAGGCATAAAACCCATCATCGTACATGCTTGCTACATTAGTTTTTGGGATTTTCCCCCTTAGAGTTGAATTACTCACTTAACTTTCAGCAAGAATGGATCATGGAATTACTTAAAAAGAATACCTAGTAAGGTATTGCTTAATTGCTTTGCAAAAGTATAACAGACTGACCAAAGAATATATGCAGATTAGAATGGATTGTCCTGCATGGTGCTTGGCCACACTCAGGCTTTCACATCAATATGAAGGTCCTAGATGTAATGAAAATTCTCGTGGCCCAAAGTCTCTAATGTCTTTTGTATTATTATTTATTTGATTTTCGTATTACAATATAAAATTTAAACACAATAAACAAATTTACAGATCATAGTCTTCCTGTTTATAACTTCACTATTTCATCGATCTGTAATAAGATAATTTCAATAACAATAAAATATAAAATACATCCTTACTAACATTCTGGAAAAATATAAACAAAAACATTTGTTTTTTTAAATGATTCTATAGATAGGTGTGTAAATGGCTTTAGCAATACTCTTTGCCACAAATTCATCTTTGTGAACACAAAAAACTGTGTAATTTATCACTTGTTCCCATGGAATTATGTTATCTTTCATTAATATATGTTAGATTACTTTAACCAGGTAATACTTAGATCCAGAACCATAACCCATCACCTTTTACCTGCATACATTACAAACACTTCCCTGAAAAACTACCACATTACCTGACCAGAAGGCTCAGCCCATCTCCATGCTTCCTATAACATTTGATCAACTTCCAGAAATGTTCTTATGTGTAACAGTGTCAGAGGAAAACTACGTTATATGGATTTTCTTATCCATCTTGGAATAATCTTCCAGGTTATTCCTGTAAAACACCTTCTAAATTAACTCAGTTTATTATTTCTACTTAATTTGATCTCATCCTTTTTCTGTGTTGGCCATATGATATGACATGTTTGCATTTAAAGTTTTTAAGCAAACAAAGTTAGTTTGAAACATGCTATTTATTTATTGTCAGTGGATAAACAGCAAGAAAATATATCAAGGAATATGGAACACAGGATATTTATCCTTATATCATGTAATGAAATTCTGTGTTCCCCAGGATATAGGGAT
Source organism: Sceloporus occidentalis (assembly GCA_023333645.1). Lineage (NCBI taxonomy): Eukaryota > Metazoa > Chordata > Lepidosauria > Squamata > Phrynosomatidae > Sceloporus > Sceloporus occidentalis. Next base: position 8,904,536 of record JALMGF010000040.1, on the reverse strand, counting down.
GTGATAAAAGTGATATTGCTTTGATTTTATCTTTGCTGAATCCTGCTTATGCACTGCTGTCAGCTTTTAAACAGGAAAACGTGCAGAGACAGCCGACATGAAAAATGGTTTTAGGCTTAGCAAGTGAACTGTGAATTAATAATTTTGTAGATTCAATCCAAGGAAGGCCCTGAGCATTATGGTCTGCAAGGACTGCCAAAAGCTGGCCCTAGCAAGTCTTAGAGTAATTGGAAAAAAACATACAGTACACTGATTTTGCTACATATTTAGAGTATGCTCTATTTGGAGAAAGGAAGATATTCAATCATGTAACTGATTCACATCAACAATGTCCCAACTTGTTGAGCAAGTAGAGGCAAATGCACGATGTCCATCTAGAGCACACATTGCACCATGTTCGAGCAGTGAAGGATTCGTGATAACATTGCAATATGTTGGATCTGGGGAGTAGATGGCATAGCTTCATCTTGGAGGAATGTCAGCCTAAGTAGACACCTCAGCACAAGGGCAGAACTATAGTTGTGTGAGCAAAACTGGATTTGAACCCAACACCTGGTATGAATCCCTCCCCTTTGTACTCTGACCTTCTTGAGCATCTGTATGGATTTTTGTCTTACAGACATGTCGCTTCTGCTTCTCTGAATGGAGCCTCAGTGTTTAAGTAAAAGTGCAAGGCTACACAAATGGCATACTTCTGCCAGTGAAGGCATGAGAAGGCTTCTGATGAGTTTAGAAATGTTTTTTCCACGTTTAATTTTAGTGATCACAGATAGTGCCACCATGTATTGGATAAGTGGTCTACTTTGCCAACCACCTCTTCATTTTTGACATTGCCATTGGTTCTGCTGCTGACTCCATACAATATATTTACATGTGCGCAGACAACTGCTTTCTAGTTTCCATGGGTTACTCAGTGACGGGTATCAATAGTGTAGAGTATGTAACTGAGGAGACTATCACAATAAAATGCTTCCATTTTCCAAGACATGTATAACTGGGTAAATGATTCTGTGAGTTTTTACATACCACATATCCCAGGATATTACTTTATACGTGATGGCCAGCACCATATGAAATCTATATTACGTCTGTCACGAACGCACCCTTCTCCAAGCGTGCACGTCACTTGGTTCTGGTGGTAAAAGGGTTAAAATTCACTGTCTGCCCTAGACCGAAAATAGCGATAAAAAAAAAAATACCCACCCTTAATACCACCCACAATTAACTATGATATAACCAATAACATAACACTGCCACCTCCAAGACAATGTATAAATGGGATGCCTTGGTCCCCCAAGTGAATTAGACTAAATGCCACACAATATACTTTAACCCCTTAACGTCCATTGCCGGGTCAGGCACGTCATGCAAAACGGTCACTTAACAACCTATGACGTGCCTGACACGTCATGAGACTTCAACAAGCTTAGAAAGTGATCAACGATCACTTTCTAAGCTTAAACGGTGTTGCTTTAATGCCTCGATGTCGAGGCATTCAGCAACACCGAGATCGGCATGATGGGCCATGTCTGGCCCCTCCCCGGGGCGTCAACATCCGCCATACATTGTATGGCGGCGGACGCCTGTTTTAAAAGCGTTCACCTCCTAAACTTCAATGGTGTCGCTGGAATGCCTCGATCAGGAGGCATCTAGCGACACCAAATACTTACCCCAGGGCGGGCTGTGACCACTCTGGAGAGCGGTCACAACCGCAGCTGCACGCAGTCTTCGCCATCCGCAAGATGGCGGCGCCCCGGGAAAAAAAATAATAACGTTGAAAAAGTTCGCTAGACGGTCTCCAGACGCTCTAGAGAACTCTGGCTCCACTTGCAGGTTGAATACAGGTACTGCATTCAACCATACAAGTCAATGGAGCCCAGCTTTCTAATGACTTTGTGATTAGTAAAATATTAAAAAAAAAAAAAAATTAAAAAAAAAAAAGGAAAAAAAGAAAAAGCTTAAAAAAAATATGGTAACATTTAAAAATTATTATGCTTTAGAGGAACTATCCAGTTCCATCAAAATGTAAAAAAATAAGTCCAAAAAGAGTAAAATAAATAAAATAAAAAAATAAAGTTTATTATTATGAGCAAGTGCTAAAATTAGCGCTGTATCTTCCCAAAAATCCTGACATGGAAAAATTTGAATAAAAGCATTTCAAATACCCAAGGGGTGTCTAATTTAAAAAAATGAATGGTTTGATGGGGTAAATTGGAGTGGCCGGGCTCAAAGATAGGGCATAGGCACAGACTGACCGAAATGGGGGGAAAAAAAGCGCACTTCCAAAATGTGGCATTTTAACCCCAAACACCAGTCAAACCCATGCATGGTGGTATCACTGTACTCGAGAGATGTTCCTGAACACATATTAGGGTGTTGTTTGATAGTGACGTATACCTGGAGCTATAAATTTATACCCAAAGTACAATTTGTGTGAAAAAAATAAAAAAATAAATACTACCACAAAGTGTGGCAAAGGCTGGTGGTAGAATCTGATGCATGGAAAGGGTTAAATACTACCATTTTAAGTACCTTGGGGTGTCTAGTTTTCAAAAATATATGGTTTTATGAGGTAAATTGTAGTGGCCAGGCTCAAAGATAGGGCATAGGCACAGACTGACCAAAATAGGGGAAAAAAGCACACTTCCCAAATGTGGCCTTTTAACCCCAAACAGCAGTCAAACCCATGCATGGGTGGTATCACTGTACTCGAGAGATGTTGTTGAACACATATTAGGGTGTTGCTTGATAGTGACGTATACCTGGAGCTATAAATGTATACCCAAAGTACAATTTGTGTAAAAAAAAATACCAAAAAAATACTAACACAAAGTGTGGCAAAGGCTGGTGGTAGAATCTCATGCATGGAAAGGGTTAAAATACTAGCATTTGAGGTACCTTGGGGTGTCTAGTTTTCAAAAATATATGGTTTGATGGGGTAAATTGAATTAGCCGGCTTCAAAGATGGTCCTATTAGGACCATGGGGCAGAATGACCAGATGTAAAAGTTCCAAGTTAAAAAATGTGCACTTCCTAAATGTGGCGTTTTACCTCCCAAACAACCAGACAAACCCATGCATGGGGGGCATGACTGTACTCGGGAGATGTTGCTGAACACATATTGGGGTGTTGTTTGAAAGTGATGTATACCAGGAGCTGTAAATCCATACCTGAAGAGCAATTTTAGCGATAAAAAACACAAAATAAATAACTACCACAAAGTTTGACAAAGACTGGTGGTAGAATTAGTGCATGGAAAGAGTTAAAATTCTAGCATTTGAAATACCTTGGGGTGTCTAGTTTTCAAAAATATATGATTTGATGGGGTAAATTGCATTGGCCGGCATCAAAGATACCCGAAATGGCACATGGGGGGAAGAATTACCAGATTTGGAAAAAATGGTTTTGAAATAGCAAAACGCTACTTGTACTTAATGCTCCATAACGTGCAGAAAAAAGCAAAAAACATAAAAACATTGGGTATTTCTAAACTCAGGCCAAATAGTAGAATATATTTAGTAGGTTTTTTCATTAGCTTTTGTGGATGAGTAAACGATTTTTGGGGTAAAAGTCAGAAAATGTGTTTTTTTTTACATTTTTCATCATATTTTATTATTTTTTTTATGGGAAATTAGATAATATGATTAAAACAATGGTATCTGAAGAAAGCCCTTCTTGTCCTGAAAAAAACCAACATATAATTTGTGTGGGTTCACTAAATGAGTGAAGAGAAAATTACATCTAAACACGAACACCGCCAAAGTATTAAAACAGCCTCGGTCCCAATGGTACAAAAGGTAAAACACAGCCTGGTCCTTAAGGGGTTAAACAATAATTATATGATTTCAAATTACCAATAAATTGGTCTAATCAGGTAACGTGAGTCTTTACCAGACAAAGGCAGAACTAAAGGAATATTTGTTATGAACAAAAAATAGTCACAGTGCATACAAAAAACAGATTTACACCAAACAGATCAAAATAAAAAGGAGAAATTACAGAAAACCTAACTACTCACTTGAATGGTCAAGTAACAGTTTTTCTGTCCGTAGGGCTCCGGCAAGGAAAGATGGCGACTTACTCAAAATTAGATCATGGCCCCTAGTAAGCACACCGACCAATTTCCTCTCATTAACTTTATACCTTTTCCAGTTTATCTTGAGTTTCCAAGCCGGCCCAGAGGTGGTATAAGCGGAGGGAAGGTGTACCTATAGTAACCATAAGTGACCTCCCCCTTGTGTTATGGAAACATATCAGTCAAAAAAAATAATTTTCATGTTATTCTTCCTCCTGTGCTCGCCACAGCAATAGTTCTTGCAGTTATGAATTTCTTGTAAATTATGAAGTCCATAGATATGTCACACTTGCTGGTATGACTGAATATCACAGACTTCACAATGTCTTCCAAACAGCTTAAATTGCACTAGCCATATTTGTATTCTTTTTGTAGGGTGCGCTTTCCCGTTGATGATTATGAATCTATGGGTTATCTATGGGTTATCTATGACCTTTTGGCACCACATGCCTATACAATTGAATTAACCCCTCTCATGCTGAAATTGGCCATACCATCTCTACTGGGTAGCAAGTCCGTGTATACACTACACAAGGTGGCGTGACAATGTCCTGGACAAAAAGGTTGATGTGGCAACTCTACCTGTGGGCAAGGGTCAGTTAATATTTTGTTAAATAATGTGGGTACACAGTAAATCCACACCAAACAGATTTCTCCATGGCCAAGGTTTAGACAATTATACTATACACAATGGGATAATAATTATGAATATAAGCATGGCACCTAAATATTTGACTAAGAAGCACTTTTATTTATGCCCAGCCTACAACCAGGATTTGTTTTACTAACTAGGCAGTCATCCAAATGTTTTAGTTGATTCAATGAGTAAATTGTTTCACAAGGTAAAGGGGAATCAATAGCTGTGTTACCTTATAATTAATGTTTGTTTATTTTTCCCCTGTATGCAAATATATACAAGCATTTAACAAAATCTATGGATTTACCCTTTTTCTCAATCCCAAACTACCAAACTATCGATTATAAGACGACCCTGATTATAAGACGACCCCCCAAATCTGAATATTAATTTAGGAAAAAAAGAAAAAGCCTGAATATAAGACGACCCTATAGGAAAAAAGTTTTACCGGTAAATGTTAATTCACCTAACCTATTTTTTTTTAATAAAAGCTATGATTGAGAAAAATATTTTGGTTTTATTTCCTTCTATTTTCCAACCTGCCCCCCAGTTATGCACATCTGCCCCAGAAATGCCTTATACCCCCTATATGCCACTGTGCCCCATGATATGCCTTTTAACCCTCTAAATGCCACTGTGCCCCATGATATGCCTTTTAACCCTATATGCCACTGTGCCCCATGATATGCCTTTTGACCCCCTATGTGCCACTCTGCCTCCAGAAATGCCTTATGCCCCTATATGCCACTCTGGCATCTAGAGGGTTAAAAGGCATATTATGGGGAAGAATGGCATATAGGGAGGTTTAAGGCATTCAGGAGGCAGAGTGGCGTATAGAGGGTTAAAAAGGCATTTCTTAGAAATGCCTTATGCCCCTTATGACTCAGAAGTACCGGTAAGTGGGGCGGGGGAGACAGGAGGATCCAGGTCCCCTGCAGCTGCGGGGGATCTGGATCTTAGTCGTCTCATAGTCAGACCTATTTGAGGTCTGATTATAAGTTGACCCCGATTATAAGACGAGGGGTATTTTTCAGAGCATTTGCTCTGAAAAAAACCTCGTCTTATAATCGAGCAAATACGGTATTTGCCTTGCAGGAGATGGTTTCCATCAAACCGCACAGCAATGCACATATGTGAGATACCGGTTGGCAGCAATGCTGGAGTTCCAGTAGCACTATAGAGACCCCCAGCACGCATGTACAGAAAGCACTCTTATTTCTTTGGGAGTCCATTCCTGACAGTGACTGGCATGAAACACAGACCGTGGAGGGGATGGTATGCAGCAGCTCTGGAGCCACAGTATTTTACCAGTTGGTAAGTATTTTGGTTCTCCTTCCACGTAAAAGAATGCACACTAAAGAGCACACAATTTACTGCTATATGCATCCATCGGTGGTAGGGCAATAAAATTACCCATATCTGTTTTTTCTTCGTCAGTTTAGTTGTTTTTGGACTATATATATATATATATATATATATATATATATACACAGTATTACAAAGCACTTACAAACCACCCCACAGAAGTATGTTTCTGAAAGCAGATAACCTAAGCTATTTCACAAGATTTATTCTACTACTTTTCAAACCGCCATTTCTCCACCAACCTCTTCTAAAATATGCGGCATGTTTTGGCAGAGATTTACATTTCTAAATTATTTCTACAAGGATTGGTATGTGTTCACATTTTCTTGCTATATCTTATACCCCATATCCACAAATGTGTTTAAAAACTAAATTGAATACATATTTTTCCATGACTAAAGTAACAAACAGCCCTATAATTAGGCCTTAAAACACCCCATAAAACAATGGTCATTCAGTATTGGGATGTATGCATGAATATTGTCAAAACTTTGTAATTTTGCTTGCGATCAAAATTGCTTACAGTGCTGCCTGTCTAGATGCCGCAGAAGGATTTTCTAGATGAGCCATATTGATATAAGATGCTGTATATTCACGGAGGGCTCTTATCCTGAAAGACCCCTCTCCGGGCCGTGGGAGCGGGGTCTTGACACGCCCTGATCCCCGCCCATTTTTTCCTTTACATGGGGGTGACGCCCACCAATGTCAGCAGGACCGCCCACCGACGTCAGCGGGACCGCCCACCAGTGTGCAGTCCTGGAAGCGTAGCCGGAGCCGAGAAGTTCCCAGATATGGCCATCAGGATTGTGTGGCCACATACCAGGTCGCTGAAATAGCAGCAGGAGGTATCAGGTACAGATAACAGGATATAGAGATGTCTGGAGCTAAGGACAGAAAAGGCAGGACAGAGAAAAGGAAGTAGGAACAAGATCCGGGGCACAGGACAGGACACAAGACAGAACACCCCCTCTGCCGATCTAAACACATATCAGAGAAAACCTACATCTGTTGATAAAAACAAGCCATATAGAGGTGCACATCTTGTTTATAAATATTGCAAAAAAAACCAAACAAAAAACACTTAACTGCCACATCTGAAATGGCTATATAGCATCAGCAATACCTATAAATGTTTTTTTTTAATACCATTTATAGATGTTATTTTTGGCACTGTCCCTTCCACTTGAGAAACATTTATGCATCGCTCCCAAGTTTATACAACAAGGCTCAACAGTTCTCTTGATTTTAATTAGTGAGTCAGTGAACTGGTAACTATGGGCAGCTGTTGCTATGGCCAAAACAAAAAGGAGAAGCAAAATAAGGGATTTCACATACACTATACAAACAAAAGTACTGGGACACCTGATCATTACATCAACAGGGACTTTGATGACATCATATTGTACATAACTACTAGACATTTTGCGCCGGCCAACTCTTCGTGGGGCAAAAAATCTTTGTATTCCTGTGTTCTGTTTGGACGAATATTCATGTACATTCTTCGTGTTCGTTTTTGCCATTTTTTGTAGAAGGGGTTAATATGGGGTTAACGCGGTACGGACTACGCAGCACCTGTACTTCATTGGTTGATGCCAGACATGCCAGGTGAAGCACTGCTTCTCCGGGTCAAGACCCATTTTCCCTTTAAATGGGGGTGCTTCCCGCTGCTGTCAGGGGACCTCCTGACGTCAGTGTGCAGTCCTGGCCACGTCCCGCAAGGGAAGGCTCTGGGTAGCCAGAGCCCAGAAGTTCCCAGGTATGCTCATCATGCTATAGACTCTGCCCATATAATTTATGGCGCTATGGAATCTACTGGTGCTATATAAAAAATGTAATAACCATAAGGGTAAAGGATATGGTGTTTTAAGACGATCATATCATAACATGATTACTGACGATGAAGTTAGTTACTTGGTAATAATGGCTAACCATACCGGATTGGCAATAATAGCAGATCACATGTCCAATGGAAAACTACAAAAGCGCACCTTGTGGTCAGTATGGGGCATTTCCATAAAACCTCCCATATGACCAAGTATACCCCTTAAATCTATAAAAAAGGCAGAAGTAACTATGGCTAGGGAGACTTCATTCATGGGTTGACCATTCAAGTGGAATGAGAATGTGTGACAAAAATGATCTAGAACTCTTGTAGATACCCAGGGCAAAGATGGCCGCAGAATCAAGTATTTGTAAATTTATAAAGACACGGAGGCTCATATTATGCATAACTCTTTCTTTAATTCCCTCAGCAGCAAGAAGGAAAAAACAACATTTTTTTTTTTTTTTTCAAACCAATCACAACACACTCCTCAGTAAACACTCCTCCCATTATCAACAACACTGATTGCAACAATACACTCCTCCTCTTTCTTGCTGCTTCCCTCAGTTAAGTACCACGTAATTTTTGTGTCTTACTGTGCCATTGTATTTACTAAGTATTTTCTTAGTCTATTGATTTATTGATTTAGGATTATTCTATCTCTCTGACCTTTACTGTCAGACTATATTATTTCTTTTCATTTTCCTTGTGACTCACCCCTTTTTGGTCTGTCCTGGCCTGTTTTACACCTGGGGTCGGTTGTGTCCCCTTCTAGGCATCTTTTGTTATGGTTATTGCTTCTTTGTGGTTTGTTTTTCTGATGATATTTTAGCCCCCTGTTTCCATGCTGCCCTTTTTTTCGCGGGGTTTCTCGGCCTTTGCACATGCCCAGTAGTGTGCGGCGGCCATTTTGTTGGAGACCAACAATGGCGGCGGCCATTTTGTTGGAGACCAACAATGGCAGCGGCCATTTTGTTGGAGCTCATTTTTTGATTCCTGCTTATTTACAGTGCAGATCCACTGTTTAAATGCGTGAAACAGTTGTTCACAGTGCAGGCGTTTTTTCCTTTCACTGTCCTTGTGCTTGGCAACCCTTTTTAGTGTGTTCTCCACTGTTTAAACTATTTGTGCTATAAGTAATTGCTTCCCCCTTACTTTACACCTACAGGTTTTTTCTTTACAGTTCCCATCTACTATATGTGCTAATATGCCTCATAGGGATTCTCTTCACCCTGCTGCCTCTGCTTCCTCAGGGTCTGCCCATGAGGCCAGACAACCTCCATCACTAGGCATTATAGATCAACCTGCTGACTTAATGAACTCTGAGGAGTTCCACAGCCTTTTAGATAACACAATGTCCAGGTCTGTCACACAGGCAATTGAGACTGCTATGGGGCTCATGTCATCTAATATTGCTGACTCCATCACATCTGCCCTGAGAGCTGCTCATGATTCTGCCTCAGGGGAAGGTATTGATGCTACCGATATGGCGAACCTGACCGGTGCAACCGGCCGCAAGGTCTCCTGTAAAGCCAGACATGCTATACCCCCTGCCTCCAAAAAATGTTTAACTGACATGCATGGTCACGTCAAAGATGGCGCGCTACCACCGCGCAAGAGAGCCCAGTACCGGGCAAAAACGGTTCGGAAGTGGAAGAAGGCGAGAGCCTTACTTGATGACTCTGATTCCGAGTATGATTCTGAGGAGGCTTCAGTGGGGTCAGAGGAGTCCGTCCCAGACGTAAGGTCGGAGGAGGACACCTCGGAGTTTTGTCCACGAACTATGACCGGGGCTACCCCGCTTACAGATGAGCTTACCCTGCTCGATCCACAGGGCGAACCCCTGTTTGACCCGGACAACCTCCAACACCCACGTTCGGCAGACTGGTTCCCAACAGAACACGTTGCCAGATATTTGGCTACCAGGGTGCGTAAGCCCCTGGATAAAGCTACTCGTAGCAAACTGAGGGCTGAATGCCCAAGGCCTACCGTCCCGGATCTGGTGTGTAGCACACCGGAGGTTGATCCCAAGATCAGCCAATTCCTGGGGAAGTCGGGGTGGAAACCCAGGAAGGGTTTGGAATACTCTCTAAAAAACTGTCAGGATAAGGTGCTGGACGTATTAGGACCCTGTACAAAGATTTTTGAGATGGTTGAGAACGCCATCTCGGGTGACACCCCAGTGGACCTTATGTCAGTTCGGGGCTGGATCCAAAGAGCTATCTGCCTCATAGGCAACGCCAATACGGCCCTGGCTACAGAAAGGCGTAAAGCCATCCTCCTTAAGATCGAGCCCAAGCTGGTGGCAATGGCTACCTCCGAGCCTGGGCCTCAGGCAAATGGCATGCTATTCGGTGATAGCTTTGTGAAGGAGCTGGGCTCCTTCGTACAAACATTCACTGCCTTGGACAAGGCCCAGGCAAATATGAAGCGAGTCTTCCAGCCCAAGGTTTTCGATAGGGCCGGCAGAGGTAGGGGCCGTCTGGCCGGCCGTTATCAACGTGGACCAGTCCATGGTTCCCGAGGTCCCAGTTTTTTCCAGAGGGTCCTTTCAAGAGACTCGGACTCCAGTCACCCCCTTCTTCCCACAGAGGAGTCGTCCTTGGCAGAACCGAGGGGCCAGAGGCTCTTATCAGTCAAGACGCTCTTACGGTAAGTCTACACTCAGTACCTCAGGGATCTCAGGTAAAGGTTGGGGGGAGACTGAGGTATTTTCAAAATTCATGGACCATGCTGACCTCAGACGCATGGATCCTACGGACAGTGGCAGGCTACCACATAGAGTTTACATCCCTACCTCGACAGGTAGTGTTGCCAGGTACCATTCAGTTCTCCCTTCAGGACCAACTTTTAGTTTCACAAGAGGTTCAGGCCCTGGCAAGCAAAGGTGCGATAATTCGCGTCCCTATGTGCTCTCCGGGGTTTCTGAGCAACCTGTTTCTGGTCCCCAAGAAGGGAGGGGGAACTCGTCCTGTTATCAACCTCCGGCCGTTGAACGCGTTTGTTGTGTATCGACACTTCAAAATGGAGGGGATTCACTCCCTGCGGGATTTACTGCGAGTAGGAGATTGGATGGTCAAGCTCGACCTACAGGATGCCTACCTCACTGTTCCTATAGCAGAATCACATCAGAATTTCCTTCAGTTCAAGTGGAACGGCCAGAAATGGCGCTTCACTTGTCTACCATTTGGTCTATCCTCAGCCCCTTGGTGCTTCACCAAGTTGTTAAAGCCAGTAGTCGGATACTTACGCAGGAAAGGCGTCCGCCTCATCATATATTTAGACGACTTGTTGATTATGTCGCAAGACATGTCGTCCATATATCTCCACCTACAGTGGACCACTTCAGTCCTTCAGGAACTGGGCTTTCTCATAAATTGGGACAAGTCAGTACTCCTACCTTCTCAGTCAATGGAGTTCTTAGGCTTCACAATAGACTCGGTCCAGGGTTCTTTGCACCTTCCTGCGACCAAAGTGAAGATGATAAAGAAGGAAGTCAGAAAGGTGTTAAATCGACCAAAGATTACTGTCCGCCATCTTGCTCGGGTGATAGGCTTACTGTCGGCTTCTATCCAGGCAATTTTCCCCGGTCCGCTCCATTATCGGGCGCTTCAGCGGTTAAAGACACACTATCTAAACCAGGGTCTGTCTTACGATCATGTTGTTCCGATAGATTGCGAGGCGTCGGAGGAACTCATCTGGTGGCTCCAGCACATCGACGGGTGGAATGGCAGAGCAATCTTTGGCACCACTCCAGACATGATCATAGACTCAGATGCCAGCCTGTTCGGTTGGGGAGCACAATGCGGGGGCCTCTCCACCGGAGGGAGATGGTCACTACAGGAACAAGGGTTACACATAAACTGCTTAGAGCTACTGGCAGGCGCTTTTGCTATTCGCAGTTTCGCTCAGCATTCATTCAAATGTTCCGTAATTTTGCGCATGGACAACGTGTCGGCAGTGAGATATATAAATCACCTGGGAGGTACGAAATCACGAGACCTGTCGCATCTAGCGTCGGAATTCTGGCAATTCTGCCTAGCCTCCAACATCTCCATTCAAGCAGTTCATATCCCAGAAGCTCCAATATGGATGCAGACTGGAATTCCCGCTTTCTACGGGACACAAGCGATTGGCGACTCCATCCCAATGTTTTCCGCAGTATTCTGGAAATATGGGGTCCCCTAGACATGGACTTGTTTGCAACACGCCTGAATACCCAGCTTCCCCGTTTCTTCAGCTGGAGACCAGACCCGGATGCGATAGCGACAGATGCATTCCTTCATCCATGGCCCCTGTCCAGACATTATGCGTTTCCACCGTTTTGCCTCATCCCTCGCACGCTACTCCATCTGTGTCGGCACCAGTCGGAATTGGTGCTTCTCACCCCATGGTGGGACACACAATCCTGGTTCCCTACGCTCCTGGAAATGTCTATAGACATTCCTCGGATTCTCCCATCCTATCCAGACCTCCTTACGAATGTGGAGGGTCTTCCTCATCCATTGTTAGTCGGGGGACAACTACTTTTGGTCGCGTGGCGGCTTTCAGGGGACCTTGGGAAATCGCGAATGTTCCGCAATCAACTCTTGACTTACTGGCAGGAGCCTGGGCTCCAGGTACCAGACGATCGTATCATTATGCGTGGCTGGCCTGGGCTCATTGGTGCATGGGACAAAGTGTGGATCCCGTATCAGCACCTGTGACTTGCGTGTTGCGTTTCCTTACTCAACTTTTTGAGGAGGGTAAAGCTTATCGAACGGTTAATGTTTATCGATCTGCCATTTCGGCAGGTCATACCGGTTTCGGCGGTTTGGCCATTGGTAAACAGCCTCTGGTTTGTCGCCTCTTGAAGGGCATTAGATTATCTAGACCTCCACGTCCTAAATATTCCTCGGTGTGGGATGTTAATTTGCTTCTCCGCCTATTTAACACTTGGCCTGCCAATGAAGATCTTTCATTGCAGCAGTTATCTGCTAAATTGGTGGCTTTGTGCTGTCTTGTGTCCTGCAAGAGAGTGTCAGACGTGCGAGCATTGGATATTTCTACTCGCTCTTTTACACCGAATGGTGTATTATTCGATATCTCCAGGCGGACGAAAACATCAATCAAATCGGTGTTCTACCCGACTTTTCCAGAGCATCCAAATCTGTGTCCTGTAGCCTGCTTACAAGCATATGAACTACGGACAGCGAGTTTCCGGGACACATCTTGCCCCGAACTTTTCCTTGCACTCCGCAAACCTCATTTACCGGTTGCTACCGCCTCTTTGGCCAGGTGGGTTAAATGGGTTCTAGCGAAAGCGGGGGTAGATATTTCCATTTTTGGCCCTCATTCCATTAGAGGGGCTATGGCGTCAAAGGCTGCTATCTCCGGTTGTAGATTAGAAGACCTCTTTAGAGCAGCTGACTGGTCTAGAGAGTCTACATTTAAAGAATTTTATTTTCGACCAGATATTCATTTTTCCGCTACCGTTATGGCTCAACTTTGAATTTGCATAATATGAGCCTCCGTGTCTTTATAAATTACTAGATTTTGCTAATTACATGACGTAAAGTCATGATTTATAAAGACACGGAGGCGAGTATTATTCCCACCCTTGTATGTTTATTTATACTATTTACCCGCCCGGAATTTAAATGAATATTGTATACATGATTTTATTACCATACTGGTTGTGTGTATCAGTTATCAGTTTTGTTGGAAATTATTTGTCTATACCTGTATTACCATATTTATTTTGTCTCCTTTCAGTATGAAGACATGTTTCCAGATCTTCGTTTGCAATGTTATCGCATCATCGTCTGGATATCTGACTTGCTGATGTTTTGTGTTTTTTTGAGGAATTCCTTTTCTGTATTTTTACCTTGTTGATATTTTGACTTACATTTGTTGGACTTTTATACCTTGTTCTTACCAAGAAAGAGGAGGAGTGTATTGTTGCAATCAGTGTTGTTGATAATGGGAGGAGTGTTTACTGAGGAGTGTGTTGTGATTGGTTTGAAAAAAAAAAAAAAAAAAAATGTTGTTTTTTCCTTCTTGCTGCTGAGGGAATTAAAGAAAGAGTTATGCATAATACTCGCCTCCGTGTCTTTATAAATCATGACTTTACGTCATGTAATTAGCAAAATCTAGTAATTGTGAATGAGGTGTTTTCAGAATAAAAACATGCTATATAATTACACTGTGATGTGTTTTGTCAACTTTTTTTGTGAAAAATTACATAGGTAAAACTATTAACATTTTGGGTTTATTAAATTTTTATGAATATATTTTTATATAAGGATGCGTAAGGATCTGTTGGTTCTTATATGTTTGTTCCCTAAAGTTTGGCCACCTGGTGAACCACATACTGAGAATATCTCCAAATCTGTTAAAAAAAATAAATAAATAATAACATTTTGGGTCTGCTCTATAAGTGTACTTTACACTTTCAGGGCTCCTTTCTACTGGCGTGAGGCAGGCAAAGTATAAAGGAAAAAGATACACAACTTTTTATACCCAGTCTAGTAGGGATAGAAATCACACATCATGCAACGCTGCAGCACCACACCTATAATGCTAACGAGACCCTCCCTTAAGAGATGATGCTTGTTATACTAGAGAAAAAAGGAACATGTGGCATGACGATCACAGCCCCCCCTCCCTATATTGAACGTATATAATGCTGATATATATATATTGTAAAAGCGTAATCGTACTCACTCCATAGCGACAGCTGGATGGAAGGCGTGGCTACAAGTGACACATGGGCGTTGTTGTCAATTATACATGGGCGTGGCTATGTGCGCCACAAAATAGTGCGTGTATTGTGTTACCCCTCGTATACAAGATGTGTATAGTCCGGTGGAAAGCTTTGCAGTAAACAACGAGGGGAGGGGGGGTGCTGGGCCATGCGCTAGTAACAAAGATACTTTTACGGGGGTTGTGTAACTTGACTTTTTGTGACAGGCGTATTATGGGCAGCCCGCGGGGTCCTTGATCTCATGGCGGCCCGGTGTCTGTGTACTGGCAGGAGTGCTGTCCCCCTGGTAAAGGGTACACGGGGACTGTCAGGTATGTGGGGGCTAGACAGTAGAGGAAGGCAGACGTTAATTAGTGGGATACAGAGTATGTGCGACGCCTGCAATGTGTGCGGCTGGATGGTCTCGCTTTTAGTCATGGAGGGACAGGACAAATACACCTGACTCGGCCCGGCTCGTAAAGTTTAGAACAAGAGGTTAAAATCTAAAACTAGAGGGTCAGTGGCTTAGATATAACGTAAGAAAGTTTTACTTTACCGAGAGGCGGTAGAGGCTAATACAGTGAGAGGATTTAAGCATACATTAGACAGGCATGAAGCTCTCCTGAATCTAAGACGAGACCAAGGGCTGTCAGACGCTATAATTCTCTTCCAGCTGTTGACCAGTTTGTGTAAAGTCCTGCCTAGCAGTATGGAGGACGTATAGCTAAGTCATTATGTTCTGCCAGTTCATGCTTGACACACAAGATAATGTGTGTGTATATATACTGGACTGATAAAAATGGCTGACAAGGTTGAGTCAGGATTGGAGAAGTGCACTATTGACAGGGTACCAGGGCAATAAGTATGTTTGAGGTAATTAGATTTCACTGAACAGGCTTGGGTAACGTGAATTTGTGTAAATAAAGAGAAGTCGCCTGCTTTGTAACGTAGTTTGTAAGGCCAGTCTGTTTTATTGGTTAGTCGAGCCTATTTACCTTGTCAATTCATGTAGGAAAAGAATAATATTCTACTTTATTTAAGCTATTGAATTTTGAATATATTTCCAGTTTTTTTTGGGGGGTATATTATTGTCAGTAAAGGCTTTAGAACATGGAGATATTCTGAGATCACAGAAATATACTGTTTACAGAACATAGATATTTAGCCCCAAACAAGGGCTGTCCCTCCTAAAAATATACAGCGGTATGCTATGTGGCGTTATGGATGGACTTCAATACACCCCATCCCTCTTTTTACATAGTCCGTTGTTTCTATTTACAGGTATTCATTATGACTATGATTTGTTGGTCATTGGCGGTGGATCTGGAGGTCTGGCGTGTGCCAAAGAAGGTAGGACCAATTGCTTTGCAACGTTCAAATAAAGGAAATATATTTTGAAGAATATTTATTAGAAAACATGTCAGAAAGAATGATTACTGAGATGGCGCATGGCTGTAATTACATTAATATTAGTATTCACTATGTACTTTAAAGGTCTTGATTATGGTAGTTTACATGTGTATATATCCTTAAAATAGACAAATCGGGTGAAATGAGGATATACCAGTGGCTCTTGTATCCGTTTGCATTAGGATTCTATCAAAAACCCAGCAGGTAGGGGGTAAAGCACTGAGAGTATTTGATATTAATGGTATGTGGTAGTTTTATGTTCTCAAACAGTTTGCCCATGTGTGTTGATTCCCCCCCAATAATGTCGTGATTTTCATCATTTCTCTCTTTTTTTTTTTTTTTGTTTTTTTTTTTTTTTTTTTATACAGCTTCACAATTTGGAAAGAAGGTTGCCGTCTTTGACTATGTTGATCCATCCCCAAGAGGTAATGGAGAAACCAGTTTTACCCACGGGTCATTAGTTATAAGAAAAATTACCCACCAATAAAGGGGATATCTCTTTGATGGTGGGTAATAGATTTTGTGTGGAGGTGTGGGTTAAAGCACTGGTTCATTTTTTTACTTGTTTTTATGGTTTATGCTAGTTGGTGCAGTATACATGCAATCCTTTGTTTTTGTTTTACATTAATTATAAGGCCAATCGTAATGGACAAGTGGATAGATCAGATATTCAAGTGATCTTTTATTGATAACACACATGATGACCGGTCTCAACAATATTGTTTGATTACTTACATGAAAGTTATACCAAAGTCTGGACCAATTCATGTCTGAAAGCCATTGCTTATGAATATTTCCCTCTTGGAAGTATGTAATACAGAATTTTTTTTTATTGAAAAGAGATACTAAATTATTAAGAAAAGGTAAAAACTATTATGGAAGCTTTCATTTAAAGGGACAGTCTGGAGTTCCACACAACCCCACCAATGAACAGTGCATATTAAAGTATTGAATACATCATGATATGGTATTATGTCATGTGTTGTACGCCTCCATGAGGTTAAACTGCAGTTCTATATTCTTGTTACACCTCTTGAAATGTGTGTTGTTTTTTTTCTTTCTTTCTGCTAGGCACCAAATGGGGTATTGGAGGTACATGTGTCAACGTTGGCTGCATTCCCAAAAAGCTAATGCATCAAGCAGCACTCTTGGGCAGTGCCCTGAAAGATGCCCCTCACTATGGCTGGCATGTACAACAGCCAACAACACACGACTGGTAATATGGCACACTTCAGTCTATATGCCTCTGATTGGGCGAGTGACACCCTTATGGGGCTGCCAATGGAAAAGTTTAGTACCCCATAGCACATTTTTATAGCACATTTTTTACACACCTTGCTATGACATAAACATATTTCTTATGCAACCTTTTTAATGTGTAGCCTCAAACTTTCATGGGATTTTCCAATTTACGGAACTTAAAAAGGAGCGCACGGGTGCTTTTGAGACAATTAAACTTGCCTATGTACAGTGTGGTGCAACAGCGCCCCCTTGTGTATTGTTTTCCACAAGAACCATATTGATAAAATATTTTGGTCACCCTTCTGCATTTATCAAAAACCATTAAAACTTTAATTTGCAAAAACTAATCTCTTCCTGCTCCAGGTCCAAAATGTCTCAAGCAGTCCAGAATTATGTGAAATCGTTAAATTGGGGACATCGAGTACAACTACAGGACAAGTAAATGCCATTCTTTTAAAAGCTTATAGGTGTATTTACACTGTTTTATGAAGTTACCTTTCAAGAAATAGGGGAACCGTAACAAAAGGGTATAGTACACATATTTCTTCAAATGTTCCCAGTGTAAAAAAGTATTATTATTAATATATAATTTATAATAATACTATTATGTTATTGCTATTATTATTAACAATAGTGTTATTATTAAATTGCCACTGATTTTGGAGGCGTAACTTGTGACATACGATTAGTGTGACATCTTGTGCAAATAATTTATGAATATTTTCTGACTGCAAAATAATAGTTAATAGCTGAAATGTTAGTTATTTAAAAAACAAACATATGCTTAAATGTACTGCTTAGTAACGTTATTCAGTTAGTTTCTGTAGTTTTATATTATATGTTTAACCAAAATTAAAAATAAAACACCTTTTTTTGTATATACAATAGTAACTTTTATTAACCCATTCAGTCCGGGGGGATTTTCATAACCAAAGGACAAAATATTTTTTTTTACATTTCTGCCATATAAGCGTGATTTCCCTTTTCTGTATTTGTTGAACTCATTCAGAAGAAATTGGGCCTTCTTTTAAAAAATAAATACACACAACATAATCCATTATTAGTGATAATACATTCAAAAATATACTAAAACAGGAAAGCAATTATATTTCATATTTGGATTAAAAGATTAAAAACCCAATGGCTTAATTATATGATCAAAGAATAAGTTCCACAAGAGAGGTTGGAATGTTTTGACAAGTACCCCAAAAATTTTGGGTTTTAGCTATTTTAGATTAAAATGTCAGTAAGTCATAACTATAGTAACCTTGTTTTACTGCTTGAAATATGTACTCGTGTGCAGAAAGCATTAAGCATAATATGAAAATAAAGACCATGTAAATGCGAATTTGGTTTTTTTTTTTAAACCTCAAAACAAGTTCCACGCTACCCTACTATTACACAGATTATGTAGTGCAGAGAATAACAAAAATGTGATATGTACAGGAACACTGGGTGTCAAGCAAGAAAGGTTTTCTTTATTAACTGTTCCGTGACAACTTGTGGCATTTATTTGGTCTTTTGTTGCAATAGGAAAGTGAAGTATTATAACATGAAGGCCACCTTCTTAGACGAGCACAGTGTTCGTGGACAAACAAAAGTCGGGAAAGAGGTGAGTAGCTGTACGCATGTATGGTGTTCTAAGTGAGCAGTGTCTATGATCTATGGCACCCTGCATCTTAAAAATATATACATGGACCCACGTGACCCTCTTTCTACACTCCTCTTGTTCGTGTGGTCCATTTTCCACCCCCCAAAAAAAACAAAACAAGAATGTTCATAGCGTAAGCCCATGTTCATTGACACTGCTAGATAAGGTATAACAAATATAATGCTTACAAAGCATTGTACTTGACTTAAATTGGGGCGCTGAATATTTCGGGGCATTTTAATATCTCAAATGTGCATCAAAACAGTATCAGGTTTGGGCAATAGTTTCATTAAACCGTTAACTCTTAAAACGACTGGGGTGACAGGACTTTCACCTGGAGCCAGCATTGCAGTGTAACATAACTTAGCATACGCGCTACGTAAAGTACTACTCCGCAGTCAGAATGTTTGATAGCATGAGTGTGCGTTTCCTTCTGGCAGTTGTCACTGTTGACGCTAGGAAAGACCTAAGTAGAGGAGCAGTAATCCTGCTGGGACCTCACTCCCACTTGCTGGCTGATCACATAATGTTGCACTCACACAGGAAGATCAGAGTAAGAAAAAGGGGAGGGGCCACAATGATGGAATTATGACCTCAAAGTCTCTCGTCTTGAAGTTTTACATTTTAAAAATAAAAAATAATAATGAAAGCACAAAAAGGCTCTAGAAATAATAATAAAAAACCTTCTAAAAGTACTAAAAAAAAATAAATATATATATATATATATATATTATATATATATAATTAGTGTGTAAGGTAGCCAAACTTAAACACACATGACCTATAAGTAGCAGTCTGTTGCCCTCCTTCTCTGTGGTCTGACATTTCTTGCCACTGATTGGCTGCTTAGGACTGGAAAATGTATTCTTATCTATGAATATTTCAGCTTGTCTTTAATAATTATATATATAATATATATATATATATATATATATATATATATAGTAAAGGCCATAAGATAGCTGGAGTGTCCCTTTAAAATCCATTGGCTCCATCTAGCAGTAGTAGCTTTAGTTGTGTAAGATTGGTCTGTTCTTTGTGAGCATACACATATGACCCCTATGGTCTTGCAGGATTATTTATGTCGGTAGGAGTGAGAATTGAATAACATGAAGTGCCAAAGTGAGGCAAATGCTGTTTTGGGACATCACCTATGGTTTGAACTTTTTTTTTAATTTTTTTTTACAATATACAGTAAATGATATTGCTGTTCATTTGTAAAATCCTTAACATATGCTGCAGTGGTCACTGACACTAATTATTATTTTACAGACCGTTGTCACCGCACAAAACATAGTAATAGCTACAGGAGGAAGGCCGAAGTATCCTACACATGTGAGTGACATTTTCACTCCTAAACCTTTCGTTGCTGAACCTGTCTATAATTTCACAACCAGCAAGCTACTTTCTCGTGTTTTATATAATATATAGTGAAGATGTATTTGTATATATGGATCTATATGGAATACTCGGTGACGCTTCTTAAAAAAGTAAGGGATTTCAATATGTATAGCTTGGTGGAAAGATGAGAGCATAGACGTAATAGAATCCTTTAAACACATAAAGGCATTTAACAAAGTACATAAGGGAATTTTGTATTTGAGGAGAAACGTTAGAACAAGGGGTGATAATTTAAAACTAGTGCTTCGGTGGCTTAGACTTCTGTAAGGAGGTAGCGGCAGTCCCTGCAAGAAGGGCGGGACATACCGGTACGTCCATAGGGATGCATTTTTTGGATGTACCGCTACGTCCATAGGGGACTGAAGGGGTTAACTCCTAAACAATATTTGATCCGTGATCAAGCTCAGGGAAGCTACAATAAAATGTAAACATTAAGTATTCAATTTTTTTATTTATTTTTTTTTTGCTTTTTGGAGAGAAAGTTTCTACAAATTATAATACAATTATGGAATTCCATGTGACAAAACATTAAATTGGGTTAATCCTATATATTGCATGTTTTCAGATTCCTGGTGCAGTGGAACATGGTATTACGAGCGATGACCTCTTCTGGCTAAAAGAATCTCCTGGAAAAACGTAAATAATTTTGATTTAAGTAGTCTTTTCTCTACCTGAAAGAGAAGTAGTTATGTTTTATTGCATACACTAGTTTACATTTTGATTTCATCCTATAAATGTTTGCGCAATGTTGGAAGAACAAGGTCATGCTCAGGACTTGTTGGAGATGGGCATTCTCACTGAGCCAGGTCATCTATACATTATGCATTTATTTATTTTTCTCGTGCATTCTCTTGAAAAAATAATGCTTATTACTTTAATATGGGTTCTTTAAACCTGCAAATACATCAGTAACTAAGCCACTTACCTTAAGGAGAAGCTGCAGTGAAGTGCCTCCATTCGTTGGCTGCTTGAAGCAGGTAGTCACTGGCAAGAAATTGCTCCCATTGAAATAAGTGGGACCACTCTCTAAGCATGTGCACAGAGGGTTACTTGATGGACCCCCTTCCCTTAGAAACGTTTGTCGAGCCAGCACTATAGCTGAGAATATCACTTATCAGGGTATATGTTTGGCCGAAAAAATCTCCTTCACCAAATAGCTGGGAAAGGAGCAAATCATGACAAAATGTAAAGGCGCAGCTAGCTAATGCTGTAAGGTATATAAAGAAATGGAGGAGCTACCCAGTTGTGCCACGTTTTGTTGATGTTGAAGTAACCTAATGCTTTACACACACCGTTTTTACTTTTCGTGTTCTCTGTTTTGCAAATGCATGGGGGTAGTTAAGCACCAAAATAAATGAAAATACCAGGCATTCGAGGTGTTTCCAAAACAGGACAAATACCAATTGTCCCCATTCCCCTCTTTGCACTGACTTTCTTAATTCTTAACAGTCTTAACTTAATTAACAGTCTTCATATTAAATGATAGATCTGTAGATAGATATAATCATAATCAATTGATTTCAAGAAAAAGCCCTACTTGTTCTGAAAAAAAAATAAAATATGTGGGGACACACTTAATGAGTTCCGTGGGGAATCCACAGTTGAATAAAGACTAGATCATTTTAAACAGGAGACAGCTGTATATGCATTATGATGGCACTAGTGCCTATTTACATAAAACACAGAAGGTGCTATTTATATGTAACACCAGCAGAGGGTAGCAGATACTGGGGTATATGTGTCTAGCTCAAGGCTGAAACTTTGCTATGTGCTTTTGTTGAACTGCTGGTAAGCTAACGCAACCACAGGAACAATCTTAAGCACATATATAAATGTGTGTGTATATGTATGTTGTTAAAATGATTTTGAATGTATGTAGCGCTTACAATCTACAGGTGTGTATGTATGAACAGGTGCATAAGCTCAAGCACATAGGCAGCCATAGACAAACATTGAAGTACAATGGTTTGTACTGAAGAGCTGTGACTTTAAACATCTCAATTCCACCTTTGTCACAAGTCAGTTTGTGAAATTTCTTCCCTGCTAGATCTGCTCACTTTAAGTGCTATTATTGTGAAGTAGAAGCTGCTAGGTTCTGAAGTGTGTAGTGCATAACAATTGCCTGTCCTCTGTAGCATCACTTTAGCAACATTTATGAAAAGGGGTTCTATGGCCGAGCAACTTCACACAAGCCAAAGAGCATTGTGTGGAATGCCAAATGTCTGATGGAGTAGTGTAAAACATCACCACAACTGAACTATGGAGAAGTGGAAACGTGCTCTTTGGAGTCATGAATAATTATGTGGAAGGCTGGACAAATCTGTGTTTTTCAGATACCGGCAGAATGCTATATACTGGAATGCATAGTACCCACTGTAAAGTTTGGTGGAAGGATAATGTTCTGGGGCTGTTTTTCCAAGTTTGGGTTAGGCCACTTACTACCAGTGAAGGGTAATTTTAATGCTACAGCATGCAAAGACATTTTAAACACTTGTATGCATCCAACTTTGCAGCAGCAGTTTGGAGAAGGCCATTTCCTGTTCCAGCTTGACTGCCCCTGTGCACAAAGCAAGGCCCCTAAAAACCATGGTTTGATGAGCTTGGTGTTGGAGGAACTCGAGTGGACTGCATGAATTGTAATGTTGATTGGAAGCCAGACCTTCTCATCCAACATCAGTGTCTGACCTTTAGAAATGTTCTTTTGAATAGACACACTTCAAAATCTTGTGGCAAGAGGAATGGAGGCTGTTTATAACCGGAAAGGGGGGGGGTGCTAACTCATGCCAATAGTTTTGGGATGTCAAACAAGGTCATATGGGTGTGTTGGTCAAGTATCCACATACTTTTGGTCATATGGGGCTTGTATATGTGTGTGTATGCATATCGGAAGATGTCCAGCAGTCCCATCAGCTCAACATTGAAAACAATGGGGCCCTGGTACACCCATCTACTGTCAGGAGAGGTCTAGTCGGAAGTGGTCTTTATAGAAGACTTTTGGCTAAAAAGCCATACCGCCGATGGAAACCAGGCCAAGCGACTCAACTATTCGCAAACATGGGTGCAGAAAAATGGCAGCAGGTTCTCGGCACTTAAATATTATTTGGCTGAAGCAGAAAGCAGTTCGTCCACTGAAGGGTTGGAGAGCGTTACAAGAATGAGTGTTTGCAGGCAACAAGCATGGTGGAGGTTCATTGCACGTTTGGGGCAGCTTTTCTGCAAATAGAGTTGAGGATTTGTTCAGAATTAATGTTCTCAATGCTGAGAAGTATGGGCAGATACTTAACCGTCAAGCAATACCATCAGGGAGGCATCTAATTGGCCCCAAATTTATTCTATGGCCTATGACATTGACCACAAACATACAGCAAAATTCCTTAGGCGCTATCTTTAGCATAAATATCAACAAAGAGTTCTGGAAGTGATGGTTTGGCCCCCAAAGAGCCATGATCTCAACATCATTGATTTTGTCTGTGATTACATGAAGAGAGAGCAGCAACTGAGCCTGCCTAAATTCACAGAAGAACTTAGGTCGTTCCAAACATCTTGGTGAACTAACCAATCTGCCGAGTTCCCCATACTATGCGCTAGCATACCAAAAAGAATTGGTGCTAATATGAAGGTAAGGGTGGTTACACCAATTATTGATTTAGTTTAGCTTTTTCTTCTCGTCAATACTATGGAAAAATACTTTATACGCTATTTAATACTGAAAATAATGCTAATGTACAATAAATATAGCTCACATAGGCACCCTTACCTTTGCTGCCTAGAGACTTGTCTTAAATTGTGTATCATCTCTGAAACCCTCAAAAACATTTCTACAGATTTTTTGTGTATCTGAGAGATTTAAATGCTCTAAATCCAGGCCTTTGCACGTAAACTGAGCCTTTTGCCAGTCATTTTTTTTATTTATTTTTGTGTGCAAGAAGTATTGAGCTGATCCTGTATAATGCATAGTTGACCTTTTTTGCAAACTGTCCCCACATTAAACATGCATTAATATGAGCAGCTGCCGCCTCATATTCTCTATGTATAGCGTAGTGATTAGCTGTCCTATATCAGTCTTTTTTTCCAAATGTTACACTTTACATTTCAATGCACTAAATAAATATATGTAAGGCTGCAACTAACGATTATTTTAATAATCGATTAGTTGGCCGATTATTTTTTCGATTAATCGGATAAAAAAATGCAATTTTTTTTTCAATTTAAAATAATGTAATAAAAAACGTACAATTTACACTTTCATCTCTTTATTGCAATGGCCTCTCTCTCTCTATTCACCTTCTTATTTTACTGACATAATAATAAAAGCTACAAGAACCCAAACACTGTTTCTCAAACTAGGTTTTAATGCAAAGTTATTAGTAAATATTAATTCATATGTTAACTATTTTTCATATTTAATAAAAACTATGAGAAGAAAGCCTTGTTTAAATTTTTTTTTATTTACCAAACTGCCCCCGGTTATGCACATCTGACCCCCAGCTTGCCACTCTGCCACCATATATGCCTTATACCTCTTATATGCCAGATTCCACTGTGCCCCTGATATGCCTTATACTCCTTATATGCCAGTGATATGCAACTGAGCCCCCTGATATACCTTTTACCCCCAGATATGTTTTATGCCCCCCTGATATGCCTAATATCGATATGCCTTATACCCCCTATATGCCCTGAAATTCATAATACCCCCCATACACCACTCTGGCTCCTCCCCCTCCCATACACCACTCTGGCTCCTCCCCCCTCCCATACACCACTCTGGCTCCTCCCCCTCCCATACACCACTCTGGCTCCTCCCCCCTCCCGTACTCCACTCTGCCTCCTCCCCCCTCCCGTACTCCACTCTGCCTCCTGTCAGCAACGGAGGTTCACAAGACACCAGGGAGCCGGGTAGAGAGGCAGAGTGGTGTATGGGAGGGGGAGGAGCCAGAGTGGTGTGTGGGAGGGTGGCTCCCATACACCACTCTGCCTCCTCCCCCCTCCCATACTCCACCCTGCCTCCTCCCCCCTCCCATACACCACTTTGCCTCCTCCCCCTCCCATACACCACTTTGCCTCCTCCCCCTCCCATATATCACTTTGCCTCCTCCCCCCTCCCATATACCACTTTGCCTCCTCCCCCCTCCCATAATCCACTCTGGCTCCTCCCCCCTCCCATAATCCACTCTGCCTCCTCCCCCCTCCCATACTCCACTCTGCCTCCTGTCAGTAACGGAGGTTCACAAGACACCAGGGAGCCGGGTAGAGAGGCAGAGTGGTGTATGGGAGGGGGAGGAGCCAGAGTGGTGTGTGGGAGGGTGGCTCCCATACACCCCTCTGACTCCTCCCCCCTCCCATACACCGCTCTGCCTCTCTACCCGGCTCCGTTACCGACAGGCACTTTCACTGCAGCTTCATAGAAGCCTCAGCGTAAGTGAAGGTGAGTAACGGAGGCTGTCTGTGCGATGCAGACCCCCACCGGCTGCCAGGATGATTCTCTGTCAGCCGGTGGGGGTCTGCACGATGCCCACAGCCAGCCTCCGTTACTGCCCTTCACTTACGCTGAGGCTGCAGTGAAAGTGCCTGTCAGTAACGAGTCGGGAGAGAGGCAGAGTGATGTATGGGAGGGGGGAGGAGTCAGAGGGGTGTATGGGAGGGGGGAGAGAGACGGAAGTGAGAGACCGGCCGACAGTGAGGGGAATCCAGGTCCCCTGCAGCGTTGCGGGGGATCTGGATTCTAGTATTATAATCCGATCTCTGTTTGAGGTCGGATTATATAAGGAGAGGAGTTTTTCAGAGCATTTGCTCAGTATCGATTGTTATCGATTTTATCGATTAGTTGTATCAGCCCTAAATATATGTAATTATTTATAAACCCTTGCGTCTATACCATGAGTGCAGTCATCTTGACATCCTTATATCAGGATCAGGGTACTTTTTGCCCCACAGTCCAGCTTCCTATAACCCAGTGGTTCTCAACTCATGGGTCGCGACCCAAAAGTGGTTCACGACCCTGTCTTCAGTGGGTCGCGGAGGGTCAGGGCCGGACTGGAGGCATACCGGGAAAATGTCACTTTCCTTGGTCTGCCTTACACATTCTAGTAGCAATCCGCGAGCAGCAGGCTGTCAGGATCGCGGCCGCAACAATCAGGGCCATCAGACAGCTTCCGGTCCGGCATGTACTTTAGTATTACTCCCCGACCGCAAAGCAAGTTGCTTGATTGGTTTGCGGTCGATGTCTGTTCCTAGTGGGAGCTGAATAAAGTTTTTCTCTTATCGCTCCTCCCCTCTTCCTGCTGCAGCCCCCGGACAGCCTTTCCACTCCCTCATCTTTTCTGAGGTTATTTTTGGGTCGCGACTTAATGACCAAAGACAAATTTGGGTCCTGAGGATACACGGGTTGAGAACCACTGCTATAACCAATCCTTTACAAAAATCTCTACAAAAAATATCTCTCTAAAAAAGTAAATTCTATAGGAAGTTTAAGTATAAAATGTAGCTATAAGAAACATGTTAGTGTCCGTTACCTTATACAATCTAAATGAACCCAGTGTAGAATTGGGGTATGTTCTGTGATGTTGAACTGCATATTCTGTGGTTGGCTATACACACTCACTGGACACTTTATTTGGTACACCTGTTCAATTGCTTGTTAACACAAATAGCTAATCAGCCGATCACATGGCAGCAACTCAATGCATTTAGGCATGTAGACGTGGTCAAGACAACTTGCCAAAGTTCAAACCGAGCATCAGAATGGGGAAGAAAGGGGATTTAAATGGCTTTGAACGTGGCATGGTTGTTGTGCCAGACCGGCTGTGTAATGGTGCGGGGGACATTTTGTTGGCACACTTTGGACTCCTTAGTACCAATTGAGCGTTTTTTAAACCCCTTCATGACAAACCCTGTACGGGGTCACGATGCAATGCATTGGTGACAAAGCCCCTACATGTGCGGGCTGCTGTTTATAAGTGATTAGTGAAATAATAGAAAAATAATAAAATAAAAAAAAATTGGTAACATCCAAAAATAATCCCCCACTGTCACAAAAATATTCCAAATATATATATAACAATTTTTATGAGCAAGTCCGACAATTAGCGCTATTTCTTCACAAAACTTGTCGCATGGAAAGAGTTAAAATATTGGCATTTTAAATACCCATGGGGTGCCTAGTTAACAAAAAAAAAATGTGATTTGAGGGGGTAAATTGGCCAGCTTCAAAGATGACCCAAATACCACATGAGGCAGAATGACCATATTTCAGGAAAAATGGTTTTGAAATAGCAAAACACTACAAATTTTTGCCCAATAACGTGCAGAAAAAAGCAAAAAAACATAAAAACATTGGGTATTTCTAAACTCAGAACAAATAGTAGAATCTATTTAACAGGTTTTTTATTAGTTTTTGCAGATGAGTAAAATATTTTTTTCAAATAAAAGTTAGAAAAAAATTCCTATATAGATTTTTTTTTTTGTTGTTTAATAGTAAATTAGATGATGTGATAGAAATAATGGTATCTAAAGAAAGCCCTGCTTGTCCTGGGAAAAAAACAACATATAATCTGCGCGGGTACACAAAATGATAGAAAAGAAAAATACAGCTAAACAACACTAAAAAATGTTAAGAGCCTTTGTCCCAAAGTGTACTAGGAGTAAGAAATAGTCTTGTCGTTAAGGGGTCAAACGCGACCGTCTAACTGAGTATTGTTGCTGACCACGGCTGTCCCTTTATGAACACAGTGTCCATATGGACCAAAATCTCTGAGGAATGTTTCCAGCACCTTGTGGAAAGTATGCCACGAGGAATGAAGGCAAAAGGGGGTCCAACACAGTACTAGCAAGGTGTACCAAATAGTGGCCAGTGAGTGTATATTATATATGCTGTCATTCGAACGTTTGGGGTCATTTTGAAATGTTTTTGAAACAAAATCAAATCTTTTCCATTAAAATAACATGACATAGATCAGTAATACAGTGTAGACATTGCTAGTGTTGCTGGAAATGGCTTATTTGAATGGAATATCTTGAGGCGTGCAGAGGTCTTCTGTAAGCAACCATCAATTCTGTATTCCAATGGCGCATTGTGCTCGCTAATTCTAAGATTTTACTAGTCTCATGACGTAAAGTCATGATTTTATTAAGCATACACAAAAAGAAAGGTTGGAATGCAGCACTCAGCATTTATTTATGATTTTATTAAGGACACGGAGGCTCCTATTATTGCATTTTCTTTTCTTTATTACTACTCCCACAGCAGCAAAAAATACAGGAAGTAGTTAACTGAAGAGAAAAAACATCTATAAACAGATATAACAAGTCAGCCAATCAGCAACAGCTCCAGGTACATCAAAAGGCGCGATACACTGCTGCACTTCCTCTTTTCTTGCGTATCACATCAGACCGGGATCAACAAAACCCGAACAGGAACAGGTATCTCAAAACATGGACAACTCTCCGGAAGCATCCAGAAGACGTCAAGCTGAAACAGAGAGAAAACAAAACACCGGTAGAAACCATGGAAAAAATCAACCAAATCAGGAGCTCATGATGTAAGACAATACAACCGGAACAAAATGCATGACTTGGCATAGACACAGCGACAAAACAGCATGATGAAGGAACCAAGTAAAAAAAAAAAATGCATGGACAACAAAATAGATGACCATCCACAGACAGAGGCAATATACTCACCCAACCAGCTAAGGGAGGGAAAGAAGAAGGGGGGGGAATAATACTCGCCTCCGTGTCCTTAATAAAATCATGACTTTACGTCATGAGACTAGTAACATCTTAGAATTTTATGGAGGCTCCTATTATTGCAATTTTAAAGCTGATCAACCAAACGCTCAGAAAAATGATGGATAGGGCGAAGATAGAATTCCCGAAACGTAGAATCAGAAGACCAGTCTGCAGCTTTAAAAATATCCTCCATACGACAACCAAGGACCGTGGCTTTAGAAGCTGAAGCACTCCTAATAGAGTGAGGAGAAAAAATGGAAGTGTCGATGCCTGCCCGATGCAAGATCCACTTCAACCATCTGGAAAGAGTGGAAGAAGAAACAGAAGCATGAGGTCGTCTAAAAGAAATGAATAATGGAAGAGATGAGGGACTCCGAAGACCCCGAGTGCGAGTCTCATACTCCCGAAGGCAAAGCACGGGACAAAGGAGGGGACGAAGAGGAAAGGACGGATAAAAAAACCGATTTAAGATTGGTCTTAGTCCTCCTAGAGATATCGAACAAAACACCATCTGGATGGTAGACCTTAGCCGAAAAATCCAAGGCTCTGACATCCGAAACTCTTTTACAGGAGAGAACACAGAGCAAAAGTAGGAGCTTAGCAGATAACTCCTTAAGCGACAGCTCAGGATTAGGAGACCAAGACTCCAGATCCAAGACTCCTCCTCCTGGCCCATGCATCGGCCAGGAGGAGGAGAGTTCGCTGTGAAACACCCTCGACAGACCAGGGTCCCCGGAAACACGCCACGCCAACAACTGAAACGCCCTTCAGAAGAATCAGGTCGTGCGGATGAAGGTCCGGGTCGAGGAGCAGAGGGAAGAAGTCTGGGAAAATCCGTCGACGTTTCCAATAGTCTGGGAAACCAAGGCTGAGATTTCCACAACGGAGTTATTAGGATGAGAGACGTCCGGAATCGAATCATATGTAAAATAGTCCGCGCGATCATGCTCAAAGGAGGAAACGCGTAAAGGAGAGTCCGTGGCCACTGCTGGAGAAATGCATCCGTGGCAAGTGCCTCTGGATCCGGTCTCCAACTGAAGAACGTTGGCAGTTGTGAATTCAGGCGAGACGCGAACAAGTCGATCTCCATCGGACCCCAAAGACGGTGGAGCTTGGCGAAGACAGAAGGATGAAGGCACCAATCTCTGGAATCTCTGAGAAACCGCGAGTTCCAATCCGCCGTGAGGTTGGAGAGACCGGGGATGTGGACGGCGGTCACCGAGATTCCATGAAGAAGACAATACCTCCAGAAATCTCTTGCGAGACATGCCAACGGTCTGGATTTGGTGCCCCCAAGATGGTTGATATACCGAACCGCTGCTACGTTGTCCATCTTGAGAAGGACGGAACAGGAGGCTTTGGGAGGTGCTAGGCTTCGGATGGCAAAAGAGCCGGCTAACAGTTCCAGGCAATTGATGTGAAGAAGGGACTCTTCTGAGGACCACCTGCCGCCTGTAGATATAGTCCCGTAGCGCGCTCCCCAGCCATGTAAGTTGGCGTCCGATTCTATAACCACGTCTGGAGTGGTGCCGAAGATGGCTCTGCCATTCCAAGCTTCCATGTGGGACAACCACCACATCAGCTCGTCTCTGGATTCGGCGTCGAGAGAGACACAATTTTCGTAAGAGTGCACCGAAGATAGCGAAGAAGTCCGTAGCCTTTGTAGCGCCCGGTAGTGGAGCGGACCCGGGAATATGGCCTGAATGGAAGAGGACAACAGCCCGATCATCCTCGCAATCTGGCGCACGGTCACCGTCTCCAGACGCAGCAAGCGCCTGATCTCCTTCATGATGGACACGATCTTTGACTGAGGAAGAAAAAGAGACTACTGAACGGAGTCTATCCGA
Organism: Sceloporus occidentalis; assembly: GCA_023333645.1. Lineage (NCBI taxonomy): Eukaryota > Metazoa > Chordata > Lepidosauria > Squamata > Phrynosomatidae > Sceloporus > Sceloporus occidentalis. The sequence continues at coordinate 8,873,632 of JALMGF010000040.1, read as the reverse complement.
AAACCCAGAAATTCCATAGTCTGTGACGGCACGAAACAAGATTTGTCTCCATTTATGAGAAACCCCAGTGACTGAAGGAGATGAAGGGCCCAATCGAGGTGCGACCGGAGGAGCGAAGGAGATTGAGACAGGATGAGGATGTCGTTCAGATAGATTATGAGACCTACACCCCGAGAACGAAGAAACGCCACTACCGGTTTCATGACCTTCGTGAAACACCACGGGCCGATGAAAGGCCGAAAGGAAGACATGTAAACCTCCACTTGTGACCTGCCCAAAGAAACTGAAGGAAATTCTGGTGAGAGGCCGCGATCGGGATCGTGAAATACGCGTCCTGAAGATCCAATTTCACCATCCAATCTCCTGGCAACAACAGATCCCGGAGACAATGGATCCCTTCCATTTTGAAGTGGTGATACACCACATACGCATTGAGGGGCCGGAGGTTGATGACCGGACGGGAACCCCCTCCTTTCTTGGGAACCAGGAAGAGAGAACTGACAAAACCTGGGGTGAGCATGGGAGTTGGTAAAATAGCCCTCTCGTGATAGAGTGACCTTACCTCGTCTGAAATCAGGCGCCTCTGAAGAAGCGGAAACCTTGGGGAAGGAGGAATTCGAGCCTGTCGAGGAGAAACGATTAGTTCCAACTGATAGCCCTTGACCGTATTTAACACCCAAGCATCTGAGGTTATCAACTCCCAAACGTGAGCAAAAGCCGCTAGGCGACCGCCCACCGCCGAGGGATCGAGAGACGTGGGGAAGGGACTTACCGTAAGGACGTCTAGATGAAAAATATCCTCTGGAACCTCTGGAGGATGTAGGGCGACCTCTGGAGGGGAAGAAGGGAGTCGATCTCTGTTCCGGGAGAGCTGGGCGTTGAGAAAAGGAGCCTCTGTAGGTTCCGTGGAATCGGGAACTCCGGCCAGACGAACGGCCCCTGCTTCGCCCGGCCCCTGCAAAAACTCTTGGGGCAAACACCCGTTTCATAGACGACTGAGCCTTATCGAGGGCAGAAAGGTCTTAACGAAAGAGCCAACGTTTTTAACAAACGAGTCGCCAAATAACAGACCCTTGGCCGAAGGACCCGGCTCCTGAGTAGCCATATTGACTAGTTTGGGTTCTATTTTAATCAGAATGGACTTGCGCCTCTCAGCGCAAAGGGCTGCATTAGCATTGCCCATCAGACACACTAGCCGTTGAAGCCAACCTAGAGCTTCATCAAAATCAAAGGTGTCAGGAGAAGCCTTTCCCGCTTCTAGCGATTCGAACAGCTTTGTAATGGGACCCAAGCTGTCAAGGAGTTTATCCTGACAATGGCGAAGAGAAAACTCCAAGCCTCTCCTGGGCTTCCAGCCCGTTTTAGACAGGAATTGTATAATTTGAGGATCAACCTCAGGGGTCTTACACACCTCGTCAGGAACAATGGGTCTTGGGCATTCAGCTTTAAGCTTACGTCTGCTCTCTTTAGTGAGGGGTTTACGCACCCTGAGAGCAAGGTATTGGGCAATATGCGCCGGGGGATCCCATTCGGCGGACCGCGGGTGGCGCAGGCTATCTGGGTCAAAAAGCGGATTGCCTTGGGGATCTCTAACATTGGCATCAGCCTCACCAGAAGGGGCCAGAGTCTGGACCGTATCCTCCCCAGAAGGAAACATAGTAACCTCAGGGGGATCATCCTCATCAGAGATATCAGAAGGATCTTTATAGGAGGCAAAGTCATCCCCACTTTCATCAGATTCCGATGAATCAATTTGAACTTTAGCTCTCTTCCAATGTCTGACCGTTTTTGTCCGGTCAGGGACTCTTTTGCGTGGTACACCAGCGCTCTCTGGGACAGGAATAATAGCTTTGTCCATCACAACATCAGCATGGCTGTCAGTCTGGGGTGGGGAAGTGTGTTTAGCCTTAAACAGTGCCTTTTTGCCTAATGGGGCAGAAGTGGATGCAGGGGCAGGAACAGACACCACAGGCGCCTGGAGCAAAGCCTGCTGAATAGACTGGGTGATAGAGTGAGACATAGCACCCATAGCAGAGGAAAGGGCCTTGGTAATGGAGTGTGTCATTGTGGCATCAAGCAGAGATTGGAAATCCTCTGAAGACAGAGGCTGAGCATCATCAGTATGATCCCTAATGGAGGGGCCTGCAACTCCAGAAGGAGCAGATTGGTCCCCAAAATGATCCATAAAGGAAACAAAAAACTGAGGCAGAACGAGAAAACCACTATAAAATGGCTGAGAAATTTAGACTAAGGGTTGATTAACCCGAGAGGAAGAACACCTGGATAAAACGAAGCAGTTGAGGCGTCTGCCGACGAAGAACACGCAGCTGGAATCGCGGGAAAAACCAGATGAAGCGCGCAAACAAAGATGGCTGCCGCACGGGTCAGTGCGCATGCGCGCACCGGACTCGCTAGCTTAGAAACAAATCCAGCCGCCGCACGAGCCAGGGCGCATGCGCGCACCGGGCTCGCTGGCTAAGAACGAAGCCGGAGACACAGGAGCTCCACAGATGAACACCGCGTCGCGGGCGGAGAAGACAAGAACAGGAAAGGTAAGAGACGAGGGGGGAAGCGCCGAAAACGGCAGAAACCGCGGCGCACACAACCCGCAACACCACAACAAGGTCGGAATATGTCGGGGAAGCACAAGACACGGGAGATAATAACGGTATAAAATAATAGGGTAAAATAGTCAAATCACAATAATAATGACAAGAAATTGGAGAGCAACGAAATACTTAACTGTCCGCTGAGGGAGCAGCAAGAAAAGAGGAAGTGCAGCAGTGTATCGCGCCTTTTGGTGTACCTGGAGCTGTTGCTGATTGGCTGACTTGTTATATCTGTTTATAGATGTTTTTTCTCTTCAGTTAACTACTTCCTGTATTTTTTGCTGCTGTGGGAGTAGTAATAAAGAAAAGAGAATGCAATAATAGGAGCCTCCGTGTCCTTCATAAAATCCAAGTTTAACAGGCTAATTGGAAAAACCCTTTTGCTATTATGTTATCACAGCTAAAAAGTTTGTTTTCCATGAAAAAAGCTGTGACAAAAAACTTTTAAATGGTAGAGTGTGTGTATATATATATATAATATACACGAGTATAAAATAATGTGTTTTATACCAAAGTTGATAAACCATATTGCTGAAAACGCCAATTAGCAGAAACGTGTAATTATTTTTCAGAGCACAGTACGTATCTCATCACCCATATTCTATATAATCAATCAGTTGTATACCTGTTGCGTCTCAAGGCTAAAATGTTTACCGTAGCACAGCAGCCTGTTGCTGTTTCTCCAGGCTCTAAATGCGACGTTTGTCCTACAGGCCACATATTATGTATTTTTCATGTTTACAAAATGTCAGACTCCTTAGAAATTCTCTTGGTATGATTAATGTGAGGAAGCTGCTTAAAAAAACCGTATCCTTCTAATACATATCAACCAAAAGGCTGCTTTTGTCCACTTACTGTTAATGCAAGTTGTAACAGTGTAATATAGGAGGCTAATGTTTACATGTTGCATTCCAGAGCCTTAGTCAAAATAAGCCTTGAGGGCTACTGTAGCATTTCTGTACATTATCAGCCTCTATTTCAACAGCTGGAAGAGAGCTGCTCAGATGCAGTAGGTCTGAAACCTGACTCGCTGATTTCAGAAATAGATACACGTGTGTGTGTTCCTTGGCTTTATTTAAATGCACTCTGGTCTCCGATCACAAATGTACCATGGTACTTCAGAAATAGATATACGCTCTTCTCTTTCAACCAGAGCTGGAAGATTTTCATCCATGTTAGTCGTCTTCCAGTTTTTAGTCTCTGAAAATTGCTGTTTAATATCTGCATGTAGCTTAATTAAATATTTTTTTTCATTTTTGATTAACTTTTCTTTTTTAAGCATAAAACATCACAGCCGTCTATAGCACACCTAATGAATACTTACCCACTTTCTTGAAAGGGCCAAAATGTGCCTTGCGACTTTACATATGGGTAGTGTTGTGACATCACGTTGTATCAGTGCATAAAGTATGCAGAACTTTTTGTCTGTAATGTTAAAAACCAAAAGGTAGCGTAGAATGTGACGACTGATAAGAAACATTTGCCCATCTAGTCTGCCTGTTTTTTCCTGCTGCAACGACCATAATCAGTCGTTGTTCTTGTCTTAGATTCAGGAAAGCCTTGTATCTATCCCATGAATGTTTGGTTCTCACTTTATTAGGCTTTAGAATCTTTGGTTGGAGAGTGTTGTGCATCTCTACCACTCTCTCACATTACGTCTTTCTTACATTACATCTAAGCCTCTATCCCCCTAGTTTTAGATTATGACCTCCTTGTTCTAAACTGCCCCCCCCCCCTGGACTTTGTTGTATCCCTGTATGTATTTGAATGGCTTTATCATATCTCCCCTCTCTTCTTTAGGCTATATGCACATTTCCAAACTCACATCTTGAGCTGCAATTTTGGGAGATTTGTCTTATTATCATGCAATTAAATGGTGGATGTTATGGGTAGTCCTAAAATCATAATCACCGTATGTCCCTTCAGAACAAGAATTAGACTCCCTTTCCAAACTTTTATAAGTGTCCCTTTTGGCATTGGAACTGGTATTTGAGGCATAATCAACGAAAACCTTGTTATAATTAAGAAAAATTCCTTGGTCCTAGGGAGCTTGCCAGCCAGATGCTTCCTACAAAGGCACTTGTGATGTTGTTGTATTGGTTTGTCTCTTAACTTTGCAATTTTGTTAACCTCTGCCAGATGGAAGAAATTCTCCATACAGAATACCAGCAGGCTTTTTATGTATAATCTTTACATTTAGCATGTTTAAAACAGCATGCGTCCAATATTTTTAGATTTATGCACAGCCTTCAATTCGTTAATCAATACATGTATTATTGCTAAGTGTGCTTGCTCCTGGAAGCATGGCGGTAATGGTTTGCAAAGCACACTATTACTATATGTCAGGACACACAGCAGTAGACAAAGGAACAGGGAGCCAGCTGGAGTTTAAGAAGTCCAGCTACTGTTTACATTTCTCTAGTTAATTACAAATCAAGAATCAAGAAAATCACCACTTATAACTGGGACCTCCTTACTCCAGAACAGATCTTAACCCTATTTATTACATTTGGTTTTATTTTTATTTTTTTCTCTTGTTCCCTGTTAGTCATGGGTATATGTATTTTTTGAGAAGTTGCAAACAGTACAACTTCTCAAAAAAGTGAGCAATGATTTGTTTTATCATAAATGGAATACTTCTGTCATGAAGAATCAACTAATGCAAATGGGGCAGGTAAGGCAGACCGTTGCATTGAATGTGTCTGATGGCCTCGAGCTTGTTGGAAACGACAATTGTTTGAACAAGGTTATTTCAAGATGTAGGAAAATGTTTGTTTTTTTCTCTGGTTTCACGTATGTTGCACAAGAAACTTGTAGCTTCACCACCATAATTGAATAACAATAAAATCAGGCCAACTGTAATATGTCTATAGTTAAGCTGTTCCTGTTCAAATGCCCTTTGTTCCCTTTAAAAAACAAAAAGTGTGTGTGTGTGTGTATATATATATATATATATATATAATATAATGTGTGTGTGTATATTATTACTTCTTCTAAGCAAAAATGTTTATTAGGGGTGTATAGAAAGGTTAATTTGATAACAGAATGACATGATTAAATACATTTTTTCTACTGTTCATTAAAAGTGCGATGGTTACAATAAAGGTTTAAATACAGAGAGCACTTTACCCTTATGCTCATGAACCAAGTACATTGCCATTGTTCTGAACTGGTTAATGAGATTTCCAGCCCACAAGTGCCCCAGTCCCACAGTTTAATGGTGGATAAAACAAGTCTCTGACTGCATGTTTCTCACTTCTATATATGAGATATCCAAGTCTGATCCCCTGAGCCATACTGGGATACAAAGTAAACCTTACCATACAGTAGCAGAGCGGCTGTAAATCTGGAGCTTTCTGCATGAGCTTCACTTGTACTTCAGACAATTACCCCAGGCACATTCCTGTCACCTGCAACTCACATGGAATCCGCCAACTAACCACTGGCCCCGGCAGCTTCCTCAAACTCATTTAATACTTGTTTTGTTAAAAAGGAATTATATTATTATTAGCAACAAGGATTACCAGTGACGTTGGAATCAAACATTCGAGCGCCGTTCTGATGCTTCCCAAAAGCACAGGGAGGCCACCCACGTCTCATGCCCTTGGTGGCTGATACAGCCTTAATACTTGTCACACAAAAAAGAGTAACCATGCACAATACACATGAGGGAATGTTTGAAGAGTGAAAGCTCCTTACAACCCTTAAACTCAAACCTTTAACAGCTGGGAGGGGTAGGTTTATGGCTGTGCAAACATGTTGGTTAGAGTCAAACATGTGTTCTGAGGTTTTGGAAAGTAGGCATTTTATGTGAGAGCGCTAATTAAAATGATAGGCGGTTAGCAAACACTTCATGCCTCTCATGTTAAATAGAAGTGCGCACCTTTGTCAGAAACTTGGAAGATATTTTCCCCAGTGTCATCTATACTCGGAGATTTGGACAAATCCTCTGCTCGTCTAATTCCATTCCACTGTTTGCTCAGAATTGTCGATATTTTACGTCTATTTATTCACAAAAAGGAACATTAGAACACATAGGTTCAGGCGACGAACTGTTCAAGGACGTATTCCACCAAAAATGTGGTCTTTCTCAATTAAGGTCAAAATGTTAAGTGTTTAAGTGGTACACTTGACATCAAGAATAGTGGATAATAGGTTATTTATCCACAAAAATAAAAAAAGGTCTTACCCTTTAACTGCATGAGCTGGTGCCCACTCTTCAAGTCACTCCCAATGGGGTCTATGCATTAGGAAGGTTCAACCCCAGTGCAATTCTATTGCAGGTAGCGCTTGGCAAGCCCTGTATAATGCATGGTTAAAACTGTGATTTCTTCAACATCTCCTCACCCATTGAGTTATGAATTATACTGGGCCATCTTAAAAATTACCATTTTATTAGTCTGTTTGTACAGAGTATTACATTTCATGAAGGTCAGATCAAATTTATTGGCCAATAAATGCAGAAATCCGTTCTTAAAGGGTTCACATACTTTGGTTATTACATTTGCTCACAGTGAACAGGTTTGAAAACCAGCTTGGAAATAATTATAATGCACAAATGAATGCAAACGATGGCAGTACTTAGAGGACCACAACTACAGAAGTACTGATAGAACTGAATCCAAAAGAGCTGATGGAGTTGGGGACAAAAATGGCTTGCTGTCTTTCTCATCATCACTGTAGGGAAATTAGCCCACGTGATTAGGTTTTTGAGAGTTGTGTATAAAATTGATTCTGGTGCTGTGATCAAGCAATTATGTCACCACATTATGACGGGCCATTCCATGGCCACTTCTCAAACTTTGCATCTAAAGTACATACAAGAGAGATCCTGTGCCTTGCTCTGCTCTGGAATGTATGCAGAATTTTCCATTGAATTTTCTCAGAACGTTTTACTATAGATCCCAGCACCGTGGAGGATTCTTGTATACTAGGCTCTGATTTTATGAGCTTGGTAGGCGTTCTGTTTACCGTTTGCTCTGAATGATGAGCAGATTACACTTCTAATCTTGTAATTAGGATATTACTGAGGTGTGGTGTTTATGTGACAGCATGCAGTAATGAGCATTTTCTGTTTACTGTCTTGACAGATTGGTGGTTGGAGCCAGCTGTATCCTTTTTACACCAGACTTGCTCATTCTCTCTTGCCTCCTGCCAGTTTATGTACAATTTTTATTTATTTATTTATTTTTTACACACCAAATGTTTTGTACCATTCCTGTTATGAATGTTAATCTGTCCTCTAATGTTTCAGATATAAATAATCTAGGAATTTATATTAGTCTTAATAATGCACAACTACCTGCCTGTAAACATATGTTAGTGGCATAACAGGCATCTGTACTCGTGCAGGAGTTGTAAAACATGGAATATATACAAAAGTAGGTTGCAAAACGCATGTTGGTTAGATGATACCAAGAGCAGAGTCTGATCTAGCAGGCATTTCAAGGCAGATTATTGGGTTATTAGCATATGTTTAGACCCCAAATATGTGTTGTGTAGAGCGTTAACCAGTGTGTACCCCCTAAACTGATTTGTTATGGGTTTTCACTAGCATGTACGTAATGTTAACATTGGTTAAAAGAATATTTGAAACAGTTTGTTTTTATACTGTTCTGGTTTGTGTTCTCCATAACTGCCTTTCTATAGATGTTTCTTTGGAGTGTGCCGGGTTTTTAACTGGTATTGGCCTGGACACTACAGCTATGGTACGCAGTATACCTCTCCGAGGATTTGATCAGGTATGTTTAAGTCCTTGTTCAAGGTGAAATATTAACACGGGGAAATAGTTCTCTTGTAGGCTATTCCTAATTATATAATAAAACTTTTTTTTCCCCTTCTAAGCATTGTTTTAACAGCCTTCCATTTCTCTTCCCTATAGCAAATGGCTGCCCTAGTTACAGATTATATGGAGTCTTACGGAACAAAATTTCTGTGGAAAAGCACACCTTTGAGGGTAGAGAAGTTGCAGGATGGAAAACTTCAGGTTACTTGGGAGGACACAAGTATGGGCAAAGAGGGAAAGGATGTATTTGACACAGTCATGTGGGCTGTAGGTAAGATGAATCTTACTTTTTATCTCCTATAAGAAGGTTCAAACAATAAAAAATCAAAATTATTAGTTAGACACGCAAACTGTTAAATCTGGCTAATTGCCGTGCAGTTGGGTATGATTCATTGTTTTTTCTTTTCTCTGTATCAGCACACCCACACCAGGTGTCTGAGATAATGCACTGGGAACTAGAATACTGTTTAGGATTTCCTGCCTACAGATGTGCCACTTACTCTGCTGATTGAGAACAAAACCATATAATTAGTGGGATACAGCTTGCATGCTTAGTATATCAATGTAAAAGATATGTATAGATAATTATTCTAGAGACAAAACTGTTTGTTTTATAGATAAACTTAACTATTCAAGTCTTTCTGGTATAGTATTGTCGATTGAATGCACACGCACACGCACACGCACACGCACTTTCAAAAGATGGTCAGCACTCCAGGTCTTTAAATTAACAATGTCTCTTTATTCAAAGTCAAGTCGACGTTTCAGTCATTCCTGAGGAAAGTCAGCAATGACTGAAACGTCAACTTGACTTTGAATAAAGAGATGTATGGGGCGCAGGTACATATATAGGGAAAAAAACAAAAAACAACACAATATAGTGTAGATGGTATGTTCAGTACTAATTACTAAGTGATATATTGCACTCACAAGTGAAAGAGGCAAATCCAACCCATCAATATGGACTTTAAAAAACTTTAATGTTCTTCAAGGTGAATCTAAAAAACAAACTAAAATGTGAGTATATGTGTGTGTGTGTATATGTATGTGTGTATATATATGTATGTATGTATGTATGTATGTGTACATATATATATATACACACACACAGACCTTCCCTGGCTGTCAGAGATCGGAGTTCCCCGCACCGGTGGGGGGAATTCTCTCTGACAGTTGGGGAAGGTCTGCGGGATGGACGCAGACAACCCCCGCTGCTAGCCACACCTCCTTCCGGCTGCAGCGTAAGTTGTCTACGCGAATCACGTAGACATCTACACGCTGCCCCGGCTGCACACCGGGGACTCAGAAGCATCGGTAAGTTTTTGCGGGGGAGTGTTAAATGGGGGGCATAAGGCATTTCTGCAGGCAGAGTGTTCTATGAAATGCTTTTTAACCCCCTTAATGCCACTCTGCCTCCAGAAATGCCTTTTTAACTCTCTATACGCCACTCTGCGTCCTGAAACGCCTTAAACCTCCCTATATGCCAATCTGCCTCATAATATCCCTTTTAACCCCCTTAATGCCAGAGTGACATATAGGGGTATAAGGCATTTCTGGAGGCAGAGTGGCATATAGGGGTCAAAAGGCATATCATGGGGCACAGTGGCATATAGGGTTAAAAGGCAAATCATGGGGCACAGTGGCATATAGGGGGTATAAGGCATTTTTTGGGGCAGATGTGCATAACTGGGGGAGGCAGGTTGGAAAATAAAAGGAAATAAAACCAAAATATTTTACTGGTAAAACTTTTTTCCTATAGGGTCGTCTTATATTCAGGCTTTTTCTTTTTTTTTCCTAAATTAATATTCAGATTTTGGGGGTCGTCTTATAATCGAGCAAATACGGTATATATCTATCTAAATTGTGGTGATCAACACATTTATCAAGGTCATACATCTAAATATCGAACAGTCCACAGTAATACTTTTTCTTTGTCTTCTGATCATCCACGTAACGAGAAAAAAAAAAAGGTTGTTGAAATCCTCCAGAAATAATTTGAAATTCTTACTGACCTAAACATATCTGCGACATCTGTTCGTTTTGGTCCAAGGCTGGACCACAGCTTTAGTTGTAACAGTTTTCTGTAAACTTTATCGCCTCATTAATTAAACAGGAAAGCAGAGACTTGATCTAAAAGCCGCGCTTTGATAAGTCCCACATGCTGCAGGATCCATTGGTACTCCCACGGGGATAGACATTCTGAGTGTTTTATCTGGAGAGCTCTTAACTCTTAGACCAGAGAAAGCACTCATGATGCTTGGGCTAGTAAGGAAACTGCTCATTGTAAGCTTTTATATATCTTTTTATTGCCAATGATGTCATTTCTTGTACAATAACAATACATTGGAAAACATTGTTTCAAAAAATTTAGAGTAAATCACATACCAATTCTCCGTTGGTATTCCTGTTGGGTTATTGACAGTCACAGGAAATTATTATGCACCCCCCCCCATGGAGAGACATAACCCATAGAGAGTATTTAGTGAGTTGCAGTAGAGTTTAACAGTCCAACTCCCTGTTATCACAATTAATTTTATAAAGGGCCGGGCATGGAGCGCCTCTCCTGTATGAAGGGGGGAGCTGGCCATGTATAATACATAGTGATATGAGAGAGTTGAACCCTCTCCCCATTCCTCCAGTTGCTCTTAGGCTTTGCCATGTTGCGGAAGTATTATACCAGGCCAGAATAATGCAGACAGAGTCGCAGCTTCTCTCTCAATTGAGGCAGAAGTTGTGTGCAGATTCCCTGGCATTTTTTACAAAAACGCTTCTAGAGGCCAGGGTAATGAAGTGGATAGAGAGGAAAAGCAGACCAAGAAAGACAGAAGAACAAGAAGAGGCAAGACAAAAAGAGTTGCCGGAATGGAAGACTGGAACACAGAAGCGTTTGGGGGAGAAGGTTGGAAGACGTTGAGAGGATGCGCAAAACTGAGTAATAGGGAGGGTGAGTGATGGTGAACAACCCAACGAAATGCAAGCAAAAATTCACAGCTGTCTTCTGTAGAATACTCTGGTGTTTATGTACTGCCTGATAAATTATTCAGCAGCAGGGTTTTCATAGGGGAACAGTTCACAGGTGGAAGCTAACGGGTAAGGTAATTGTGACTTCATTACGCTAGTCTCATCTGTATAAATTGCTGATCAGAGGCTAAATACAAGTAACATTTTATTCATTTTTGAAATAACGTTTTGCAAAAATTAATCCAGTGCTACCTTACAATAATTGATTTTGAGTTTATATCATACAGAATGACATTTCAAAGTCCCATTTGTAATTCAGTAATATGAGAGAATTGTTGAGGTGTGTACCAAAGTAAGGTTGCTGAAGGCAGTTTAATGTCAAAAGAGTCTGAACACGGCAACAAGACATGCTGCATCAGCAAGAGCTCTCCCAGGCAGAAATTTCAAGGTAGATAGGGGTTTCCAACAGTGGGACCGCAATCTACACCCATCTGCTATCCGACATGGAAACAAGGCCAAGTGACTCAACTATTCACAAAAACACACCGAAGGGATGGAGAGTGGTACAAGAATGAGTGTTTGCAGACAACAGTGAAGCATGGTGGAGGCTACTTGCTGCATTTCTGCATGGAGTTGGGATTTTGTTAGCGTTAATGGTCTCCTCAATGCAGAGAAGCACAGGCAGATATTTATCCATCATGCGATACCATCAGGGAGGTATCTGATTGGCTGTATGTTTGGGGCCAAAGTCATTTAAAGAACAACAAGGAGTCCTGGAAGCGATGGAATGGCCACCACAGAGCCCTGATCTCAACACCATCGAGTCTGTCTGGGATTACTTGAAAAGACACAAGCAACTGACGCTGCTTAAATCCACCGAACTGTGGTTAATTCTCAAAGATGTTTGGAACAACCTACTTGTCGACTTCTTTAAAGCTGTGTGCAAGTGTACCTAGAAGAATTGATACTATTTTGAAGGCAAAGGGCAGTCACACCAAATGTTGATTTGATTTAGATTTTCCTTCAATCCTCTGACTGATTGCATGTTGTAAAAGGATTAAAATGAAACTATTAACATCCATATAATAGATCGACCATTAGTTAGTGATATTTCTACCATATGGTGTAAATGTCACCAACCTGAAGACTTCACATAACCCGCTCACTGCCCTTAAGTAATCCATATGTAGTCACACTGTTCTAATTGAGTTAATTACATTTTAAAGCATCTAAAAAAATAGCTTTATCAAAATTCACAATGAAACCCACACAAAGAAAATTTCAATTTACATTGGTTTCTTCACAGTGCCCAGCCAGCAATTTGAAAGCAACTCTAGTCTAGAAGAACCTATTCTAGAACACCTTTATTACTAAATGCATCATTCCTAGTACTGATGAATATCCAGACGCTTCCCAGAAATAATTTGTACGTGAAATTTTTGCCAAGAACACTTTTAGGTTATCATAGCAACTGAAGCGTATTCTGCAGAATCCCTCAAATGCATTTGCCCTTTTTCTCAGCCCCCAGCTATTTACGTCAGAAGAGGTATTTGGCTCGAACATATCTCCTAATGTGATATACCTAACTCTAGCCCGCTCCAGTCATTTTTATTCTTTTCTCTTATTTGGTTAACATACTAGAACAAATAATGTGGAAGAGCTTTTATTCAAATGCTTTTCTGGGATGCTGTCAGCAAGCATAGTTTTGATGGATGCCACCTAGTGGTGAGCACAGGTATCCTTGCTTTTAATGGACATATTTTATTTTCTCTTTTGTGAAATTGTTAAACAATATTATATTTCGTGTGACTAAAAACCAAAGATATATACATTTTCTTTTCATAGTCTGCGGGTGCAACTTTAAAGTTATAAATAATATAGTGATTAAAAGCATCTGTGCTGATTCCCCCCCCCCCCCCCAAAAGTGATTCTGATGTTTTTTGAATATTGGTTCCATATTTCAATAAATGGCACTGGAGAGGTTTAAACATATACACACTACCATTCAAAAGTTTGGGGTCACTTTATTTTTTTTATTTTTTTTTTAAGAAAAGCTAATTTTGGCCATTAAAATATCAGATGGATCAAAAATACAGTGTACATTATTAATGTTCTAAATGACTATTGTAGCTGGAAACAGCTGATTTTTAATGAAATGACAGTTTGTGTTAGCTAGTCCTATTTTATAATTTTTGTAGTTTGTGTGTGTGTGTGTGTGTGTGTGTGTGTATATATATATATATATATATATATATATATATATATATATATATATATATATATCTTTTAAACATGTTTAAGAAACCTAGTGGTTTTCTGATGTCGGCTCCAGAACTTTATAAAAGCTTGGAACTCTCGATCTTGGGGGAAAATTGATTTACGTGGGGTGGGGGAAAAAAAGCCAGACCAAGGAGTCAGGGGATTAGAGTTGCATGTGAAAATGCTGGAGCATTTTAAAACCTTAACTACTTGAGTAATGGCTTTGGAGTCTCATTTACCAAACACTAACAAATCTGATACAAAATCCAAATGCCAAATGTAATCCTATCTGAAGAACATGAGCTTGCGTGGCTGACTGCCAGATAAAGTCCAGAACGGGGGCATTGATCTTGATGGGTTAAAAAAAAAAAAAAAAGGCAGACAATACCACTATAGAGTGTTAGTGTGTGTGTGTGTATATATATATATATATATATATATATATATATATGTGTGTATATAGATAGATGGATATATAAATGGGGGATTTTATCTAAAGGTGGATACCTTAAATCGGGAACTGAACTGCGTTTTGATAAGCTCAGCTGTTGTTTTTGTCAGGGAAAGCTGGGTTTGGTCGTTAAGCAGAAAATGGAGTTCATCCCTGCCCTTGCGTGCTAAGCTGGCTTTTGGCTCTATACAGACAGGAAAAGAGGGAAACTGGGATACCCCATTAGATATCCATTTGCAGAACGTACAGACCTTAACTCTCAATGCACAAAGAGCTACAACAGTAGGAAGTTGTTTCACATCCGAGCCAAGATAAGGTCCTGTAGGTTTATTATTTTTGTTGCTTGATAGCATCAGCCGGCAGAACAGCGGGCAGAGAGGGGAACAGCAGATCTCCTTCCCAAGAGGATGACAGGAGGAAAGACAGACAGATAGCCAAGTGCCGACAACTTGAGTCACGGCTCCCAGAGGAAGCATTGGCTTCAGCAGATGAAATGTATATGCAGGATCCCTTACCAAGGTATGCAGAGGTGGCATTGTTATTTTCAGTGGGAAGGAGGAAGGTGTGAGAGTCTCTGCATTCCTGGGCCATTTCTGTTATTGGTGTATTTCGGTCGGCATTGACAAACGTTTTTCCACTTGTTTGCTCCAGTTTGGCCTGGCCTCTACATCAAAGGGCTTGATCCACTGCCAACTAAATATCGTTTTTTTATTTTTTTTTATTTTATTTCTTGTGTTTGAATGTATATTCGGAGTATCTGAAGTATCCAGGTGAAGCTGTTTTAAGTTGCTTTGAAGGTAAAAAGCACAAGAGTAAAATGAGTAACAATAACTTTTTTTCTGTAACTTGGCCAGCTAGATCAATTTTTTTTTTCTTTGTTTTTGTTTTTAAATTTAATATCCTCTGGGCACATCCTTGTGGTTTTTCCCATTATGCTTGCAAAGTATTCCAGGCCCTATTGTACTTGAAGAACAAACAGGTCCCATCAGGATAATTGACTTAATCCAGTACAAACACTTCACCTCCTTGGTTATACATCTTTAAAGTATTAAAGCCTTTATGAAGTTAACAAAATAGACCCATAGCATATTCAGCAGTATGTACTGAGACATCTGTACCCTGTATTTGGAACATCCTTTTACTGAAATAACTAATATTATGCTTAAATGAACCACTTCAAATAAAGTTGACAAGTACTTGCATGGTAGCATAAGCTACTATGGGTTCAGTATTTTTCTTAGGAGTTTAATGATTGACCCCAGGTAAGCAGACAACCTCATTGATGTATATTTTTGAGATTTTCAGCATGTAAAAATCAAGATAATCAGTGAAAATTTAAATGGGAAGAATTTGAAAACCAGTCCTAAAAACAGTGGTCATAAAAAAAAATAAAAAATTCCTGGTATGCTTTGGTGGGCAGAAAATGTAAATATGGTCTAATTCTAGGTACACTCGCACAAAGTCAGGGATTTTGTAGGCATATAGTTAGGTGGATGATTAAACAATTATACCAAACAGGTGCTAATGATCGTCAATTGAATATGTAGGTTGGAACACAATCATTAACTGAAACAGAAACAACTGTGTAAGAGGAATAAAACTGGGGGAGCAACAGCCAAACTTGCTAACAAAGCAAGGTTCCTGAGCGCATTTTAATGCCAGAAGTCATACACCATGGCAAGACGGCACAGCAACAAGATATAAGGTAGTTTTACTGGATCCACATTCTCTCCCAGGCAGAAATTTCAGGGTAGATTGGGGTTTCCAGGTGTTCTTTTGAAGAACCACAAAGAAATGGACTATGTTGAGGACCGTAGATGCAGTGCTCGGCCAAGGAAGTTTAGTGCAGTATTTGGCTGAAGCAGAAGGCATGGAGAGCTGTATCAAAATGAGTGTTTGCAGGCAACTGTGAAGCATGGTGGAGGTTCCGTGCAAGTGTGGGGCCGCGTTCCTGCAAATGGATTTGGTAATTTGGTAAGAATTTAATGGTCTCCTCAATGATTAGAAGTACAGGCAGATATTTATCCGTCATGCAATACCTTCAGGGAGGGATCTGATTGGCCCCAAAATAATTATGCGGCGTGCCAATCACCCTAAACTCATTGAGAACTATTTTCAGCATAAAGAACAAGGAGTCCTGGAAGTGATGTATGGCCCCCACAGAGCCCTGATCTCAATTACATGAAGAGAGAAAAGCAACTGAGGCCACAGAAGAACTGTGGTTAGTTTTCCAAGATGTTTGGAAAAACCTACCTGCCGAGTTCATTTGAAAACTGTGTGCAAATGTACCTAGATGAATTGGTGCTGTTTTAAAGGCAGTGGGTGGTCCCACCAAATATTAATTTGTGTTAGATTGTCCTTCTATTCACTCAGTTTGCATTGTGTTAAATTATAAAAAAAATAAAAACTTTATCAACATGAATTTTCACTTTACTGCATTTTTTCCATAACTTGCTTAAAACTTTTTTGCTCAGTACTGTGTGTGTGTGTGTGTGTATATGTATAATAAAACCAGTGACTTATTTGCTGGAAAACCAATACACTGCAGTATTCAGCCTTCTCAACAAGATTATGTCTCTCAAAAAAAACACCAGATGAGAAAATGCATATAGAACATTCAAAAAAATAATCACAAGGATGTTATTTTAGAAGAAAAGGCAGTGTAAAATATTTATTATCTTTTTTGATAAATGTGTCTGTGTTCAGGTCGTGCCCCTGAAACCAAATTACTGAACTTGGAGAAGGTGGGAGTGAATATTAAGCCGGATACAGGAAAGATTATTGTAGACGTTGCCGAAGCCACATCAGTACCAAATATATTTGCCATTGGAGACATAACAGAGGTATGATTTTGCATTCCAATGATATTGTAAGCTAGATATTTGTTGCGGTATTCTCTTGA
Source organism: Sceloporus occidentalis (assembly GCA_023333645.1). Classification (NCBI taxonomy): domain Eukaryota; kingdom Metazoa; phylum Chordata; class Lepidosauria; order Squamata; family Phrynosomatidae; genus Sceloporus; species Sceloporus occidentalis. The sequence goes on along the minus strand of JALMGF010000040.1, from coordinate 8,856,665 downwards.
ATGGCATTTGAGTGGACCAAAAGAAATTAGCCCATCGTAAAATCTATATATATATACACACACACACTACTATGTAAATGTTTTATGCAGGTGTCAAAAAATGCTGTACAGTAAGAATGCTTTCAAAAATAGACATGTTAATAAATAGTATTTTTGTCATTTAATAAAATGCAAAGTGAGGAAAAATCTAAATCAAATCAATATTTGGTGTGACCAACGGTTGCCTTTAAAACAGCAATTCTTTTAGGTACACTTGCACAGATAGGGATTTTGTTGCATATACAGTCGTGTGAAAAAGAAAGTACACCCTCTTTGAATGCTATGGTTTTACATATCGGGACAAAACAATCATCTGTTGTTTAGCAGGTTTAAAAATAGACAGCACCAAGAGTTTGGGATTTCTTTATGAAAAGACTTAACCTTAAATTTTCTGTACCTTAATGGCATTAATCTTCTTTGTGTTAGAAGACTATGTACCGCTATGAAGTATGGGCTGAGGGGCCAAACACTATTTAATTAAACACGTAATGAAACAGAACAGATGGGTTTTCCGAACTTGCTTATGGTTACATAAATCAAACCCAGAGCTCTGCCAGTTGGACAACGCCTTAATATAGACCATAGATGTATGGGATTTGTGGTGCTTGAATAACAATAAGAGATTTCATCATCATGCATACAGAACTGATGACAAATGTTTGGAAACTGAATCTAACGTCAATGCTGTTTGTCTTTCTGGTTGAACAACAATTGGAAAAATGTTCCAATATTCTTTGTTTCAGGGTCGTCCAGAGCTGACACCGACAGCTATTGCTGCCGGGAAGCTTTTGGCTCAACGTTTATTTAACAACTCAACCAAGCTGATGGACTATGACAGTGTGAGTAACGTGCAGGGAACCATCCCTTTCTTCCTGACAAAAATATATCTTTTGGGAATTAAAGTTGAAATCTTTCTTCACTGTATAGATCCTATGTGCCGGTGCAGTTTCCCAGTTTACGGAATTCCACAGCTCTATAGTAGTTGTTTTAAAGCCCACCTTGGTTTCAAATAATACTTTCTTAATAGTGTAAATGATAACTCTTTGTGATACTGATCACCTTGTGTGTTAAAATGCACAACTAATTTATTATTTTACTAATTTCTTAGACATTATTGAATTATCTGGCCATTTTTTCCTGCTGTAAAACTTTGTTTGGTCCTTGGTCTTGTATTATATTTAGGATAGCCGTATCCTGTCCTATACATGCTTAAATTCTCGCATTATTAACATCTACCACTTTTCTTGTAATGCTGTCTATCTACCACCCTCTCAGTGAAGTAAATTTCCTATAACATTACATTTAGCCCCCAGACCCTCTAGTTTTAGGCTATGGGCTCTTGTCCTAATATTTTAAAATGTACTTCTGTCTTGAACTTTATTGAATCCCTTTATGTATTTAAAGGGACACCCCAGTCATCATATACACTCTTATGTATGTCTGTTTCATTTCCGCATTCACATCCCCTCGCTTTTTTCGGTCTTCCTGTCGGTAGACTAACATGACCAAGTTTGCCTTCATGCATGCTTTTGTCTTTAGTTCTACAAAATCCATGTGTATTTTTCTATATGTAAATTCCATTTTTATTTAGTGTTAGAATATTTGTTTTATTTGATGAACTTGTTGCTGCATGAATTTAAATGACTATTAACATTTTTGTTACTAGTTAAAAAATAATATTGTGCTTTAGCAAGCACACATTTCTTTCTATTTTTTTTTTTGCGGTTTAGTTTTTGTACAGCTTCATATTAGTCATCTTATGTGTTATAGCTCTTTTACTAGACAACCCCCCCCTTAAACATTTTATACTACTTCATGGTAAACAATAGAATGGTTCAGTCTTAATCATCCAGACAATGACTCTCTGACTAATCCATGTCTGTGGCGGAATGGAGCAAGCAGGTCTCCATAAGCGTTGCCATATAGGTTCAGCTTAGTGTAGTGTTAGAGCAGGTTAGAGTAACCAAAAACAATGGCAGCTTCCAGGTTTATAGATAAAGGAACAAAATGAAATAAAACCCAGATTTTCTTAAATCGTAACGTGCATTACTGTGTACAACACTGCATCAGTCCTCAATGAAAACATTATTTCTGCATTTTTTTCTACAACTGAGTCATTTTACCGCATTATATATTTTCTCAGGTTCCTACTACCGTCTTCACACCGCTAGAATATGGCTGTGTAGGGGTGTCAGAAGAAGAGGCATTGGAACGCTATGGAGAGGACGCCATCGAGGTACTAATGTTTCTTTCCCTATTTTCTCTCCACGTTCCAATTGCTAGTACAAACATTAACAACCCACTCTCCTACTGTTTGCGAGTGCAGGGCCCTCTTCTCCTTTTGTACCAGTGTGTTGTTGATTGTGGTTTTAAATGTATCCTACCAACTCTAGGGAATCTGCTGGCGCTACATAAATGTAATGTAACCCACTACAGGAACATTGAAAGATGACGGCTCTGTTGGTGTGGCTGAGACCCATGATGTTTAGTGCAGAAAACAAAATAATACATTCCAAGAAAAATCCAAAGATGAAATTCAGATGATTTAAGGTTGAACAAAAAAAAACAACAATATACTTGGTTATACAGGAAAAGAGCTCAGTAGCTGATTAAATGCCACTAGCACTTGGGTCACACAGATAAGTAATGATTCACAGTGTTCCTTTATAACAGTGTTTCTGTGTGGAGTTGATGCAGTGGGCTAAACATTCCAAAAATTAGAAACCGGCTCCAAGTGAAAAGTAAAATACAGCGTTTGCAGCTATTATCATTTAAACCCCCCACTTGTGTTATGAATTGTCCATTAATCTTTAAGTGTGTTAACACCACCTGCAAAGCTACACATGACAAAAATGTCATCTATCCTGCCTCCCCCACTTACGCATGATTGACACATGGATATAGCCTGTGACGGAGCCATGGCTGAAGGGGATCTGTGATGTTTCCCTGAAACAGATAGGAGACTAACCAGGACTGCTAAGAACCCTCGGGCTAAGTGTTGAGGACACCAGTACAAAATGTTGAGTCGAAGGTTGGTGAAGAATTATGCTGCCTTCAGCTGCGCTGCGCTCCTAGCTATCCGCAGGTTAATTCCTGCAGTGTCTTATTTTCTCAATGAACCTGAAATCGCCTGTTCGCGTTTGAGTTGGCTTCAAAGAACATCTAATGTGGTTTTCATATTCCAAAAAAAAAACAAACAACTGGTTAAGTGAGGAGTGATTGACTCCTTACTGTCCCACACAAAGTCCATGGTGCAGCTCTTAAATATTGTCTTTCAGCTCTTCTTTTAGGAATGCAATTGTAGTTGCTCTTCAGAGATGGAGCGGTCCACAAAAAGGATAATAAAATGAGAAATGTCTTTTATGCTATTAGGGTCTCACTTTCATGTATGATCTACATTCTTAGCTGACTAGATAATTCAGATCTAAAACACCTTACATTTTTCACCAATTATTGATACGTCATGTGTCCCATAATATGTATCCTGCTCAAAATATTGTCTGTGTCTGCACCTTTTTTTTTTTTTTAATAATGTCTGTTTGATTTATGTTTTACATCACAGGGAGCATAACAAAAATGTAAAGTATATAAGTATCCACTTGTTCCAAAAACCTATATATCATTTACACAATAACATACAGTTCTCACGTTACAGGCCAAGATATGCAGTATTGGCATGCAGATCCTTTTTAACAGGAATGGCCCGGGGCATTTATCTGCTGCATATACAGCAGTCTTTGTGGCTGGGTGCTTTGGATAAGGGTACCCCATAAGATATCCTGGCACCTATGATGGACTCAACAATAACCTTGCCGTGGTGTTGGATCTAAACTTAAATATCCTGTATGTCTATATAAAACATTTTTGATGCAGTCGGCATGTGTCACTTATTTTGCACAAGAGAGCGCTTACTCGTGGCCCATAATTAAGGGTCTTCTTCCATGTAACGTGTAAGAACCATTGTACCCAGCCAACTGCAGTATATTGTTATGTGGCTTTAAATACATGATGGGTTTCTGTCTGGTTTTCTTCATTATTGAAGAATGGGGATGCAGGACCCTATGGGGGTGGAAACATGTTCTGAGTAAAATAAGTTCTGTAAGCTCCACTTTGTTTTCCATTAGTGTTAGATCTACATGTGTTTGGGTTATTTTGGCACTTGAGCCATGCGCAGGGCCGGCCCTACAATGGAGCCGACTGGGGCAATTGCCCCAGGCGGCACTTCAGAAGGGGCGGCACTTTGCCGCCCCAAGCGGTTTTTTGGGGGGTTTTTTTGAAGCGGAGGAGAGAGAGAGGGGCACCGAGTGGTTTTCGCTTACCCGCTCGGCGCCCCTCTCTCCTCTGCGCCGAGTTTCCCTGTTCGGTCTCTGTGCCGGCTTATAATGCAGAGCATTACAAGCCGGCACCGTGGCAGCACAGGGAGACTCGCCGCAGGACTGTTTAAGGGTAAGTACCGGCGGGGGGCGGCATTTTAAACTTCGCCCCAGGCGGCGTTAAGTCTTCGGCCGGCCCTGGCCATGCGCATCTTGAATTGTGCAGACGTAAAAGAGAATTGCATGAGAACTGTAATGACTTTAAGTAACGTATTATAACTTTTACACATGAAATGACAAATGACTTACCAGCGGAAAGATACTTCCTGCCACATTGTCCTAATGCGCAATTGGAGGGGGTGTCATTCTAGATTTCCATAAAAAAATTTCATATCCTAACTCTTAATGTTGGTTTGTGATTCAGGTGGATAGCAGTTAATAATGTAGCAATATGTGATTGTGGATCAGCCAAAAGGAAGCATTTTCTGTCTCTTAGTAATGTTTGGGCTTCTTTTGATAATAAAACATACAGTCCACTAATATATACACCAATCTCTGCTAATTCTCATCCCTAGGTCTTTCATGCTTTCTATAAACCTCTGGAGTTTACAGTGGCTGAAAGAGGTTCCTCGCAGTGTTATATTAAGGTGAGTACCTTTTTTAAAAGTATAATTTTTTTAAATACCTTTTCAATATTCATGTTTTAATGACATCAATAAACCGCATTCCTGTGCAGAAAACTACTGGTTAATGAAATACTTAAAGGATAAGGCAAAAGCATTACTAATCTGTGAAAATAAAAAATATTTTGCACAATATATAGAGATTCACTTACGGGTCTTTTATGACTTAAGGGATGTCTCTTATCAGAGGAAAACCCCTGTGATGTCACTTGTCTGGGTTCCCCTGCACAGCAATCTGGGGGTTTCACTCTGCATTACAGGGTTCCCCTGGGGGTTTCCTCTCTACAGCAATTGAGTAGCCCCCTGATTGCTGTTTCCAGCCCCTTGACAGGTCTGTTATAGGGCCTGCAGGATACCCGCGCGCGCACACAATACTGCATCACAAGGATTCCCCTGCAACTTCAGAGATCATGTCACCGGAAGCAAATGAGTAAACCTCTGGGACAAGTTTTGGGCCCAGCTGTCAAAGTGGTGACCAGGCTGTCCTTTGACAGCCTGATCTCCCCATTCACCTCCAGAACTTTAACCCTTCTGGTGACAAAAATAAGGGATACGTCCTTGGTCCTCGAGAACTATTTTTTTGTGTATCCCCCAAGGTCCTGGAGGGTTTTATTTGAGTGCAGCAAGTCATTCATTTTACAGTCATGCATGATTTTCTGCTTCCCCACAGGTGATATGTCTCCGGAAACAAGGTCTGAGAATTGTGGGCCTACACTTCACAGGGCCAAATGCTGGCGAAGTTATACAAGGATTTGCTCTTGGAATCAAGTATGTTGAAAAATATTATAGTTTGCAAATTGAAGATTGAGTTTAAAAGCACCATTGTTTTATATAATTCAAAAAAATAAAATGGCCTAAGCATTTAGATTGTGTAAATGAAATGATTAGAAAATGCTATTTAGTCTTTCAATTACCATAAAAACAGTATTTAGATAAAGAAATAAAAAAAAGATTGAGTTTTCATTTTAAACTGAATATACCGTATGTATATATAATATACGGTATATAAGATAGAGACAAATCTGTGAATGAAAGAGTCAGAGTAAACTGCATTTGACTCTGATTTCCAGATTTCCTTATGAAGGGCCTATATTTGTGTCCGTGAATGACTAGGCTGGCCCTGTATAATGTATAATTAAATTGGAACATGATTGACGAAATCACCTCACATTACTATGCATTATACAAGACTAATAACTTATTTTTAGATTACAACAAAATATTTTGTATGTACCATCATATTTTCATGTTTATGATATACTTTAGAAATTGTGCGGAGTATCTTTTTTTTGTCACAGCAAGCCTCCTTTCCAAGGCACTAAGCAAAGCCTTCTGGAGCCAATTCCTGACATGAAGTGACAGGCGGGTTGAGTATAGGAGTAAGGGACACAGAAAAGGGGTAATTGCTGGTAGTATGAGGCTAGACGGATCAGATGTTCAGAACATGGTGTCATTTTACTTCTGTCTGATCAGCCTCCAGCTATAAACCGACATAACGGAGTAATCAATCACTAGTTAAAGCCAATACAACAGTAATCGAGCTTCCATATACCGCTAGGCCACTTTGTTCCTCTGTGTGTTAAAATGAAGGACTGTGTGCGTGAAATAAATGACACGTTGTGGCAGGATATTTAAAAAAAAAATGAATATACCAGATCCCACCTGGACGACAAATGGCTTTGGATTGGGATCTTGACTAGCCTCTCATAAATATTTATTTTCAATGTTCTCACAGAAACTACCAACTTCAGCCGATAATACCTTTGGTCCAGAATTTCTGTTATGGGACATACAAGCTGGACTCATGCTTGTAGCATTGTACCCTTTCCCACTAAAACCTCTAAGTTTTTGTTCTAGTCCTAAAATATTACCTTAACCTGAAACTGTGGCATTTCGGGTAATTTTTTTGTGCTGTGCAACAAGCTAATTTAATTTTGTGACTAATGGCTTCCTAGACCAAAGGTTAGGCTGGGTGCTTTAACAGTAGATTTATTGTTGTTTTTTTTTGTCAGATGCTCTCGTGACATTGAGGTTTGTGCTTTGCAGGGTTTAATATTTAAACGTATATTTATAATGAGACTGCTGGAACTGCTTGTGGAGAAAATTCCAATTTAAAGGGTGTTCCTACCCCTTTACATACATTTGCCAGTTTACACTTTTTTCAGATGTGTTTTTAGTGTTTAGTATAGTTGGCACAGGGGTTCATTACTTTAGTAAAACAGGAGTGGGCATTCGAGTTCATACTACAGCTGCAGTTTCTGACTTCGCTATACACTATGAAGTTCCCTTCCTAGTAAGATTCTCCAGCAAGAAGAATTCTACTGGCCTGGTATAATAGAAAATTAAAATCATTGAGATTTCTCCGAAGTTGCCTTACTGATTTAACTATATGCTATCCAGGGCCAGTTCAGCAGGGGGGACTTTGAGAGATGGATATTCATAATGCAGCATTAATGAGTTGAAACCACAACCAAATCCTAGCTTGGCAAATAATCAAACTGATTTTATATATGTCTTATATGGTCCTATCATTAATAACCTCTGTGATTCTCATGCCAGATGTGGAGCTTCCTATCCTCAGCTGATGAGCACGGTGGGCATACACCCTACATGCACAGAAGAAGTAACCAAACTGCACATCACCAAACGTTCTGGGCTGGACCCCACTGTCACCGGCTGCTGAGGTTAATTGCCATCCCTGAATGTAAGGTCATGCCATCCGTCTGTCTTCCACAAAAGGGGAGAGAGAGAGACACACTGCCATGTATGATTTCTAATTCATTTTAAAACTCTTCTGCCAGCAGTAAATTACATGTGAAATGCAGAGCACATTTCAAACCAAACTCAAAGCATTCGTGACATGTCTGAGGTTAAATCAGGTGGAAAGGAGTTGATAAGACAGAACATTAGTTTGCCAAACTCATATACTACAAACATCCAGGAGGTGGAAGTGCAGGCAAGCAGATGTGAAAGCAGCAGGTACTCCAAGTAAATTTCTTCAGGTTTCCATCAACTACAATGCCCAGGGGATAAACATTAGAGGAGCACCAAATTACAGTGAACATAATTTATCACTACGAGGCAAAAGCACCAAATTAAAATATATCGTCTTTGGAACCATCAGTTGACGAGTTGCATGCTGCTTTCTCAATGCCAGTCATTTGATGTGTCATGTCATGCAAGCCCACTCATCTTTCCGTGTCTATATATTTGCTATCTTCTGATCTCTGTCTTTAAGAATTTTGAGATGTTTTTCTGTTTGTTTTCCTAAAGTGCAGAAATATTTGATCTTTTATCTTCAGCTGCCAATGTACTTTCATCTACTTACCCCTACTTTGGGATCAACTTCTAAGTTTTAATGGGTGAGGATTTATCTGACGTGACAACTTAATGTTCCTTATCCCTTAACTAGTCCAGCCTTTGGCCCGAAACATGAAATCTGGATTCATAATATAATACTGGTGATCGAGATTCTTTGGTTATTGTAATACATTTAATTATCACCTGCCAAGCTTTCATATAAAATCTCTGCATTTATTTTCCCAGAAATTAAGTGCTATTTGTACCGTTTCATATAATGTACACCGTATATAATATGCAGAGATATCCGCAATGATTCTGTTATTTATTGTACTCTTCTAAAGGTTTTCGTTTAAATTGTTCTGGAAACTCCAAAATGAAAAGGATTGTAGAGCACGTACAATGCAAGGTCACTAAGGACAGAACCTCACGTGTCCCTGTAACAGAGGCTACCTCTTTTCCTGTTCTGAAGCGGTAGTTATATTCGGGGCTCCAGCTGCTTTGAAGATTTAGGGTTAAAAATAGGTTTACGATGAACCAGAAAACAGCAGTCCTGTTTCCTATTGGGTATGTGACTTACTTCAAATTAAACATCCCTTGTGGACCATGAATTTCCTTTAAGTAAGAACACTCTAGTTGGCAATGAACCCAATCTTCTAGGCATAGAAAGCTGTGAGAACACCTTTCCAATATAATCTCAAATGAGCCTATAGTATTATGAAGCACAGATGTTTGGACCGCATGTCTCAGTGCTGGATAAGTGTATGGATGTATATTAATGCAAGGTTTGGAGAGATTTTATTAAAGGCTTGATACACTTAGTCCAGAATATCTGCTTTTAATATCCTATTGTTGATATTAGCTTTGAGATTTAAAACCAATTTATCTATTTCTATGCAATCTGATTATTTTACAGCACAGCGTAGAAGAGTCCACCTCCCTATATTTCTACATAATCATTAGAATGATTCTGAATCTGGCATACAGTCCTTAATACTGTCTGTACGAGACTTGAATGACTGTAAAAGGAGCTAATAATTTTATTTCACGTGAAACCTAATGGAATAAGATCATCTGTGTTAAAATTTACTATGGTATATAAGTGTCGCAGGTTAGCCATCTCTATGATTGGAGACTCTGGACACAATTAAAAGTAATATCGTGCAGCCAGATTATTTTCTGACATTCTCCAGATTAATATCCATGTCTGCAGCTCAAGAGAGAGGTTCGCATCGCTGGAATTACTTTACTGGAGGAAGCAGGCTGGGAACAAAAATACTTTTGGATCCGTGCCTGTAATTTGCGGCTGTTCTCCCAAATATTCCTGAAAACCACATCACGCTCCAAGCCTCCATCAAAGGCTTACTGCCTCTTTTAATACAATAAAAAATAACAGAGGACATCCTGAGGAAACGGTGTCCTAATATCGCTAGCCTGGCATGTCTTCTCCACAAGGAGATCTGAAAAATTGAATCCGACACCAACGTTCCATGAGGCCAAGAAACATGTACAACACTTTTTACAGTGCGCTGATTATGGGAGCTGAGGATCTGTGCGTGTGAATCCCAGGTGGGCTTTCAGACTGGCAGCCGCTTGCTGTTATTGAAATGAAACAAAAGCTTGCTGTTTGCAGCATGTGCTATTTAAAGCTAAGAGTTAAGACAATACAGCCATGTATATTAAGTACCACAAATTGCCGTGAGCACTCATTCTGACATCCTAAAGAACTATATATGGGCCAAAGTCTATGCTTTCTTTTGCCAGCCTGGCCACAGCTATAATAGCCCATAAGTCTCTGCAGTCTTAGAAAGATACAATAAAAGTGTGTTCCAAGCTATCACGTTGAAGAAAATCACTAAATAATTGTTATTGCACATTATACTTCTTCTTTAGGAAATATTGTACCAGTTACGTGATGATTTCCACTGTGGCCTCATGACAGGGCCATGTGGTCATTTCAGGGGCAAGTTACTGGGACAGAGTACTTGTTAGAAAATGGCCATAAAGATTTAAAATCCTATTCTTATACATGATTTTAGAGCATCAAAAAACTAGTGGGTTTATGAATGAGAAACTCACAGGCCACTATACACATTTTTTGCCATTTCTTGCACAGTTCCCCCTAATTATACTGACTTTTCACACCTTGCGACTGCAGACACGTTTATATATATATATATATATATATATATATAATGTATTCTTTATAATAACATGAGTAAAGCCATTCTAATGTTCCTAATCATATGAATGTGGGATAAGACCATGTGTTTAATGTTTTGAGCTTCAAACTAAAGGTATAATGTACACTTATATATTTCTCGCTCTCTAGAAGACAGACCGATGGCAGACCTTTTTAGGGATGGTGACTATGCTCAGGTGGATGTTGAAACTGAATGCATTCACACATCGGGTGTACACATTTGGTGCCGACCAATGATGGCTTGTATGTAAACCCACGCCGTGGGCAGGACAAGCCTGAATATTACTGGTTTCCTTCTAATTTGTGACACTGTGTTATGTGAAACAAAATAAATGTTTACTTTTTTACCTGAATTAATCTGGTTTCGTGATTCTTTCCTGTGTAAACATTCGTAATATCTAAGCATGAGAATAGTGTAGTAGATAAGCAGGTAATGCTGCAAAGTGTAAGAAAAACCAAGCAGTGTACTGGGTTTTATCACTAGAGACGTTAGTAGCTAAAATAGGGAGCCCTAAACAGGTCTCTGATCGGACCTCACCTGTATTGGGGATAGTTGTAGAACCGTTTCTAGAAGGAAAATCTGGAGAGTTCAGCCGAGGTCTACTAAAATGGTGAATGGTTTGCAGGATAAAAATTACGGGGAAAGACTAAAGCATCTCAATATTTATAGCCTTGAGGTGAAGAGTGGGTGGATGTGCTGGAAACAAAGAGTTTGAACAAAGTACATGTAGGAAATTTATTTCAAAGGAGGAAAAATATAACAAAAGGTCATAACCTAAAAGGAGAGGGTCAGTGGCTTAGATGTAATGAGGTTTTATTTTACAGAGAGGGTTGTAGATAAGAACAACAGCTTGCCAGCAGAAGTGGTACAGGTAATACAGTGATGGAATTTAAACATGGGATAAGCATATGGCTGTCATGAATCTAACACAAGAGCAAGGACTGGAAAAATGGGAAGGCTAGATGGGCTGAGTGGTTTTTATCTGCCGTCAAATACTATGTTTCTATTTGCTCCTGCAGAAGTTATACGTGCTGGATAATTTATATGGTAAGGTTTTTAATTTGTCAGGCACCAGTTGGCTACCCTACCTACTGTGCTTTGTGATTTTAGTACTTCTGAACAAAAGTAGCCGTCTTCTTTTACTACTTGTAACCTCGACAAAATGTTAACAATTTAAGAGATGTTTGTTTCTGGGTGCTTTAACGTTTATTTTTTTGGCCTGGTAAATTTCAGCATTATATTACTTACTCTCTCCACCGAATGTATCGATTTGTCTTAGTCTGTCAATTCTTGTCTTGTCATATCCCTTGAATTTATGTATTGTATTAAACTGTTGGCGCTATATAAATAAAAGATGATAATAATAATAATAATAATAATATTGCTGTTGTAATTTAGATTGCTCTCTACTACAGGCCTTGTAGTAGCTGCAGAAGATGGCATTACCATTCTTTTCTCTAATAATGAAGAATAATCAAAATAATAATTAATGAAAACCCCAGTACCCCATATTTTGTCTGTTTTGTTCTTTTATGCTTTTACCATTAATACTTGTGATGAACATGAGAAATAGTGGTATGTTTTGAGAAATATGCTCCATTGAAATGAATGACTGGCCAGATTGTAGCTGCGGATATTTTTTTGAAACGCGTTGTGTGATTCTGGTGAAAGGGTTAAAGTGGTCTTATTGCCATATGGAACCAATGTAACATTCCTGATGAGTGGATGATTTCTGTGCTTGCTCTAATGGTCAGGGCCACCATCAAAAATCTTCACCTAGACCACAGGCCCTTGGGCTGCCCCAGAATTACTATTTAAAGAAAGCTATGGGTTTAGTACACCATTGTGAGTGGCTTAGCGTCTCTCCAGAGGCTGGACTCTATACAACTGTACTGGCTATACCCCCTGATGGTGATGAGGCTCGTTTCCAAACTTTGCACCAGATTCGTCTTTTATACATAATACCCTGTACGTAAATGAGGTGTAATTTTTTGTGACTTTAGTCCCAATTAAACAAGGTGTGGAAAATATATTATAATTATTATTGTGCTTATCCTAACCTCAACGAGTCTCTCGATAATCAGCAGTATAAGAGGTGGTAATTATTAACCATGTAACAGGAAGCAATTTGACAACATTTGGGAGACTGAATATAATTCAGTTTCACTCCCCTTAGGCTCGTGTCATATTTTTTCTAGCTACTGGAAAGTTGAATATAAAGCAGTTTTCCCAGCTTTTGCATGTGTTAACCTCAAGAATGCTGGATAAATTAAGATGACGCAACAAAAACCACGTGGTTTTGGCAAACAGGAACCAATGGGCAGTTGAACTGATGACCTGGATTCTCACACCACGTCTTAGAGTTGAGTGGGTGGATTTCCATATTGTAGTAATGCTGGTTTTAATGCTACCACATTCCATGATTTAAAGAAATATGTTAATTAACTGAACAGAAAACAATCCTAATTCTAATCCCCCCCCCCTTTAAATTGAGCAGAAGTGGATTTACTGCACCATTGATAATCCTGTTTGTGTTTAGGCAAGGATTTTCCTAAATAATTACAAAAATAATTCAAGTTTACAACTACAAAAATGGCAACAATCTTTTTTTAAGCTATGAGTTTGGGTTGAAAATGAATCCAACATAATTAAATAAAGGGTAAACACTTATATTGTAAGCTTTACCTAATGTATGGGTTTGTCTTAGTCTATTCTAATTTTGTCATACCCCTTGAACATATGTATTGAATGAAGCACTGCATAAATTGTTGGCGCCATATAAATACATGATGATATTGACTTATTTTTATAAAAAAGGTCTACAATCGCATTGTGTATTTTTTGGTGGGTTTTTAGAGGCCTCTAATTGAGACTCATCTTTTGCTGTGATGTGCCAGAGGCTAATATCAGAAATGTGAGATAAGTGGAAACGTGCTTGATTTAGGATTTCCCTTTAACCTGATAACAAAAGTTGTACATGTGACCTGCACTGTGTTGCAGATACTGAATGCGGAACAACTTGTTAATGGTGGTCCTGTCATCGCTTTTTATTTTTATTTTCTTCACACACTCTAGCTAATGGTGCATTTCCTATTTCAACTCTCAGGGGTACTCTGTGGCTCAATTGCTGTGTCACTCCTCACGTGAAGGCCTTGCTTTTCCCTGATCTATCCTCTTCCTAAATGTGAAACTCAGTCCTGGAAAACACCAACAGATCCATAATGTCTATCACTCGCCAGTTTTTTTATTTTTTTATTTCTTTCTTTCAAAGCCACTTCCCACACAGTGTGTCCTTGAAGTGAAGAAGCAGTTCCTCTAGAAAGCTTGAATGCCTCCTTTCTATGTCAATCTGCCAGGATTGATAGATAGTTCTTTGTCCTCTTTTTAATTAACTGTGGAATATCAGAATAACATCTCTACTTTTGTCACCAGACCCTTCACGTTTCTTCTTATTTTTCACTTTTTAATGGTCGATGCTTCAAATAAGGAAGTCTTCGTTGGTGAGATAAAATTGTTAGGTAATTAAAAATAATCAAATAAATTAAATCTTTCATGGACATAGAATATTATGTTCTCCTCCCTAAGAATAACGATCAGACTGTCTGTCTTTAAAGCAGCTTAACTCCTCTAAGCATTTGATAAAAATAGCTAAAAGTAATAATGAATAGAATGGGAACAAATTGGTGGATAGGTGGTTTGAATTATTTCATGTAAAAAATAAGTTACTTCTGTGGAATGAAATGCACACACCGTTGTCTAAGTTTGAGAGCTGGGAAACAATTTTCTAGATTTGCTATATTTTGCTATAGTTCGGTGTCAACCTTATTACCCATTCACACTTTACCTAGGGAAACTTTTTTTTCTTTTACGGCAAGTTAAATTATTCATACATGCCTTATTTACAGAAATTATCATTTAATGGTAAAAACACAAATAAGTGTTGTTTTCTCATTTTATTTCCCTATATAGCCAATAATATAACACTTTTCATAAAAGCCTCCACTCCCTTAGTTAATGTATCCAATATATCTGGTTATATACAATCATCTAGCTTGCACCTACAGCCCATGTAGGTGACTGTATACAACATTTTGCAAGGCAGGCACATATAAAAAGTGGTTAGATTCCAAAATCTTGCTAAAAAAGTATAGGTAATAAGTACACATTTCTACATGTATGGCACCATTTTTAAACTGCTACTTTTGAGAGTAATGGTGCTTATTTAGAGTTGACAAGAAAGTTGTGTCCCTGAACTTCACAATACTTTATAATGGGCCAACCCCAGTGAGCCTCTTTTGGAAGAGCTAGCCATGTGAAATGTATAATTACATTTCTTCAAAGTCTCATCCATTAAATTATGCATTATATAGTGCCTGCTCAGTCTTTCACAATGGAGAGAGTGGGCAATCTCTATCCTCTGGTCCATAACCACCACTGTAAATAACACACTCACTGTAGGCACACACAATCACTCACCTTGAGCTTCTCTGTTACCGTGTGTTGACGAAACACTATAATGCTGCTAAGCCCCACTTCTACGGGCCATCTTAGAATTGGGTACAATCAACCCCCCTACCCAACTAGTGTTGGGCCTTCATAACAAATATTGAAGTGAGAGTGCTAAAACCACAACTCCTCTATAAACTCTCCAGTCAACTCTTCCTTTAGTGAATAAACCACCACAAGTCTTCATCCTCATTTTTCCCACTAAGCTCTGCTGTCCTGGTGAAGAATGCTTACCATCTCATCAGGCACATAACACAGCAAATGTTAGATGGACCATTGGGCTTAAGCTCCAGTCTATGTCCCATGTGCTTAATTTTTTTTTTTTTTTTTTTAACCTTAATGTCAAGTTTGAGAAGGATAGTAAGCCAATGGTGCGCAGCTCCAGGCCTTGAGGGCAGCACCTGAAAACAAGCAGTTTAATAAATATTCGAGATGCCTGTGCTCAAACATGGATACCCAAAAATTGGGTAAGTAACGATTTTATATATGGCTCCAGATACCCGATGTCCAAACAACTGTAGACCATTTTTACAATATGTTATTCTGTTTGAAAATAAAATAAAAATCTGAGTTACAATCAGAGATTTAATTTTTGAAGGTCCCTTCTATGAGTGGATCTGCCTTGTAAGTTAAATATGTAGAAACTGATAAAAGTGGATCCTGATGGACATTTTTTTTTTGTTTTATTTTTTAAGAAGGTATTTTAAATCCTTATAGGCTTCTAACTGAAAAAACAATTAACAAAATTAAACTACCGGTATGTATTGCTATTAATTTAACCATTGTTATTAAGCCATTATATAACTGTTGTTCCTTAATATTGTGAATTTTTTTTCTACATGTTCTAAAAATAAGTAAAATGTATATATTTAGATTCCAATAGATTTTCTTTGCCAAAATCAACGTTTCTAAACAGAAGCTATAGCATACAAATGAGTGAAAGTGATTTATTGTGGGTTTTGGTGTCTTATTGTCCCTGGGGAATTATAAATCTGTTTTTGCAACCTGTAGGCACATTGCAGTTCTTTGCCAATGAATAAGACAGATACAAATAAAGAGCTAACAATTTGTTGCACCACTCCCATTGCCATATGTCAATCTCTTGTAAAAGAACTGCATTCGCCTATGTTCCTACATGCCAATACTAGAAGATGTTTTAATAAATGTAATTATGGAATTGGCAGTATCATCTCTATCTAGATATTATTTTTATTTAATTGCCTTTATATTTCATCATAAGAACACGGTATAAAACTAAGATGGCTAGGTTTTTCGGAAGTTACTGACATTTAGTTATTTTAAAGGCCAGATGTATGGGTTGACAAGTGCTTCAGACTTTGAAGGAAAAAAATGGTCACTACTGCCCCTTTGAAAAGTGAAAGCAGTAGGAAGATGAAACAAACTGATAATTCATAGCTTAAAAGTTGTCATTTGTACGAATGTCTAAAACTGAGGCAGGAGCCCCAATGAAACAAACGAAAACAAAGCAGAGAGCTCAGAATGTTCGTACGCATTTTGTTGCTTTGACACTCACTCTCTCTCACCTTTTTAATGACTTTCTTATACTCTCTCACACTTACGCTCAATGTCTCTCTACCTTCTCTGCCAACCACATCTGTGTTCCGCAGCTCTGCTTCTTGTCTTGCCTCTTGTTCTTTCTTTGCCTGCTTCTCCCTGGTATCAGCTCTGTTAAACAGGCCTTCTGGAGTGCTTTTTCAAAAGGCTGGAGCCTCCACACACACCCTCTCCCCAATTAGAGGAATGGGGGATAGGCTGTCCTTTTGTGGCGCGCAGAGTCTCTGCCTTTTGCGGAAGTACCCCAGGAGGCCAGAATATTTCAGATGGATTCGCAGAGAAAGAGAAACATTTCACACCTCTCTTTCAACACAAATCAACATTATTCTGGCTGCTTGAAGTACTTCTGCAAAAGGGCAGAGCCACAGGACACATGTGCGTAGAGCCTCTGCCCTTTTGACAAGTGGATGAAGAAAAAAGACACAACAATAAGAACAGGCAAGACAAGAAGTGGAGCTGTGGAAAAAGACATGGACACAGAAGTAGTCAATGGAGCAGGTAGGGAGACATTGAGAATTAATGAGTGGCAATGAAACTCTGCCAAAATGTGTTTTCTTGCACAAGTCTAGCTTAAATGTAAACTAAGTAGTCTGCAAGATTAGTAATTGCATGCGAGTTCAATTTAACTTTACTTACAATATATGATCAAAAGTATTGTAATCAAGCACATCCATGTCCATAGACAAACATTGGCAGTAGAATGGGTCGTACCGAAGAGCTCATTGACTTTAAATGTATCGCTGTCATAGGATGTACCTTAGCCACATGTCAGTTCATGAAATGGTCCATGAAGTGGTTAATTAGAGAGCACACTCAGAGAGTGGGGCTGTGGAGAGCTGAAGAGGGTAGCAAATAAAAACCACCTGTAGCATCACTCACTGCAGAGTTCCAAACTACCTCTGGAAGCAACATCAGCCCAAGCACTCTGCGTCAGGAGATTCATGAAATTGGTTTCCGTGGCCAAGCAGCTGCAGGCAAGTCAAAGTCAGTATGCACAATACACACACCGCCACTGGACTCTGGAACAGTATAAACGTGTTCTCTGGGGTGATGCATAGGATAGAAGTAATGGTCTGGAGCTGTTTTCCAGACACCTGAGTTCCAGTGAAGGCTAATGGTAACGAGACAGCGTACAAAGGTATTTTAGACAGTTGTTTGCATCCAACTTTGTGGCCTTTTCGTGTTCCTGTGTGATTGTGCCCCTGTACACAAAGCAAATCCCATAAAGACAAGATTTGATGAGTTTGGTGTGGAGGAACTCGGGTGGCCTGTGCAGAGCCTTGAGCTTAATCCCATCAAAGATCTTTGGGATGAATTGGAAAATAGATTGCAGGCAGGATTGTATTGATACAATTTCACATATGGCTTACTGGGAAACATGCATAGACTGGCCATCAGCCATTGGACTGTTTAAAGCAGATGACTTTGTCCTATGCATGTGCTAATCTACTCAGGTGTGATGTGTAGTTTGTTGGAGTGTGAGAAATATTACTCCCCCCCCCCCCCAACCTGACCTTGTTTTGTTAGTATTGAAGAATAATCTGCATAGATATAAAAAGCATGTGACTGTGGGAATTGTTGAGGGTGGTCTTAACAATAAACTCCAAATGTACTTACTGCACTATGATTGGATATTGTCCCACTCAGCGATTGAGTTCCCAAAATATTTTGTTGATTGGTATGGAAAAGACAGCATCAGTGGTAAGGGGTCTTCGTACAGTCATAATACATTGTAAAAATAAGCTCTGGAGAACCTTTTTAATGGTGGGATTTTAGAGGCTAATTGAGATGTTTGCAAAGCATCCAGTACAAGTAATTCAAGGATGTGAACTGAAATACTTAGAGATGTTGGACCATGTTGTAAGGTCAAGAGAGAAACCTAAAAATCTTTATTGGACACATGCTAGAGAACAGTCCTGAGTTTTTATGCACCCAACGCTTTTTATATACATACTGTATTTTCATCTACATTACTAAACAATGGAAAAAATATTAAACAAGTGTCATGGGACATTTGTTTAACCTTTTTAAAAACTACAATTTACGATTAACTATTCCTCATACAAGAGGCAATTTAAGTCTAATTCCTGCATGTGTCCTAAATGTGCTTGCATCCTGTCTGTCTCCACCTATGACCTATTTATTTAGATCATTTAGGTGTGGGTATAATTACAATTAAATAATTAAAATGAAGATCATCTTATATATTTATCTGTAGATCTAAATCTGATAAGATGCTTATGCACTTGCCAAATAATGATCTATTATTCTAGAGTGAATGCTTACCATTTTGTATTTTTTCATTAGCGAGTGCATCTGCCTTTATCAGATCTTGGCGCAAGGCATACACCTGAAATTGATGAGCAGGTTTTTAATTGCTACTCGACAGGAAACTTGCCTAAGTAGAAAAAAGTTGAAAAAAATGGGGCCTGAAAAGTACATTTGTGGAAACTCTTAACACCCTGTCTGTTAAATTTGTTCCGGATACACCAGATGATAAAATCACATAACATAATGAAGCTTGTTTATTACCTAAATGGCACTCCTAAGGCATCTGTCTGTCAGATACAGTATAAATAATCTATATGAATTCATTCATGCCAGAATTTTATATTTCAATTTTATACAGCTTTGGGTAAGATATGTCATTATGAGGAACAAATGTATTCTGTTCTCTGTCGGAACACGTCAAGTTCCTGTCAATTGATCTGACGAGTAGTTGTTTTCTGTTCCACATGATTTTGTAAGCTTGTTTCACAGCTTCTATTGTTGCTGAAAACCAGTAGCGTAGGACGCCACAGCAGTAAGCTTAGGGCCGCATAGACGTCTGCAAGAGGGTACAGGAGAGTGAATAGGTGAATGAATGTTAGTGGGTGATTGAATGAATTAAGTTAGTAAGTTAGTAGTGAGTAAGTTAGTGTTTAGAGGCAGAAATGGCACAGGCAGGCTGTTTCAAGGGAAGAGGTAACCCAGGCAGGCTGTTTTAAGGGAAGAGGTGACACAGGGAGGCAGGCTGCTTCAGGGGCAGCGGCGGCACAGGCAGACTGCTTCAGGGGCAGAGGTGGCACAGGCAGGCTATTTTAGGGTCAGAGGCCTACCACATCAATGTCTGGCTTAGTATATAGTAATAGGGGTTATGCTGCACTACCGGCAATGTACTATTTATTTCCTGTTGATATACAGTGAAAATTAGTGAAATAAATATTCCTGCCAACATAATTTTTTTGTGTGGGGGTGCCACATACAGGATCCGCCCTGGGTGCCAAATACTCTTGGTACTCCCCTGGCCCCAAGAAATGCTTTTAGATGCTGCAGTTTTAACTATCATGATATAACATAATGGATGTGGGCCGTTTTTTGCGGCAATTTTTTTTCCGGGGGGGCCTTTGCACTAACGTTTCACGTTTCACCCAGGCAGCAATGTCTTGGGCCGGCTCTGGTGGGGAGGATATTTTGCAAACTCAAGAAAAACCCTAGCAAAAATACTGCTGACCCCCCATGGTAAGGAGTTTGTGGGAAACTAGGTGTCTCGAAACACTAGGACCAGCCCTGCAAATATCTGGCACTGTTGTCTGAAGTTAGAGTAAATGAATAAGCAGTCTTTTACAGTAAAATTCTGCTTAGACTGCAGCGTGTCCCCTTATAATGCTCTCTTCCTGCACCCACCCTGTCTAAAACCTGAACTCAAATGCATATAATACACAAGGCATTCCACAAACAAGGGTTGCCCAGGCGCCCTTAATTCTAGGGGCCCCATGCTGAATCACATTGTTGCCTGGTCCTTTCCCCTCATACAAGTCACTGCCTCTAGCCTACATTGTCTATGTAGCATTGCATTTGTTAATGGGAAAGGGAATATGTAGGATCGCACCAGTAGTTAAAGGTCCTTTAGAGTGACTAATGGTCGCCGGCAGGGGCCTCCTCTGGCATCAACCAATGAAGGGAAGCTGGCGCCAAAGCCATTGGACAAAGCTGCTCTGAGGTATCCCTTGTCCTGCCATATGCCCACGCCAAGTTGCTCAGAGCGCTTGTCTCAGACTCTATTGGTCACCATCAAGGGACTCCTCTGGCATCAAACAATGAAGGACAGGTTTCATTTTATATGTAGACAATTAAATCAAGTAATTGATTGCTGTACTACAGCATGTTTTTAGACAACATAACCAGAAGGAGTAAAATTTGGGAGTCATTTAAAATTATGCTCAAAGTCACACAATCAAGCTGGTGTAACTGATTATTGTAGCTGAAACGGCTGATTTTAATAGAATATCTTTATAGGTGTACAGAGGCCCTTTATCACTCCCATCACTCCTGTGTTCCAATGGCACGTTATGTTTGCTGATCCAAGTTTAAGTTTAAAAGGCTAATTGATCATTAGAAACCCTTATGTTACAGCCAGAAATGTCCTTGTTTTCCATAACCCCAAACTTTTGAATTTTTAATTTTTTTAATAAATATTCCTGCCAACATTTTTTGTCTGTGTGTGGGGGGGTGTGTGCCACATACAGGATCCGACCCGGGTGCCAAATACTCTAGGTATGTCCCTGCTGAAAACTTATTTTGGGACTGATATGGATGTTAAAATGAACCACCATGACTTACCAGAGATCTGATATTCATTAACAGACTCATTACCTGGATTATGATGTAAAAGTGAGTGGGGAAACACTATGATAAGCCACACAAAATGAGTTAATGTTATGCTGTGGTCTTCACCAAGGCTTTAAAATGCTAGTTGATGAAGTTGGTTTGTGAAGTGCTCATATTTCCCTATTAAAAGATAGTTAGGCCCGGAAATATTTGGACAGACACAATTTCCATAATTTTGTTCAACCCCTTGAATTGAAGCAGAATGTGCTGTATGCCACCACAATGGATATGAAATGAAACAACAAAGATGCAATTGAAGTGCAGACCTTCAGCCTTAATTCAAGGGGTTTAACAAAAATATTGTATGAAACATTTAGGAATTGCAACCATTTTCATACACAGTCCCCTTATTTCAGGGGCTCAAATGTTATGTAATGTGATGTTGGACAAATAAACACAATCATAAATAAAATGTCTTCTCTATATGGTAGACTTGGCCAGTAATATGCCCCACTCCTAGAGAGTGTTCTTCAACAGGCTGAATGTTGTGAAGATTTTTTTCTTTACTATGGAGAGGATCCTACAATCATCTACCGCTGTTGTCTTCCGTGGACATCCAGGCCTTTTTGGGTTGCAGAGCTAAACCGTGCATAATTTTTTCCTCAGAATGTACCAAACTGTTGATTTGGCCGCTCCTAATGTTCCTGCTATCTCTGATGGATTTTTTCTTTTTTGCTGCCTAAGGATGGTCTGTTTCACTTGCATTGATACCTCCTTTGACTGTATGTTGTGGGTTCACAGCAACAGCTTCCAAATGCAAATGCATCAACACCAGACCTTTTACCTGCTTAATTGATGAGGAAATAATGAAGAAATAGCACCTGTCCACACCTGTCCATGAAACAGCTTTTGAGTCAATTGTCGAATCAGTTTAGGTTCCTTGAAAATTAAAGAGCTGTAATTCCCAAACTATTCCTCCAATTGGATGTGAATACCCTCAAATTAAAGCTGAGAGACTGCACTTTACACCTATATTCATTATTTAACTGTAACTTAAATATATTTTGGTAAACAGCCAAAATAACAAAACTTGTGTCAGTGTCCAAATTATTTCCGGACCTAACTGTATGTCACTGTGGCCTGATACTTAATGTATATGTGTTAGCAATATATGTTATTATCTGAACACCTCATGAGAAGCACCTTATAACTCTAGTGACACAAATGTTATCATTCACCCATAACTCTGATCTGGCCATTAGGAGTAATGGGAGGCAGGCAATGATGGGGCCATAGTCCCATGTCTACTAGGGAGAGACCCAAGTATATATGACATACATATGAACATACCTGGGAACGCTCTGGGTTTGGCCTGGGGAACTCCTGGCGAAGCGATGCTTCAACACCTGAATCCTCTGGGTCATAGGAGTGGGGTCCTGACACACCTGCTCCCCACCCATTTCCCCTTTAAATGAGGGCTTTTTTGTGATGTCAGAGCTTTCCAGCTCACTGACATCAGCAGGAATGCCCCCAACATGAGCATACCTCCCAGTCATGACTACTGGTGGTTGATGACCCTTGCACTTGATTCTCTCATCATCATCATCTTGGCAGACATAAATACAAAATACAATAAAGATTATTGAATGTCCAAAAGTCTACTTGAATGAAAGGCTGCCAAGACTAACTCAATGGATACTTAAGTCACTAATCTTTTTATACTGGAGTTCCCTTGTCCATTATAATACAAATAAACTCTGAACACGCTACAGGGTTTCCCATCAATTTAAAGAGGCTATGTTTTGATACGTGTTATTATATGAGGAATGGTGTGTGAGAAACAGCTGTAATATCTGAAGGCCAATACCATGATGCCTTGTGCTATCACAGAAGCCCAGGATACTTAAGCTCCAGCTGTGTGTTATGTGTGTGACCAGTTTTATATGTGTACAATTGGTATTCTGGTAAAACCAATCTCTGGACCTCTCGAAGCGTTTTACGAGATTATCTCAGCTTAAATACGTAAAAATAAAGCCTCCAAAAGAATTTATTTTGCTCAATTGGGCAGCAAAATTTATTATGGTAAATACAGAAAAAAAAAGCTTCACCAGGAATGATATTACAATGTACTTACTTTGTTCGATAATGCAATCTGGTAAATGTTACCATATTGAAATCACTGAATATGTTATGGTCTCAGAATTATTTTTTGTAATAGTTTCATTGATGATCTTAATTGGTTATATTACCTATGACGCAATAGTTTGTTTTTCAAATGATAAATAATAGTAGTATCAATATCACTAGTATAATAATAGTATCACTGTACAGTAGACAACAATATATTTGGAATAATTAACTACTACTTCTACTACTACTTATTAAGCTATATTTATTAATTCATTCCAGTTCATACTTCAATACAGTTTATATCACAGGCCATATTGGTATTGATGTATAGAACAGTGTTGTAAATAAAGGAACTTGAGGGGCAGCACCAATAGCCATAACATGCATTTTTTACTTTTCAATTACTGTAACAGTTTTGGAGATATTAGTTTTAAACTCCAGAAAGCTAAGTGACTAGATGTGGTACATCTAGCCTATCTGATAGATTTCCTTTCCTGATGTTCTCTCCCTTCTGCTAATCTATCGTTACAATGGTTACCTGCAGTGGCGACTCTAGAAACAATATATAGGGGGGGCACACAAGATACCACAGTCAAACTGGGGGGCATTAATAATTTCCACCATTAAATCATAACACTGAAAAAACACATATATATATATATATATATATATATATATATATATATATATATATATATATATTGCCAAAAGTAATGTGCTATGGAATGATACTTTTGTTATTGGACAATACAATACTTGATCATTCAATATGGGAAGCCTGAAGCCACAATTTAGTACGACTAATCCTTGAAATCCTTTAAACAACACAATACCTTAACTTTTGCACTAAATGATTTCAGGGCCTAATATTAGATCCTGCTGCTGATATATATATATATTAGCCCCTGCTGCCCATATATATTATTAGTCCCTGCTGCCGATATATATATATATATATATATATATAATTATATCCTGCTGCTGATAGGAGGTATAGATCAACACATTAACACACAAACCCAGCTTTGCATGTATAGATCAATTGAAATTCACTTGTGATCTCAGCACTGAAGGTATATATCAAATAAACAGAATCAGACATACAAATCCTGTATTTGCAGGTATACAATAATAATATATGAAATGTAGCATTACAGGTATAGATCAAATAAATACATGGAAACAGCATTGCAGGTATTAATCAACTGAACAAGACATACAAACCCTGTATTTGCAGGTATACATAAATAATGTATGGAAACATAGCATAGCAGATATGGATCTACAGAATGACACAGAAACCCAGCTTTGCAGGTATAGGTCAATTGGAATTCACATAAAAACACAGTATTAAAGGTATATTTTAAACTCCCTAAATTACATAGAAACATAGAAAGTGACGGCAGATAAGAACCAGTAGGCCCATCCAGTCTGCCCAACCTCTGAGTACTTTCCTTTTCTACCTGCCCTTATCCTTTATCTAGCTTGGCCTTATGCCTATCCCATGCTTGCTTAAATGACTTTATTGTATTAACATCTACCACTTCTGCTGGGAGGCTATTCCATGCGTCCACTACCCTTTCCGTAAAGTAATATTTTCTGATGTTACCATTAAACCTTTGCCCCTCTAGTTTATGCTTGTGTCCTCTTGTTGTGGTAGTATTTCTCCTTTTAAATAAACTCTCTTCCTTTACCTTGTTGATTCCCTTTAAGTATTTAAATGTTTCTATCATATCCCCCCTGTCCCGTCTTTTTTCCAGGCTATATAGGTTAAGATCCTTTAACCTGTCCTGGTAAGGTTTATCTTGTAATCCATAAACCATTTTAGTAGCCCTTCTCTGCACTTTCTCCAACATTTCTATATCCTTCTGGAGATCCGGTCTCCAGTGCTGTACACAATACTCCAAGTGAGGTCTCACCAGTGATCTGTACAACGGCATGAGCACTTCCCTCTTTCTACTGCTAATACCTCTCGCTATACAACCAAGCATTCTGCTAGCATTACCTGCTGCTCTACTGCATAGATCACAGGTTGCACACCCCAAAGTCAGCCCTGGCGTCCACACTGCCCACATAGAACCTGGCCAGCACCCAGATAACACACATAAGATTTGCGATCTTTGTCCCATACACACCCTGCCTGTGCCATCTTGGTCCCCAAGGCTCAAACATCCTGCTAGTGCCATCTTTGCCCTTCCACAATTATACATCTATGATACACACAAACACATTAACTCATGCTCTCCCTCATTTGGACAACTCATCCACATATTAACTCATGCTCTCCCTCATTCAGACAGTTCATCCACATATTAACTCATGCTCTCCCTCATTCAGACAACTCATTCACATATTAACTCATGCTCTCCCTCATTCAGACAATTCATCCACACATTAACTCATGCTCTCCCTCATTCAGACAATTCATCCACATATTAACTCATGCTCTCCCTCATTCGGACAATTCATCCATTTTAAGAAACTACGCCCCTTGGAGCTTAAAATGAGGGGCTACATGTATTTCTAGGACAAAAGTTGACTGCATAAATAATGATGGAATATGTCGCTTTGCGCACTCCAGGTTTGTACTAGAAACACATACAGCCCCTCATTTGATGTGCCAAGGGGTGTAGTTCTTGCAAATGTGTACTTTTTGTACCATAATTTAACTTCTTACGTGAGCAGTAATGCCACGTCAAGGCTTCAACCCTAATTACTGATCATTCACACGCCTTTCATATCTCCATTCACTCGCAGAAGCACACACCATACTTTCCATACATTCACTCGCAGAAGCACACACCATTCTTTCCCCTTACAGTCCCAAAGAAATGATGGTAAAGGGAGAAAAAAATCACTTTTACAGCAAAAATAAGTTTTGCAGTAAAAATGCAAGGCGCTCCAGGGATAAGATGGTTACTCACGTACCGCACAGGCTAAATGGCTGATTTTATTAATATTTGCAGTTCATCAGGATTTCAAAAATTGCCTCCCTCTACCGTTGGCTAAATTTAAAGGGATCATGGGATTAAAAATTAGTATCGGCCATTTTTAAAAAGTTAATGTGACTTTTTATAGCTATATGATCACTGTGGTAACATTGGCTACTACAGTGGATCATTTAGCTAGAATACTTAAACTTTTTTTTTAAGTTAAACTACTTTATGTTTAAATAATTTTTTAAACTTTTTTTTAAAATTTTATTTTTTTAACTTTAATGTTTTTATTCTTTTTACAAGCTATAAGGTGAAGTAATTACCTTTCCAACGGTATATGTTGGGGGTCTGTAGCTGCTTAGATGCCTGAGATACAGGCATCTAAGCAGCATGCCCCCCATACCTCTTTAACTGACAATTGTCAGTTAATAAAGTTGCGCGGTGACGTCATCGCGTCATTGCGCGAGACGTCACCGGGCGGATCGGGTGGCCCCGGTGATGCCCTTCAGTTTGAGGGGCAGATCGCCAGGGTAGGTGGTGATGGAGGTCCACAGACCTCCTTCAAGGTAGGGTAGTGCTAGTGACGGCATGGTGCCGTCGTTAGCACCTGACTGGGACTGCTAGCGACGGCACCATGCCGTCGTTAGCAGTCAAGGGGTTAAAGTCCCATTGCGGGACTGTCCTGGGTGACTCCAAATTCGGCGGGGGGGCAACAGGGGGGGCAAGGAATATCCTAGGGGGACGCCACTGGTTACCCGACCGCTCCACCAACCAACAACAACCAGCAACAATGGGGGCCAAGTTAAGTTAATGGGGAGAAATAATCACAATATTCATCAAGGGTCCTATATTATATTTTCACTTAACTCATTGGGTCAGTTGAATAGTCTGTGTCATCTGGGCTCATGCATACCTAACATATAAATAACTTTAATGGCACATAGGTACAAAAATATTTTAGTCAAACAAATCAAAACATAACTTCTGCAATTTATATGTTATTTTTTACTGGTATTTAAAGTGTAAAATATAATTTATTTTTTACATTTAATTTTATTCTGATATCTACTTATAGTACAGCCATTATAGTATGTTTAGGCAGGGAATTGAGTTTCTTCTGCCAAAGCTATATCAAGATCAAACACCTTTTTTTTTGCTTTATTGCTTTTGTTCTTCTAATGTGGTGTTTTTATTAAAGACCAATTTTTTTTTTTACTCACTGTGACCCTTCCTTACACTTCATTGCCATTTAGATTAGTACCCTTTTGTAACTTTATTTAAACCAAAAAGCTCACTTTCTTGACAAGAACTCAATCCAATGGTTTTAAGAAATGTATGGGTTCAAAAAGTCTAATCAAATGCCAAACTTTTCTCTTGTCTTTTGCATATAATATCAGAAGAAAGAGCAATCGTGTGTGAGAAAGTAAAACCCCTCCAACTCCTCCACATTCATAGACTTTTTTTTTTTATTATTATTGAGTGTTAATGTCCTTGTCTAGCATGTGATAATGTTGGCTAAACTACCCTGTGACCTTGCTTGTATGGTACTGGGTTTTGCTCTTTTATACTTTGCACTTTAAAACTGAATTATAAAAGAAATTTTATCCAGCATGTAATCTTTGTTATTATTCACAATTTTATTGACAGAATTTGATATATTGACTTTTACTGTCTGTCAGTAGAAAAAAAGTGAGGCTTAATAATTGTAATATGTTTAAGAAAACATTTTAAAAAATCCACCCTAACTGTAAAACTTGATTCCTTAAGAAGTTAAACACCATTCCACCCAGAAACAAAAAAACATTGTACAATGTACATCTGTCAATCATCATCAGCTGTTTTGTATAAATGTGGATGCAGATACATTTTAAAAAGTTATTTTAGAATATATATATATATATATATATATATATATATATATATATATATATTAATATAATCCCATTAACCTTAAATTCACTCTAGTTTTGCTAGGGATAAACAGTAAAGTAATAAACACACGTTAAGCCACTTTAAAGTCCATTAAAAACAACAGCATGGTTGCAATGGATACTGCATTACTTAGCTAATGCTCATGTTTCTAGAGATCTGCATTAGCAATTCACCCAGAGGTTCCCCTCTATATGTTCTGGTACGCTGCCAAACACCTGTGAATCAATGTGCAGCAAATATTCCTGCTGTTTAATTTTACTTTGCACAGAAGGGCTGTATTAGTCCTGATCTCAGTACCTAATCCCAAACCTCTAAAGAGGTTTAAAGCACTCTAGTTTCACCTAATCCTGAAACCCAATCTGGAATCCCACAAAAAACCTAAACTCCATAACATCATTGGAATGGGCAAATAGAAGTAACTTACCAGAGAAATATTAAAAGCACCAAGTATGCCTTTTGGATTTTAGAATTAAACCATTGTTAAGTAGACTAGAACTGTAGGCATGAAAACAAGGCTGCTTTTAAGCCATTGATTAGACATCCAGCATGTGGAAAGGGCGAATAACTCTCAGGAAGCTTTTCTCTATTAAGGAAAATATTTCATAAAGCAGATACAATCGAAAGAAAATACGGTTAGCATTAAGAAGTTCTGTTGGGACTACTAATATTTTTATCCTTTACTAGATAAAATATTAATAACTAAAATCTACATGATATAGGAGACAATTTATAAAGTTTAAAACACAGTGACGCTGCAAGAAGAGAGGGTTTGTTGGACGCAGAACCCTTTTCAAATATATAGATGTAAAATAAGGTTGCCAAATTCACCAAAACGGTTAATCAACGTTCCATAAATTTCAGACACAGCTAGTGTATATAACCATGCACAAAGTAGAGAAAAAAAAATAGAGAAACCTTTAGTGCAGAAATACTCCTGTATACGTTTTACCTGAACTGATTCTCCAGACATTACTCATTTTGATATAGTTGATGCCTCCAAAAGAATGTTGAGGTTTTCCAGCATGGAGACTGAATACAGAGGTTATGATTCATTATAAGAATAACTTGGGAACTTCGCTACAACTTATGAAGGACCAACTTCAGTGAACCTCTCCTGCAGGATGAGCTGAGCTAACTCAATGAGATGAAAACAATTAGATAACTTTTCAGAAACTCCCCACGTTGGGTATGCGTTATGCAGGACCACCTCGAAGATCAACATGAATTAGCACAAAAAGTTAGTGCCTCTGGTAAACCTCAAAGAGCCATTAGTATCTGTAACATGGGCACAGGCAGAGTGCAATGGGGATAGAGAGACATTGCCCTCTGGTCTGGTCAAAACTCTTCAAACAGGGCCAGTCAAAAATGAAGCCGCAATGCTCTGGGAGGTGGGAACTCTGTGGCATCACGTGTTATGTTATATGACCATGCAGTGGTAGCACAACAGCTCATACCATGTGTGAGCAGGTCTAAAGACAGACTCTTTTGACCAATGAAAAAATGTACACAAAACTACATAATCCTTGCCATATAGAACCAGCTCAGTCTCGTGTGTAATCAGGGAAAGTCACCCAAAATATTGCGTAACTAACAACGGCAGCCTCCAAGTCTGCAGATAAATTTGTTGGAAGAAAATGAGATAAAACCTGGTTTTTGTCAATACTAACTTACGTTAATCTTTTTAGCACTATACGCGCAAGGAGAAAAATATTTTTGTTCCTCAAGGCTTCCCCCCTCTGAATCTAAGCTCATTCTCATCCTACAAGACTTAATTATACGTGTACCTGCAGCATGGCTCTCCAAACCTGTCTTTAGAGTCTCAGTATTTTCTTTACAATTCTTTGAATTGCAATGGTATGTTCATCTATATTATATAACAATTTCCAAATTTGTTTGGACTGAAACAATGTTCAAAACAAATATTGTTGTGACACTATATTTCCATTGTTGAACATGTGTAGCTTAGTTTAGGTGATAGTACAAATGAAGTGTCCTACCCTAAAAAGTCATACAATCATCTTGAAATAGAAACTACATTGGTATACTTTAAGGTTATTGCAATAAGGTTTTTTGTTTTTCAATTGGTAAAATCTTTGTAGAGATTTAAAATATTTTGGGAAAAAAATAGAAAACAAGGACACCAAAACAGACCCATTTAAATTACCGCATTCTACCCTTTGTAAATGCATGGAGAGATTCATAAGAATCCCCTTATGCATTTGCCTCTTTCCAAGCCGGACAGCTCTTGCAGATGTGGTCATCCAGCTCTAGGGATTACTTGAACCAAATCTCCAGGAGGTCTAATTAGACCTCCAGCATACAAAGGCAGTAACCAGTAGCTCAGACATTGAGATGCTGAACTTCAGGTGGTGGAATGTTATCTGGGAAGCAATTTCGGAGAGCCAGTTTGTGAGGTGAGACTGTAACAAGAAGATGGGGGCGTCTTATGCATTGAGGTGGTACTGGAATCCAAAACAGATCTGTTTGCCAAGAGAGGAGGTGTAGCGAGACATGAGATACTGAAAAGGTACAATCAGAGGAGGTAGGATTTGGCATTGATACCAAATAGGGTGTGCGGGAGAAGGAGGTTGTCAACAGTGTCAACTGGCCAGAGAGGTCCAGGAGGATGAGTAATTCGATATGACCCTTAGTTTTAAAACTTAATTTATAAAACCAGAGGGAAAACCATGCTTAAATGACATATGCACTCATTCCTCCTGTAATGGAGACAGTCATACTTTCTAAATAAGGTTTTGCTACTACTTATGGGACAAGCAGAGGAAATGTAAGAGAAACATCCCTGGCACTTAAGGGGTTAACCTACTGGTCTTGAACACTGTGGTAATTAACAGTGTTTAATATTTTGGTATAGATGTCTCTGCCTGCCCTGTCCTTGGATTGACCTTAACTAAGCGTTTTGTCTCGCCTGAAAGTACCAGTAATTCTATTCTGTTACAGTCTGTCTCTTGCTCTCATTTACGTGCATCTGCTGCAATATGTCGCATTTATATCTACTATTCATTACTGCAATAAAATAGAGGCCAGTTGAAAAGTTGCGTGTCGGTGCATTTTGGCTTTATATGTTCTGTAAAGCAAAGACGAATAGCTTGAAATGAGGCGTCATAGTAGCAGGCTTACAAGCCTAACCCTTTAAGACATGTGGCATGTTAATTGTAACCAGAGACGTGGAAATATCATTAGAAATGTAAGGCAGACTGAGACAAAATCAATTTTTAGGTTGGGAACAAAAGAACCAGACAGTTTAAATAAAAGGCATGTAAGTCTCTATATATCTGTTTTATATATTATACTATGTCAAGGTAGCACAGAAAAAGAAAATACCTACAGTATTCATATAATACAATAAAGCCACTATTGTTGTTATTGTTATTATTGTTATTATTATTATTATGAAAGCCAGTGTTGTCCAAAAAAACCCCCAAAAACCTTTCCACATTTTTACACATGAAATATGTCTAATATTTTAATATGAAAATAGTCCAAACCAGTAAAGTTAACTGAAATACCACAAAACATGCATCTTTTATTTTATTTTTTGTAAGTTTTTTTGTAAGTTACGGTGCACAAAATGAAACATGCCCATTCCTTTGCAGACTTGAAATTTAAAAATTTTATTTTGTGAGATCTATGTCTCATTTGAAACGGTTTAGTACCCTACCAGGTCAAAATACTCCTACAAAAGTATATATCTTGCTAGAGAAGACAGTCCAGAGCATTTCACTAGCAGCATTTGGAAAGTTTTCATGCAACGAGTTGGTCACCGATTCCTGGCAAAGAGAAACATAAAAGCTAAAAGCTGGCCTCAGCCCATTTCTAACAAAATAGTGTTATTTGGGTATATTTTTATTATTTGTATTTTATTTATGATTTATTTTATTAATTTTATTTGCAGGTGAGGGGTGTTGCTGGCTGTGCCATAATGTAGGATCCCCGACATGACAGCAGGGATCAGATGTTTTTTTCAGTGTGCCAGGCACTATAGATCAACTGGAAACCTGTTGGCACACTTTTTAACTTTTCTTTTTTCTTTTCTTTTTTTTAATTATTTTTTATTTTAACTTTTCGAGTCTTCTTATTAGTCTGTGACTTACTACATATGAATGGATCCAGAGCCAGCCTTAAGTGTTCTGGCGCCCTGTGCAGATCACTCCTCTGGCGCCCCCTTCTCACTATCCCCCTCTGCCCCTTCTCACTATCCCCACCTCTGCCCCTTCTCATTAGCCCCCCTGCCCCTTCTAACTATCTACTCCCTCTCCCTACTTCTCATTATCCTCACCTTGTTGCCGGAGTCCTGCGCTCAACATGAAATGCCGGCACCGCGACGGAGTCACGGAGAGTGAGGGGTGCCGATCGGTTGCTGAAAACTTCATGGCGCCCCTGCCCGGGACTTAACTGAAAGCATCTGTTTTTTTTTTGTTTTTTTTTTACTTTATTTAACATGAAGGATGTTAAATAAAGTTGTTTTTTTTAAAAAAACACAATGTTTTAATTTAAGTCCCGGGCAGGCGCCCCTGCTGCCATGGCGCCCTGTGCGGCCGCACAGGTCGCACACCCCCTAAGGCCGGCCCTGAATGGAGCATCGTGTTCACTGAGAACTCAATGCTCCATTCATAATGGAAGTCTTGCGTCATTGCGCGATTAAGCAAAAAGACTTATAGTTCCCAAAAACTGACAGTTCCCAACAACTGCCTCGGTGTGAAACTGTCATTCGCGGCTATTCAGCCTGCTGGGTAACTTTTCTTTTTTTAGTCTTTTTTTTACATTTAGTTATTTTAATTAACTTTACTGATGTTGCTGATTGTGTCTCACTACACACAAATGGATCCTTACAGGGACGTAACTATAAACCACAGGGCCCCAGTGCGAAAATTGGCCCGGGCCCTGTGGGGGAACTTCACCGGGACTAGGAAACAGGAACAAGTGGTTGCAAGGGTCGCCCCAGGCCCCCTGGGGGCACAGGCCCCATCGCAGCTGCAACCCTTGGTAGTCATGCCACTGGATCCTCAAGATCGCTTAGAACGTGAGGCATCCATTCATAATATTGCTTGATGTTGCGAGACTTCCTGCACTGGTAAGGTTAATAGTTGTTCCCTAGAACTACCTTGTGTTTGAGGCAGGGGACTGGTGGGAAGAGGTGTGCACAGGAACGCACACCTATACTTTTTTTCATGACATTCCATGCCATCATGTTTTTGGACCCTTATTTCATGATGGCATGGAATATCATAAAGGTTTTAATGGGTTAGAGCCCATAAGGACTCAAAGCAAAAGAGTGCATGTCTAGACAAAGGTAGAGCCCCTCAAGGAACCAGAGTAGCCAAAGTCAAACACAGGAACAAGCAGGAATCATTGTCAGGATGAAGCCAAGGTCAATTGTAGGAGAAAGGCGGGTCAGAACAGTGCAGGTAAAATGAGCACAAACTCGTCTCATGACCGCAGATGAACTACAATTTGCAGGACTACACTAGACCGAGAAGCTAAGTATTTCTATGCATGATAATTAGACCCATGAGTAATGGTACAACAGGTGTGCAAACAGCTGGGGAAGATCGGTAAAGAAGATATATAGCAGAGTTCCTGAAAATACCTCCTAGCATTACAAGCTCTCTATTTGCTGATAAGAATAATGCAATGTCTAAGAACCCACAGGTCCTATATTATAAACCAATTCAAGACTTATGAAATAACATTATCATTTTCTTGAGGGAATCAAAGGCACAATGGAACATGAGAGGCCGGTACCCAGCAACATTTTGTTCAAGTGCCCTTCAAGTGAACCAAATATTGTGGGGAGCATATATTGAGATTCTGGAGCCAGCAATTTCCTGAAACCGACATTTTGTGATCTTCCCCTTGTAACAGGCCAAGGAGAGCTCTGTGTGGTAAACCAATTACATGGTAAAGGTTGGAGGAGGGAGAAATGACACACTCTATGGATTCATTGGGAAAGAGGAAGTTGTAGTTCATAGGCCATAGGATTTATGCAACATAGAACTCTATAGGGTCCAATAAAACTCTGAGTCAATTTAAGTGAAGGAACTTTCATACAAATGTTTTTAGTGGAGGGCCATACCTTGTCGCCTGTAGAAAATACAGGGTTACACTACGATTCCCTTGCTGTTCATGTCTTAGGGCAGCCTTACGTAGGTTTATTAGAACTGATTTCCAGCCTTCCTGAACAAAGCACAGATGCTGATCTAAGGAAGGAGTGTTAGGGAACGAAGATAGTAAGGCAGTAAGAGAAAAGCCATAATTATAAAAGAAAAAAGAAAATAATGTAAGATCTGTTTTCTGGCAAATTCAGGCAAACATGAAAACGAACACGAAGGGTGTGTTTTCATTGTTCAGCCCAAATACCGAAGAAACGAACATGGCAGCGGCAAAACACATACGAACACGAAGACCCACCGTCAAGAGTTAAAGGGCAGTGCAGGACTCTATTGGTCGCCGGCGGAGGCCTCCTCTGGCATCAACCAATTGGTAGTCAAGCAGTATGGATAAGAACGTTGAGCTTCCTAAATCCAAACATGAATATTACTTTGTTTCTCTACCCTGTCCACAAATATTACTATTGTCTGTGCCTGCTAAAGTAACTCACCTGTGCTCAGGAAGGGTTATCCTAGAAACCTTGATTGTTATGGCTACTTTGAAAACTAGTTTGAGGAAAAATAAGACTATAGTATATAGGAAGACACTTTGCAGAAATCTAGTTACTGACTTAGAATTGCATGTTGCTAATCTTCAGTTTAACCAAAAATACACAGATATTCTAAACATTTTTCAGAATATTTTTACCCCCAATATTTTGATAAGCAGCTTGCACTTTAGAAGTTAGAATCTGTTTTCTCATGACAGCCAGTACTTCCTGCTTACAGGTGGTGATGTGGTCACTCACAGCCACTCACTTCTTCATTGAGGTACTTATTATGACCCTTTAATAGATAAGTGAGAGACCGCTGTTTATTCAGTGTATGGTCTCAATCGGGTCTGGACTGAGCATTTGGCATCCTGCGCATGTTCCTTTTACTATTTATCCTTGTACAGCCAATCTAATACTTTCATGCTGGACACATGTGGCCACACACTGCTAAAGAGAGTAGAGTGTGTCCGTGTGTATCCAGCAGGCATCTACGCACATGTCATTTATTGGCCACAGGGCCAATTGTCATCTCCAGTCCTTTCCAGGTCTCAGAGGGTTTGCTGAGATGTACATTGACCTTATAAGTTCATTTTAAAAGCTGTCAATTGGACAAGAAGAGAAACCGTAAAATGTAATTTTCCCTTTTAAACTTCTCTGAGGCACTGTTACGGTAGACAAGTTAAATAGAGCACAGTCAACCTGGATATACATTGGGTAGTGGTCACTTGTAAAAGTGAACAAGCTTTGTAAAATAGAACTTGTTTTATGGAAGCACAGGGATCGGTGATGCCAACACTTTCTGTTTCACTGATCTCTAAGGAAAAAAAAAAGAAAACAAACTCGCGTTACTGCCCTTTGGCTTCCAGTAAGTATGATAATAGTAGGGAAACACTCCCATGCTCCTCTATATGCTGAAATTCTAAAGCACCCATTAAATAGAAAATATAATCGTCAGATTCTCCGAACACTTTTATCTAAATTAATAACCTACCATCTAACAAAGGTCCTGTTATAATAAATGCAAAACATGGGAATTGTGTACGGTGAAAAAACAAGTCATTCATTGTTTATATTATTATTCTTGTTATTCCAGTCAAGTCAACTGATTTCCCCCCATTTTGCACTTAAGGGTGTTGCTTCCTTCTGTGTTTATCTTAGAGTACGTTTTTTTATTGTGTATGTTTTCAGTTTGGCAAATGTACTTCCTTACAGGAGTTCCACGTATTACAAAAGTGTGATACAAAACTTAGCCGAGAGTTAATGGAATTCATTTACACACGCTAACGCTATAACAGGACTAGCAGCTCCAGCCTCTGTCTCCAATGTCCCCGGGCTTAATGGATCCTGAATGCTATGTTTCATCTCAGTGATTTTGAAACTATTTGGGTGATCCTAGGCTAATCCAGCGTTTGTAGTTCTAATACTTTCTGGGCCACAAATGAAAAGCTACAAATATAGAAAAAAAGAGTGGGGGAGCCACAAGGATGATATCTAATAACATAGACAGAAAGAATGTGTAAAACAAATTAATGGCACGCACAAGATATTTGCGCATAAGCACTCTAGAACCACGCAGCCAACTATAATAATGTTTTAGTTCTTTTTGGCCTATAATATTTCACATTACTCAATTTAAAAAAATGCAAGTTGCGCCTTTGATCCATAAAGGGTTCTCAAGTGACGTAGGTTATTTTGGAAGTTCGTATTACTTTCTTTTTGCCAAGACATCTATTATAGCAGGTAAATGACTAATTACAAAAGGGAACACTTCAATTAGTGAGTTGCACGGATTTCAGTGGAAAAGGGGGCACTTAGCCTTAATGTTGTCACTTTTTAACCAAAAATATAAATAATCATGTAGATATTATATCACTTGTGGTCTAGCACTGTCAGTACTGGAATCAGTTTGCACATTTTTCGTTCATGGAAAAATATGTGAAATAATATTTCTTTTGGAGTCGAAGACGGATCGGTAACTTAGGTTTCAAATGTAATCTTGTTTGTAAAATGAAAAATCCCTGTACCCGATCAAATTGTACAATTTGCTCCAAGCAAAATTTGATCTGAGAAAGTTGAAAAATTGGTGATAAATTTCCTGTTACTGTTTAAAATCTAGGTGTTATTGTTATTTTAACAAGTGAACAAAGTAATAAACACCAGGTAGTAAATGAGTGAAAATAAAATAAAATAGAGTTACTTCCGCGGTACTGCAGCAACCCAGACAACACTCCTCTCAGTGTTCAACAGAAAAAGACACAGGTATAGGGGCGCATGTACATGTGGGGAAGAAAGTAAAAAATAATAGTGCAATATCTCAAACAAATAATAATGAAGAGTGAATGTGTAGTGAATGCACTCACAAAATGCTGATGATATACAGGCTCTTCCAAATAAAATATTCTTTATTTACAGATGGCAATGGGTTTATAGATTTTTCCAGTCGACACCACCCAAGTTGGCTTGGGAACATACCAAAGGGACAAATTACTAGAGTACGGAGAAATTGCACGAATGAAGAGGATTTTGTAAATCAAAGTCACCTCCTTCTAAATAAATTCAAAGAAAGAAATTATCCGAAAGATCTTTTAACAGATAGCCTCCAATCAGTACAAAATAACAAAAGAGAGGATTTGATAAATCAGAACAAAAAATCAACTAGTAAGGATGACTATAATTTTTCCTTTCTAACCCAGTATAACGATAGGGCACCCCACATCAAAAAAGCCTTAAGCAGATGTTGGCCTATCCTGAAGGAGGATGACATATTACAGGGCCACTTACCTGATAAACCTAAAATTATCTATAAGAAACTGGCCAATTTAAAGACCATCTTAGCTCCTAGTGTTTTACCAACCATAGATAAAAAGAAAGATCATCAAAACTGTTTAACGGACAAATCTCCAGGCTTCCACCGATGCGGAAAGTGCAAGGTCTGTAATACATGTAACACTCAACGAAAGAAAATAACAACCTTTAAATGTAATAATACAGGGAAAGAATATCAAATAAAAGAATTTATTCATTGTAATAGTAAAAATGTGGTATATCTACTGGAGTGTAAATGCGGCCAACAATATATCGGCCGCACCTCAAGGGAGATGAAGGTCAGAATATTAGAACATCTAGGGGGAATACGTAATGGAAATACTAAACACAGTGTACCCAGACACTGTATTTCATGTAAAATGTTCTCACTGCCAGATTTTAAAATCCTGGGTATTGACTTAATAAAAACCCACTGGAGAGGAGGCGATATAAATTCAGCCTTGTCCAAAAAAGAGACACAATGGATTTTCAAATTCCAGACCTATAAAAAAGGAGGACTTAATACAGATCTAGATATACTTACCTTTATGGATTAATCATCAACATTTACCCTTCCATATTATTTATATTATCTATATTATTTATAGTATTTTTAACATGTTACTATATTTTAGATAATTTTTAAATCAATAAAAAAAAAAAAAAAAAAAAAAAAAAATAAAATTCATCTTTTTAAAACAAAGTTTTTTTAGTCTAATTTATTTTTACTTATTTTGAATTAATTTTAAATTACATCAATATGTCTAATAATTTTAATGACAGTACCTCTTAATCTACATATCGAATGATTTTAGCACTATTAATATTTTCAAAATTAAATTATATGATCTGCATCTATAAATATCTCTTTTTAAAAATATATATTTAAATATACCCACCAATACATATCACATATCTTTATAGTATATACATTAGTA
The DNA here is from genome assembly GCA_023333645.1 of Sceloporus occidentalis. Classification (NCBI taxonomy): domain Eukaryota; kingdom Metazoa; phylum Chordata; class Lepidosauria; order Squamata; family Phrynosomatidae; genus Sceloporus; species Sceloporus occidentalis. The sequence goes on along the minus strand of JALMGF010000040.1, from coordinate 8,818,053 downwards.
TAGCTCTCTCTTTTTTCACTTCTTCTTCTTTCTCTCTCATACCTATCTGTGTTTCCTTCGATAAACCTTATTGTAAAGATGCGACAAGACCCCTGATATATTCCTTCTCTCCCCCCCCAAAAAAATACTCTTGAAACGAGCACTACGAAAAGTTTTATTCACGATCAAGTCTGAAACCCTGTGCGACCACTAAGCTTTTAATAGCAGATTTATATACGCCTACTGGGAGGAGTCAGAAGTGCATCAAGGACTACAGCGCCTGGAGACGCAAAAGACTTACGGGAAATGAATAATACAAGCGTCCCGGTTGCCTGACAACGACGTCGACGACGTAGTGACGACATACCCGGAAAAGGAAACGACGGACGGAACACAGATGGGACTTATAAATAGACGGTTTTAGACCACGGATATTACAAAACTTTTCACTGAAGCCGAACTTACTGATTTTCTCCTGAGGAAGCCGTAAGGCGAAACGCGTTGAGAAGTACCCGAAAATCATTCCACTTAAGCAGTGTTGCTTTATGGATTTTTACCAATTGAAGTGCCTGGCAAAATCTACTATCCTGTAAGTGTATTCCACATTACCTATACCACAACAGGAGGATTCTGCACCATTGGTTTTGTTTCTCTTTTATATTTATTTTAGAAATAGAAGAAATAAAGAATATTTTATTTGGAAGAGCCTGTATATCATCAGCATTTTGTGAGTGCATTCACTACACATTCACTCTTCATTATTATTTGTTTGAGATATTGCACTATTATTTTTTACTTTCTTCCCCACATGTACATGCGCCCCTATACCTGTGTCTTTTTTTGTGTCTGTTATTGTTATTTTTACAGATTGCAATCTTGTTAAGTAGAAATATAAATTAAGTAATGGAGGTGCCCATAAACTCTAGTATAAGTTTGTTGGAGATAAAAATTGCAATATGTGAAAATGTATTTTCTTTACAGATGAATAAAGAAGTAATATGATAATATTGTGTTTATAAGTGTGATTATAAGTATGCACAGTATATTATTATTATTTATTGTTTTATATATTATGTTTAATGTTTTATAGACACTCAAGTTCAAACCCACAATTTGAATGCATTTACATTAAAATAACTGACAGGCGCATAGTCGAACTGTGGGCCCTCTGGCAAAAACCCAACCAGAATACCCATCCCCCCAAATAAGACACAGACACCAGAATTGTAGTGGAAAATTATTTATAAGTCCACACCTTAAAAAACATTATTTAAAAAAAACAATAGAATACTAATAGCCCGACACCACCCACACCATAACAATGACCCAAACAATAAATTAACAGTGACCAAAAACATAAACAATAAAGTGCCGATAATTTACATTTCCAAATCCTAAATAGGGGTATACCCAGATACCCCTACACCCCCAGCTTCTGAGCCACAGACCAGCTCGAAACCTACAAAAGATAACAACCAACAACCTTTCATTAACTTTTTCCACGAAAACCCCCATTCAAAACTCTCCAAACTTGCCTCTCCACCCCGCTGCTGTGACAAAACGGGCCCCCCCCCCAAAAATCAGAAATAGGGAGGGAGGGAGGGACAACAACAGGTCTGACAAGCAGATTTATAAGTGTGATAACCAAAATGGCTACCACCTATTTATATAACCCAGCCCATAACTAACCCAGATAACTAACCAATAAAATTAAAACAAAAACCCTATAGGCCCACCTCCTAGCACTGTCAGGGCCTCCTCCGCTAAGCTGTGCTTGCTCCAGTGGCTTCATTACGGCCGGTAGCTGATGGAGACGCGTCTATGTCTTAATATTCAGTTTTGCTTAACTGAGCAACAAATAATCAGCAGACAGCAAACAACCTAATTGACAGTAGGATGGTGGAGACAAAAATGCAGTCTTCGTGTGACTGGAATAATTTTGTAATAATCATATAGCTACTGTAATTAGGGTCAAACAACTAGTCATTTCGAAAACCGTTTCAACTTTTTTAATGTACCATTTGTCAACACAAACTAATAAACATTTATCAAAGTGTTTTACTACAGAAGTCTTGGAAGCTGTTAAACATTACTCACTAAATTACTTTGTTTACAGAAAAAATATACTTCAATCATTAATAGGGGTAATGAAAATAGAGAATATCAAAGCATGTACTGTGTAAGGCTGCAGTTTTTATGATATTAAACAGACATTTGAATTTAAACAAATATTTTTTTTCTTAATGAGATTTAGATCGGAGATGCAAGTGTTGTAGAACTTTGCCTTCATTTGGATAAAAACTGAGATGTCTTGGAAACAGGCCTAGACTAGCCATCTGATACATGCCCCGTAGGCTGCTGGCCAACATCACAACATACTCACCCAATTTGCCAGTCTAGCAGCAAATCATGTGCTCGGCGTTAGGGCAGCAGCTGGATAAGCCGTCCAAATGCTACCTCAGCAGAATAAATAGCATGTGGACGCGCATATCCCACTGGTGTCATTAGGTAGCTGCCAACTTAAGGTTGGGCGATTGAATTTGATGGACTAATGCCTTTTTTCAACCTCATTAACAATGTAACTGATATAGAGTTGGTATTAAAAAAAACTCAAATCAAAGCCTTCTTCTGCAACAAGAAGGTCTTGGAAATCGTCATAACTTTAAAAAATAATTTTTACTTCTCTGATAGAAATCAGTTATTCTTCATCTCCTGGTGGAATGCTTAGACAATGAGTTGCATCTACTGAGATACTTCTAACTTTCTGTAGCTGTCCAAGTGATGGTTGATGGGCAGTGGCGACTCTAGAAACAATATATAGGGGGGGCACACAAGATACCACAGTCAAACTGGGGGGGCATTAATAATTTCCACCATTAAATCATACCACTGAAAAAACACACACATATATATATATTGCCAAAAGTAATGTGGCAATATAGGGAATGCTACTTTTGTTATTGGACAATACAATACTAGATCAATTGAAATTCACTTGTGATCTCAGCACTGAAGGTATATATCAAATAAACAGAATCAGACATACAAATCCTGTATTTGCAGGTATTCAATAATAATATATGAAATGTAGCATTGCAGGTATAGATCAAATAAATACATGGAAACAGCATTGCAGGTATTAATCAACTGAACAAGACAAGACAAACCCTGTATTTGCAGGTATACATAAATAATGTATGGAAACATAGCATAGCAGATATGGATCTACAGAAGAACACACAAACCAAGCTTTGCAGGTATAAATCAATTGGAATTCACATAAAAACATGCCTTTAAAGGTATATTTAAAACCCCCTAAATTACAGGGATAGATCACAGGTTGCACACCCCAACCACGCTGCCCACATAGACCCTGGCCAGCACCCAGATAACACACATAAGATTTGCCATCTTTGTCCCATATACACCCTGCCTGTGCCATCCTGTTCCCCAAGGCTCAAACATCCTGCTAGTGCCATCTTTGCCCTTCCACAATTATGATATGATATATGATATGATACACACAATAACATTAACTCATGCTCTCCCTCATTCAGACAATTCATCCATTTTAAGAAACTACACCCCTTGGAGCTTCAAATGAGGGGCTACATGTATTTCTAGGACAAAAGTTGAGTGCACAAATAATGATGGAATATGTCGCTTTGGCTTGAAAATATGTTTTTTCTAACCATAGCGACATGTTCATTTGTGTCTTGCGCACTCCAGGTTTGTACTAGAAACACATGCAGCCCCTCATTTGATGCGCCAAGGGATGTCGTTTTTGCAAATGTGTACCTTTTGTGCCATAATTTAACTTCCCACGTGAGCAGTAATGCCACGTCAAGGCTTCAACCCTAATTACTGATCATTCACACGCCTTTCATATCTCCATTCACTCACAGAAGCACACGCCATTCTTTCCATACATTTACTCACAGTAGCACACACCATTCTTTTCCCTTACAATCCCAAAGAAATGATGTTAAAGGGAGAAAAAAAAATCACTTTTACAGCAAAAATAAGTTTTGCAGTAAAAATGCAAGGCGCTCCAGGGATGAGATGGTTACTCACGTACCGCACAGGCTAAATGGCTGATTTTAATAATATTTGCAGTTCATCAGGATTTCAAAAATTGCCTCCCTCTACCGTTGGCTAAATTTAACCCCATGATCAAAGGGATCATAGGATTAAAAATTAGTATCGGCCATTTTTAAAAAGGGAATGTGACTTTTTATAGCTATATGATCGCTGTGGTAACATTGGCTACCACAGTGATCATTTAGCTAGAATACTTAAACTTTTTTTTTTTTTTTAAAGTTAAACTACTTTATGTTTAAATAATTTAATTTGGGAGTCTCTAGGCAATTTTGATCTTTTTTTATCTGCCTTGAGAGGCCCCCAACTCATTTTGTTTACATTTTTATTTTTTTTAACTTAATATTTTTTATTCTTTTTTTACAATCTATATACCGTTGGAAAGGTGAGGCGATACAGGCATCTAAGCAGCATGCCCCCATGCCTCTTTAACTGACAATTGTCAGTTGTTAATAAAGTTGCGCAGTGACGTCATTGCGTCATTGCGCGAGACGTCACCGGGCAGATCGGGTGGCCCCGGTGATGCCCTTCAGTGTGAGGGGCAGATCGCCGGGGTAGGTGGTGATGGAGGTCCACAGACCTCCATCAAGGTAAGATAGTGCTAGTGACGGCACCATGCCATCGTTAGCAGTCAAGGACTGTCCTGGGTGGTTACAAATTCGGCGGGGGGGCAACCGGGGGGGCAAGGAATAACCTAGGGGGGGGCAATTTCCCCCCCTTCTCCCCCTGTAGCGACGCCACTGTTGATGGGCCACAGATACATGCTAATGTCAGTCTTAGCCAATCAGCTGAGGCTGGTTGCTGACCGATTGATCTTCTCTCACTCCTCCTACAGTAAGGATTTTTTGTTTTGGCTGACAAACAGTAAGATGCCCTCTACCAACCTCAGTAAAATATTGTCACTGCAGGAGCAGCGAGTGACTGTTGGTATCTTGATGACTGTGTACAAGCAGATATTTTTGTGTGACGATTTTCTGTTCTGGAGTAGACTATAGTACCTTTGGTCTACTTTGTTTAGTTGTTTTTATAACTTGCTTCCTACAAATACAAATAAGTACCCCCATCCTAATGAAAAGTACCCTACATGGCACACAGTTTATGGGTTCTGAAGCACCTCCTAGGCCAATAGATGCATCAGCGCAGAATGTTTCTGACTATTTCTGACATGTTGTTCACCATTGTTCCCACCTTGAAATTTTCTGGTTTGTTAGGGGAACCTAAAATATAAAAAACAATGAAAGCAAATAAGCATTTTTTTTTCTTTTTTGTTAGTTCTCTGCCTTACAGTTAGGTTTAATACACTAAAAGGTACCAAAATAAACCACTTATTTTACAAAATAAACCACTTACATGTTTGATATGTTAGGTTACCACAGGCAATGTGGATAGGGGTTTTTTAACATTTGCAATAGATGTACATTGGATTATTTTTCATATGCACCTTACCGCACTTGAATACCTTTGAAACATTTTTTCACTTTTTATAAATTTCCATAACTTATGGGGATTTTAAAATAAAACAATATCTCCACTGTTAACTATTAATAAACTGAGAGTTGCTAAAGCTCCGGTTTCTTCCGGGAGCAAGCATCATGGACACATTCTGTACCTGCTGAAAAATTATTAGAACAATACTGAGAACTATAGCATTGCTGCACAGCTACGTGATGTCTTTTGTTTTTCAATTCATCACTGGAATTCCACCTTTGGATCTGCATCTTTGAAGCCGACACTAAAATTACTGCCCCGTCTCTTCTAGAGTCGGATACTGATAGAAGATTCAATGAAATCGAATGTCGCCAGTGTGGTTAAGTGTTGAAAGATACCTGGCCTATGATACTATTTCTAATTTAATAATACGAATAGGAGGCTAGGCCTTTGTAATAATTAGGACTAATTACTGAAGAGGTGTTGACAGATTGGCTAAGAAGAAACAAACTGCCTTTATCCACTGGCTTAGAGTCAGATTACTAGTCTTGTCTTATCTGTTTCCCAGAGAGTAGAAGCCTCAGTCAGTGGTTACCTCTTCAAAGGGGAAAAGTTCCCGACAATATGCAGGATTTAGGATGGAGCTATGAGAAGCTGCTTTGACTCTGTTGTTAAATGAATTCTCCTTTCCCCCATTATCATGGTCTCTGATACACAGGTTGAATTACAGAAGTTTTTTTTTCCTCTTTAATTCTTTCACAGGTAGTAAATTCTTGTGTGATTCCTTCTCACATCAGGATCCTGATTTTATTGTCCGTAGAAAACAATATGGGGCATTATGCATAAGCCATAGTTCCGATGAGAATCTTGATTCACAGTGTGTTCTTGTTACATTATATTTGATCAGTTGAATATCTATTTCTGAAATCACCATATAAGCAAACGTTCTACCTAATTTATGTATAATGCCATACAAAAAATCCCTATGTTTAAATAGTGGCGTCAAAATATATTTGAGTACAGTCTAAACATGGAAAAATCAGGCATTTTTTGCCAAATCTGTTCAAGCATAACATATTTCACAAAACATGAACATCTTTGGCATTGTCTCTTAAAGGCTGTATATCTTGGTCTTTAGAGAACGACTATTTGAATGCTCTTGGCTAAATCCACTATGATATATTTAACAGAACAGACAATATATTTCAATTTTGGTACAGTTGTTCTCGTTTTCTTGACACCTCTTTGTATCTGGAAAGAAATTACTTTTTACATTAGGTTTAGGAAAACAAAAGGCTTTTATGTGGAGGTCTGGGGACAGTATGTGTGTCCATACCATAAAATATTCCATGACTAGTAACAAAGTCATGTAAATTGGGTTTTCTGAGTTAATTTGCTTATCTGTGTATTTCAGGGATGTTTTGTGTTTCTAATCTATTGGTACCTAAGGGAATAATAAACCTGTAACAAGCAGATACTTTGACACAGACATACTTTGTGCTAGCTATCTTATTTTAATACTAGATCTTTATGATAATTTTTCACATAGCAGAGCACTGTTTACATTATGCATCTGTATAATTTACAAATGAAACATATATTATTTCTATAAGATTTTGTCTGATACATTTACATTTTTGACAAGTATTGTTTCAATGAATGATTTTCCATTTGTTTGTAATATTTTAATATTAAAGAATGCACTTTGATCTCCTAGTACTGGATTGGGGATCATGGTTCTGGTAAAAGGTTGTCCTAATTAAGTTGGTCAGAACATGTCGTAATCAGCTCATATGATGACAGACTGACAAGTCGATTCCTGCCAAAACCAATCTCTAGCACAATGGTTGGCTGTTCAGGGGCTGTGGAAGAAGGAAAGGTCCAAGTTTGGGTAGTACATTGAAGGTAAAGCCTGAAAATTAGTGTGCCAAAGCTATTGTACAACATATCCTACTGTATACCTGCCTTTTTCTTAGCCTGTCTTCTATGAAGTTTGGGTATCCATAGGAACAACGAATAGAACAGAAGGAACATAATTATCACTAACGTTCTAAAATATACAATATTTTTTATTCTGTATAATTTAAAGGGAGTCTATATAAATCATATAAACATCATGTCTTTGCAAACGCAACATCATTTATATTATGCCACACTGCACTTACATAGAAGCAATATGCTTTTTCATGATAGGTCACTAACAATATTGTTGGGAGTCACCATAATCATGATCTGTGTCATAGATACAAATACACACAACGAGAAGTTATTAAAAAATAGTTTCCAGACTGATGTTCATGTTTGCCATTTACCAGCGAGTCCCCCCCGCCACACACACACACACTCAACCCGCTGCAGAAGCCCTAGGCAGTGGCCTGAGTGCCCTGGTGCTAAGCCCCGTTTGTGTGTGACAGAATAATCTATATTATTAAATCAATAAAACTATTCAGAAGATGACCCACTATCTATAGTGGAATCCAGTTAAAGGCTGTACTTACACTTGTATAATTCTATAATGCTACGTTGTAAAAATGTAGTAACTTTGGAGGTAAACAGTTTTGTGGAGGTCTTTCTAAGTACCTTCACGTGCCATTTGCCATATAACTAAATAAACTTTCATTGTAGAATGCATATAACTGCTGCTTTTCTGCACTCACCCCCTCTCCAAACCCAGAGTCTTTATGTACTTAAATAAGAAAACAAACACATGCATTTTCCAGTGTGAAACATCTATATTTCATGACTGCAATCCACGGGGAGGTTGTATACAGGATAGTGCTTCAGCCCAACGGGGAAAAAAGACTTACAACTGACAAGTGTATAAACACGGTCTTATAAATGGAAATCCAGATTCTGTTCTTGCTCAACATGGCTGGAGGCAAGTCACAGGCTTGACTGGACAAATGTCAGAAAGATATATATCACAAACTTATACAAGGCTAGATGAATAATAGGGTCATTAGAAAAGCATAAATTAGCAAGAACAGTAATAAACGAAATAGATCGTCATGGTAAAAATATGTGTACAGCATAAATTAGTTAGCAAACACCACTGTTTACACTAATTGCACAGTTATTTTAAACTGCAGACAAATAATGTCATCCTTTGGCAATAAAAAGGGAGTCATTCATTTGTTTTTCTTGGTATTTTATTATTTACATTTTATAGATATTTGCCCATCTAATTATTTTTTTAAATTACATGTTGTTCCTCAGTTTACTTTGGTGACGTTTTATATGTTTGTTCTGCTGTTTGCTTTCTGTTATGTTATTTTAATATATTCCTTATACTTTGTATTGTATTTATTTATCTGTCAGCAGTAACGGATAAACACTATCCAAGGACCTCCCTAGGCATGTGAATTTTGGGATCCCCTTCATTTACAATGGGTGCTCCCAAGACAGGGGGTTATTACGTATGGAAAAACGAGTTACTCTTTCCTATTTACAATACTTTCAGGAGCTCTTTTTTTACAGTAAAAAATGTGTGATTGTGGGCACCTAGATTAATAACAGCACAGATAAAACTCATGATAGGTCTCTAGGGTTCTTGGGTGTGTGTATAAATGTATGTATAAGTGTATGGTGTTAGAGTGGGTGTGTGTACGCTTGTATGTATGTGTAAATGTGTAAGGTTTGGGTGTCTTTTTGAGCTAGTATCCCTCCTTTTGCACTCATTGTCCACTGTGTATCTTAAAAAGCCTTTGCACCAGTACCTTGGAGTATGCACTTCAGGCTTTAAAACAGAAAGATCAGCATCCATACCAAGGGGAAAAAAATCAACTGGAAAAGGAAAAATTTCACCATTGAATTATTCTTCAGCTGCAGATCAAGTTAATAATCCACCAACATCTTACTTTTATTTTTTCTCTTTAGTACAGGAGCACGGTTTATAATGTAATCCCATAATAATGTTTATCCTCGTAATAACTAAAAATCATTGTGAATAGTTTCAAGAAATGTCACTAAAAATCACATACTCTTCAAACCAGAACTGGAAAAACAAGGTTGTTTCCAATTCACACAATTCTGCTTAACTATGTTTAGCTTCTGCCCAAGTTGTAATATTTTGATTGGCATCATATAAAATTTTCAGTGTTTTATATATAGACATGTAAGTAGTTTATTTTTTATAACAAAATTCTATCATTTCTAGGTACACATGCAGTTTTTTTAAACAACTCAGCAGGTAGGTTGTTCCAAAGATCTTGAAGAACTAGCCACAGTTCTTCTGTGGATTTAGGCAACATCAGTTGCATCTCTCTCTCTTCATGTAATCCCAGAAAGACTTGATGATGTTAAGATCAGAGCTCCCTGGGGGCCATACTATCGCTTGTCTACGCTAAAGATAGTTTTTAATGGTTTGGCTGTATGTTTGAGATTGTTGTCTTGATGCAGAATAAATTTAGGATCAATGAGATGCCTGATGGATAAATATCTGCCTGTACTGCTCAGTATTGAGGAGACCATTAATTCTGACCAAATCCCCAACTATATTTGCAGAAATGCAGCCCTGAACTTGCACGGAACCTCCACCATGCTTCACTGTTGCCTGCAAACACTCATTCTTGTACCACTCTCCAGCCCTTCAGCGAACAAACTTCCTCCTGCTACATATAGCCAAATATTTCAATTTTTGACTCATCAGCCCAGAGCACCTGCTAACTGCCATTTTTCTGCACCTCAGTTCCTGTGTTTTCGTGAATAGTTGAGTCGTTTAGGGTATGACTTTTTGGCAGCATTTCTTCCATGAAGACCACTTCTGACCAGGCTTCTCTGGGTCCCACTGTTTTCTGGCAATGCTGAGCTGATGGCACTGCTGGATATCTTCTGATTGCAAAGGGAAGCATGATGTGTGTTTTTATGTCTTTTGCACTAGACGTGTGCTAATGGTACAAAAACAATTCAGACTAACCTTTGTCCATGCCCACTTTCACCCTCACACTCTCTGAATGTTTCCCTACTTTCTCGGCCAACTGCTTCCAAGTCTCGCTGCTCCGCTTCATCTTCTCTCTTCTTTCTTTGCATCTCTGCGGACATGACTTCCCAGTGAGACTTGATTAGTATTATGTAAAAGTTTGACAAAATTTTGTTCTGTTTCAACAGCCAGTCTCTGCTTGGTCATTAAGTCCATTTTTTAAGAGTTTGTTATAATCTTTTTTTCTGCACGAATGTAGCCACTGGCGTAACTACAGGGGTCGCAGCTCTAGGGGGGCCGGTGCGACCCCTTCTTCCTGTCTCCCTGTGCCGGTTCAAAATAGCTTAGAAAGGGCCCTTCCAACTTGGATCGGTGCAGTCCAGGACCCTTTCTAAACTATTTTGAACCGGCACAGGGAGACAGGAACGTATCACATGACCCCGCCGTGAAACTGAGGCTGCCCACAGTGTGAGCAGCTGGAGGAAAATCTGCAGAAGCGATGAAAGGTAAGCGGGGGCGGGAGGTGTATGCATATATATATGCATGGATGTGAAGTTGTGTGTTTGAGCATGCATGTGGAGTTGTGCATGTATGTGAGCATCCATGTGTAGTTGTGTGTGTGTAAGTACAGGTGTGTGTTAGTATGGATGTGTAATTGTGTAAGTGGGGTGAGATGGAGCGTGTGTTAGTATGAGTAAGTGTTGTAATTTGTGTAAGCGTGTTTACATATGTTGGAAGGGGTGAAGACCAGTTGTGTGGGGGCAATGATGGCATAGATTAGCTGTTTAAGTTGGGGGGCCCGTGGTTTCTAGTTACGTCCCTGAATGTAGCACTTCATTGAGCGCTGCGAAGAGAAGTGTAAAGTAGACTTATGACACACAAGCACACGGTTAGCGTTTGCTGACACGGTGACACCCCGCCACTCCACTGAATGTACCCTTTTTTTTATCGTTTAAAAAAAAAAAACGGCCCCATGCCGTAGAAACGGTAAACCTCTTTTCCACTTGCTCCGTTACGCTTCTACAACTATACTCCGTGCACCAGGAACAGCCTTTTCGAACACGGACGCCGACTGGGCGGAGTCAGGAAGCTTTTCCCAGCGCATGCGCGTAGCTCAGTTTCGCTACCCGGAGCTACAGCCGCTAGATACCGGAAGGACCGCGCTGGATGACGGAAATAAACAACCGTGTGGCAAGAAAGAAGCACGCCTGCGGAGTAAAGACAGACATGGATGTGTGTCTTGCCGCATTGTGTTTTATGTAGGTGCTGCTTGCTGCGTAGTTGCAAGTTTATCAATTTACATTACGCTTGAAGCGTGGCTTTGAGTTTACATCCATAGCCCTGCTTTGTAATCACTTTGGCGGCTCTATTCATAGTTGCAACGAGTAATAACCCAGCACTGTTTTATTAAAATGACTTTTTTTAATATGTATAATAAACACACAGTCGTAAAGTGTGGACTTATTACTGCATGAAATGGCGTTGAATAAAGAGAAACCGAGAAACCCCCTCTAAGATCACTTAGCAGTGCCTTTTTGATCCCATTAAAGTAAGTACAGTCATTTTGATGAAAAGTTTCTCTTTACCTTAATTACTTATGACTTTTTTCAGGTTGCAGAGTAGTATTTTTTTTCTGGAGCGTGGCAATGAAATACCGTATTGTCCTAATGGTAGTGCAGCTGAATAAGTGATGGGTGGAAAAAACATTTGGTACAGAGAAAATGTAATGGATAGATGGAATCTAGAACTTTACTTAGCACACGTTTACATATGAGTAGTGAGTATGTCCTTAATCTGTTGGAATCAGACCTTTAAATTATTCCTTCCCTATTGATGCAGCTTTGGTCATTCAGTAGGTTCGCCGTCACCTGTGCCACAATAATTGGATGGTATTTGCCCCGTTGTTTACCATCAAGGCACAATTTGCCTAGCAAATGGTTATTTTCCATCCTTTACAGAACCGGAGTCTGTTGGTAGCAACGGTGTGATAAAGGTGGGCTGATCTGGTGGAATCTCCTTGCTAATGACAGAGCTTATCAGTGTTCTGCTAATTGCAAAGTTTTATGGAGCGTGTAAACCTGAATTCAACAGATAAGTAGCTTTTGTTATTATGAGATACTCCAAACACAGGTATGCTTTTCAAAACATTTCATTCACGTTGGATTCTCACTGGTTTTGTGTATCCAAAAATTCCTCTTACTAATAAAAGCCCAAACCTTTAGAAGAAAAAACAGTGTTTGTTTTTAGATGAGCCAAAGCAGTTTCTAAAATGTTTAATATATCCTTGTAATATATATAAAAAATGTTAACCTGACTCAATCATTTTTAATATGCTTTGAAACACCTTTTCGTGTTGGTGTACAAAAGGATACGTTTTTATTTAATAAACTGTTCTTTTTTCATATTGTGCCTCGTGTGTGTACATAAGGAGGTCAGTGTTTAATTGGTGTTTCCTGGTGAATGATTTAGTTAGCAAGTAAATGAATACACACATGCTCGTTGCAAAGTATGTTGTGGAAAGACAAACAGGAGCCTGACACGCATGTGTGTACAAAGCTATGGACGTCCAAACATCCATGATTAAAATATAGGTAGAACGCGTGTGTTCCCACAAGGGTGGCATTCTTTTTACTCCCTTGGCTCAAATGCCTTTTAGAGCATGCAGCTTTCATTACCCTGATCATTCTGATTGAGGGTCATAGGAAATGTCCATTAAGTCTCATCATCTCATTTTTTTAAAATGAGAAACAATATTCATATAACTTTATGAATGTTTATCTTTGAATGTTGTTTGTGGGGTCACATGGACTGATCCCAGCATGTTGGTGTGATCAGACTTTTTTTTAAAGCATGCTGGCCTATTCATCTCATTATAGATCAGCTGGCAGCATGCTGAAACCTATATTTTGTTAGTGGCCGTTTGCTTTATGGACTGCCCCCCCCCCCCCCGACTAAAGGCAGCAATAGTTTTTTTCCCCACTTTCATAGAGTAGCCGCCAAACATTTTCTGACCAATTAAAAGTATTTTTATTGTCCGGGGGAACCTGCTCTTTTGACGCTTGTTAAACATGCTAGACTTCCCCTGCAGGTGAAGATAGTGGCCACTGACCAACTCAACAGCTGTCCTGCAACCCCATGGCGGCTTAAAAATAAAAAATAGGGGGGCTTCAAATGTCACCAAATATGTGATATGTGGTTGGCTCCTGGGTTCCGCTGTATCACAAATATGCTGCAGTTCAGTATTTGATGGCAAAAAATCCCTAAAACCAGCCCATTCATGCAAGATTCACTGTATGAAAAGGTGCTGCCTCACATCCCAGCGCTCCGCGGTGTGGTCAGGGGGTGCAGCCCTCTGTCACACCTACGGCAGCGCACAAGTCAATGTGGAAAATTATGACATAAGACTCCTTCATATCCCTATCTTGTATTTTATCATATCTCTGGTCAGATCTTACCTAGAGTATTGTGTCCATTTCCGTAAACCCTATCTTGGCAGCTATATAGACATTCTAGCGATAGTTCATCATGGAATACTAAAATTATGAATGGTTTCCATGATAAAGACTAATGATTTAAAAATATATAGCTTGGAGATCAGTAGGGAGAGAGGGGGCTAGGCCAGGAACATCTAAATACATCAATAAAGTCCACAAGGGTAGTGCATTCTAGTAAAGTAGAAATGTTACGACAAAATTTAATATAAAACAAGAGGGCCAGAATCTGTAATGAACATTTGCTTCATTGAGAAGACGATAGATAAGTGGATCAGTCTTCCAGCAGAAGTTGTAGAGTTTAATAAAGTGATGGAATTTAAACGTTCATAGGATATTCATTTGGCAATATTTAACAAAAAATAAAAGTTCCAAATACGCTTTGAGGATTTTAAGTAGGAAAAAATTGAGTGGACTACGTGAGCCTAGTGAAATAGCTTTGTGATCCAAGGAGAGATCTGACTGCCATTCTGGGGTCAAGTAGGAATTTTTTTTTAGTTTGTTGCAAAATTGGAAAGAGCTACAAACTGGGGTTTTTTTTTTTGCCTTCTTTTGGATCAACAGCAATTAACAGATGCGGGAAAGGCTGAGCTTGATGGACGCACGTCTTTTTTCAGCCTACGTAACTATGTAGCCTAATGGTTCTTAAATGCTATCAAATTCAATACTTCTGTTCCCACTGAGCACAGGGAACCACAGATTTTAAAATGAGACTTTGAAGGATAAAACCAAAAGAAATCAGCCTGTATACGCGAATGCATATTTTTAAACTCACAGCCAATCGAATCAGATTTTGTTGCTAGTGTCCCTTTAATACTTTTGGCTCCCCTATTCTTAAGCCACACGCAATAGCAAACCTATGCTATGGACCTTTCCCATGGTTTCTATAGAAATATTTATATCGTGGATGTTTTCAGTAGACAGAATGTTCTGCAGTGTAAAGAACAGCCAGTTAACTGGTAGCCAAGAGGTACAAATGACAGACAAAAATACTGATTTAAAGAAAAAACTTGCATTCTGACACATTTAGAGTATAAGAATGATGAATGTTTATGTTAATGCATGGCTTTTACATATTAGAATGATTAATGCTTATGTTAATTTATGACTTTTACATAGTGATTAATTGCATTTGTTTTACTGGCTGAAACAGTGCAAGTGGCAATGAGATCCATATGTTCTCTGGCAAACGCTTGAAAAATCATTACAATTAGTTTTCATTTTATTTCTGTAGATCAGTTTTTTTTTTGCACAGCATATAGACTGCAAAAAATGAAAGAAAAACAAGTCTTAGCTAATTCTTACAGTAAAAGTGGTATGGGCACCGTCTTATCCAAAGTATTTATTATTGCCTTTAGTTAATTATATGCTTGAATTGACTGACTTCTGACATTATTGTTCTTAATAAGTATAATATTTATTATTAATAATAACAATTATTAATTTTATTATTTAAAATACATCCCAAAGTTTTAAATAGCTGAAGACTTTGTGACCAACTCATTGTTATTTATCCAACAGTCATTTCTAAGAAGAATGTATTTTATTTACAGAGTTTAAAGTATCAACGATATTTTACTTTTATATACATGGTAATTTATTGTGGCTGTAGAACACTGTGATCATTTTCGGGTTCCCAAAAGAAGGACACTTTAGAGGTTATATTTCCAGAGACTGTTGTGATATTTAGCTGGTACCCATAGCAACCCTAATGTATTCTAATACTGGAATATAGGCTGGGAAAACAAAATCATATCATAATTCTCTATTTTTTTCCTGTATCCCTGTAAAAACCCCATTCTTGTATGTTTATTATTGGTTGTCATCAGACAAAACATACTTAAAGAAGTCAGAGGTCGTTTCTCACTCCAGTGAATGAAGAGAATGAGCACCCAGTTCTTGTTAGTCGCTACGGATTGCAAGCTCTTATAAACAGGACTTGTTGCAGCCACATATACATATATTGGTTTCTGTAATATTATTTATATTTTCATTATAAACCAACAATCAGTGTGAAATGTTTTGTCATTTTACATGAAATAATGTTGCCATCACATGAGTATAGTGGTATAAATGTGTGTGGTTTTATTACTATTTAGTGTAGAAGTGTTTTTGTTTCCTAAATGTGATGTCAAGTGAAATGACAGCGTCGGGAATGTTGGAATTACTGACTTCTGACTGGTTTCTCCTGTGGGAATACGCACCGTGCTTTTACTGCAGTTATACCTCCTGATTTTGTTGAGCAGTTGCGCAATGTCTCGTACTGTCTGATGGTTTGGGGTTGGTGTCTCCTAGTCATCTAGTTTGTAGAATTCCCTCCTACACACACACACACACACACACACACACACACACACACACACACACACACACACACACACACACACACACACACACACACACGTAAAACTATCTCACCATTACTTTCCTTGTAGCCTCCTTCTGTTAGCAGGATTTGGCAATTTTTTCTTTTGTTTGTGGGTTAACAAATACGTTGTGATCTGTTCTGAAAATAAATCAACATTCTTAACAATTCATATATCCAAGATGCAGTTCTTATGGTCTACGTACACTTTAATATATGTTTTCAAATGCTTTCTCTTTAGATCTAGCTAATGATGGCTCTCCCACCGCCAGCTCCAAAATTTGATCTTAGAGGAATAGGTTCAGACGTAAATTGCTTGCATTTCAGTTGTGTGGCACCCGACCCTTGTCCACCAGTTCTTTTTTCTGGGTGAGTAACCATACTGTTTCCTCCACAGAGATGAAACCTCTAAAGTTATTACACAGACATATAAATGTGAAGTAGGCAAGAATGTACTTCCCAATTTGTTAATGTTTGTTCAAAATCACCATCAATGGTTGATTCTGAAGAGATAGATGTGATGCTACTACTAAAATCCATTAAAAGGCAGGAGGACAATAGCATTCATATTTTCCCAAATCACTGTCTTTTTATGGTGGGAAAAATGTCTGTTTTATTTATTCTTTATTATTTTATAATTGTAATAAAATGGCAATACGGTCCATATGTATAAGTATATTTTTGTAGGTAGTATGACTATAAGAACAAATTGGTTGATAGGACTGGTAAATCAACATATATATTTTATCCGGTTAACCGTTGCCATGATTTGTTCCATGCAGTTCTGTGTGATAGGACGAAACAGTTATAGTTGGTACTCATTCAATCCTTGCCATTTGCAGGGTGACTAATGGACTGGTCCATGTGTGGAATCTCACTACTCGCAGAACGCTATCCGTACTTGATGGTCACGGTGGAAAATCTGTTTACTGGGTGCAAGCACTTCACAACAAAGACTCACTCCTAAGGTAATCCTGCCACAATAAATATCACAAGGTCATATGTTTGTCTTAGGTTATTCTTTACAGCCATTAAATGATCATTATATATGTTATGATCAATGTATATTCAGGATTAATCACATGGAAAAAAGCAAACTTTTTGTTTGATTTTAGAATGCCTGCTTTCACATGACATTTAAGCATTCCCTGGGGGAAAAAGGTCCTTTTTAATGCATATTAGGGTCCATTTGCCTTGATTCCAATATATTTACTACATGCAAATAATTGCATTTGTTCTTTTGGTATTGGATCATTTTCCTTCTTTCCTGGAAAGCAGGACACATACTTAAGTTTGTTTTCTGGATATGCTCTGTAGCCCTCCCATTGAAATCAGTTCATCTGGCATATATGTATTCCCATATGTGTTTTACTTAAATCTAGGAGTGGAAGAAGTAAACTGGATAAAGGAGAGTGTATCCATGGCTTAACGGTCATCAGAATAACCCCTTCTTGTCCTGTTTTTTTTTTTATTATTATAACCTAAGGACCAATTTAAAAAAAAAATAATAATAATAATATTTTTACCATATCCATGTTAAAGTGTACATCATTTTGTTCAGGAGAAGTGGGGCCTTCTTCTAAAACCATAGAAATACATAAAACATAATTATTAGTAAAAGTAGATTAAAAAAGATCCTACTAAAATAGAAGAAAAGTCAATATAAGCCTGACCCCCCCCGTGTACAAATTAAGGACGTATCAGTATGTCCTAATGGGCTTCTTGCCACAGGTTTTAAGGACATACCTGTACGTCCTAGGGGGACTTGAAAGGATTGAATGAATAGTACAGTCTGAATAAGCTAACTAATGATTGCTTGCCATCTTCTTTACTGATCCTTCAGGCTGTGCAACACTCTACTTTAGCTTCAACCGCAGTACAACATTCCCCATGGAGTTTTCTACTGTTTGAAGATCTACTAAAACTTTAAATAGACATAAATGCAATATGTAACAGCAATACTATAAAAGCATTACAACACTATGAGACTGAAGTCATAATGACCTTTCTTGAGACTTTGCTGCATTATGTTTCTTCTTTTCTTGTTATTCTGCATTTATTATGTTGTACTTAAGCTACAGGAGCCCACATTTTGCTTTCGAGGTAGTGACATTTTGTACTAATATTCAGTTTGAGTGAATCCCTAAATTGTCTATAGGTAGTCGAACTAGTGGAGCATTTTATTGTGTTGGTGAAACTCTGGAACTGCAATAGCCATTATTTCTTAGTAGGTTGTTTGAAGCAATTTCATGGCTCCATGTACCAGATGATAACTGCAGGGCAGAATTGCATTAACAGTGCATCCAATCTTTCATGGAATCATTAAATCTGTTTAATGAAAAACATGGGCTGGATATGTACTTGCAGTTGCCTGTAATTTTACCCTGACAATAAGTAGCAATTTATTACTTTTCTTTGGCAATCTTGTGAACATTATGTTCTGTTCAGAACATTAACTTGAAAGTTTTATTGCTTTTATTGGTTTATATTGATTGCATGATGTGTGGATGTTAAACGGAAAAGCATTAATGTGGTAGCACTAATCTGTGCAAAAGGTTTGGAATCCCAATGCCAAGTGGCAACAGGATAGGCGAAGATTCTAATTTGTCTTTCAACCAAGATTATACCACAGTTATAATACCGTGTTAGTTAAATGGTCCGTAGGGCAAGAGCAATTACTGCATATGTACAACAAGATTTCTTTCAAGCGCATTAATTCAGGGGTGAAATCCACTGGTAACATGCTATCCAGGAATTTGGAAAGCAATGACTTTAATAAATTAATCACTAGTGGCTGGATGTTAATGTTTTCAATCCCTAAAAGAAGTTATTTATATGTTTAAAAGCCCTCAATAAAAGTGAAATAAAGCTAACATCACGAGGAAAAACATTACTATGGATATATGTATGTATGTATATGTATGTGTGTGTGTGTGTGTGTATATATATATATATATATATATATATATATATACATACATACATGTAATATGTTTGATGAAAAAATAAGTCTGATTCCTGCCAAATGTTCAATGTTGGTCAGTATTTGTGAAGCTGTTATCATGTTATCACATGAAGCAATTCAGAAAGTAGAAATAAAGTATCTTTTTCTACCAACAAGGTTGTCGAAATTATGCAGGTTTTTTTTTCCCCTTTTCCCTGCTATGCATCTTCCTATTTAATCCCTTTGATTCAATTGATTTAAAATTGGCTTTGTAATAAACATTAGGCTGTAAGATCGTTTGAGCCGGGCCCTCCTTAACTCTTGTTTCTATAAGTCAAATACACTACTTGTTGTATCCTGTCTACCCATTGTAGAGCTCTGTACTATATTTAATAATAAATAATAATAATTAAACGGCTCCTTCTCTTTTTTTAGTCAAGGCAGAGATCTACAGATTTGCACATGGAACTTAGCTGAAGGGAGGAATGAAGTGATTGACTCTTTACCTTTGGAGAGTGTCGGATTCTGCAAATGTTCCTTAGTAAAAACTGAACCCGTTCTTTTGGCTATGCCAGGGAGAGAGAACTCTGAGGTAGGAAATGCCCTTATTGAAAAAATAAAATAAAATTGTAATTTCAATATTCTACCTTTCTGAAGGTTCCAAGGCCATAAATACTTAAAATGGGTTAGCATGCATTTTTTGGTTATAACCTCTTAAAGTAATTTAATTGCTTAAAATAATTATTTATACCTGTAATTTATAAGTTAATGATTTGGCAGGGTCCGATATGTAATGCTGCCGTGACAGTACATAAATGTAGGCACAGGCTCCCCAAAGTCTAGAACACTCCAAAAATAATGAACCAATGTTTTTTCTTGAACAGAAAACAGTGTGAGAGACAAAATTTCAAGCCTGCCCACATCAAGAACTAAATAGCTGTCTACACCCAACTGCTTACCCTGTAAAGATGAATTAAAATGTCAATTAATGTCAGCACTAATGATGGGTTTAATAGCACTGCAAATTGCATGCATGGCTCCAAGTTTTTTATGCGGTAGTATCCGGGAAGAACCAAAGGCTGTGACCTAGTTTTGTTCCTATTGAAGTGATCGTCACATATATCTTTCAATTCAATAGAAAGAAGACGTTACAATTGATTTTATATCCCGCTGCGTGCGGCTCATATGATGTAAGACTGCACCGGGCACACTTTAGAATTTTTGAGATCACAATAAGGAATTCAGAATTTATCTAAAGTAATGTGTAGTGTTACACTGTGGATTGTCAACCTAACACTGTAAATATTGCCATCTGGTACCACCTCTGCCATCACAAATCCTCATTTAACACTTCCTAATTCCAAGATACGCCTTGGGTCTCAGGAAATCTTTATGCTTGGCTGTCGCCCAGTACATGATTAATTTTATCTGCTAGGAGCCTTATCCCAAGTTACGTGATATGGGCAGGCATTTATTTGTTTGTGGCTGCTTTTACGAGTTACACACCGTTCTCTTATTATGTGGCCAATTCTATTTAAAATAAAAATTACATTCATTTGAAAAGGGTGTGTGCCTGGTTTTAGCCTCGTATCGCCACCCAGGTACAGTGGTAGCCTCTGGCAAACTAGAAATCTTTTTTTCAGTTTCCTTTGTTTAAGGTTCGCTAACCTAAATGTTAAAATATGAAATTATTAATGTTAAGATACAATACTTGGGCTTCTGTTTTTTTCTTTAAAGAGAGGTCGTATTTTTGTAATAAATATTTGAATATTGTTTATTTGAAGTAGAGTAAAGGTTCCTTATTTCAGAACTCAAACCTGCTTTTTTTCTGTGAATTTTGCTTGTTTCATCTCTTTCTGATCATTTCATCTCTAGATTGTAAGCTCATTTGAGCAGTCATCCTCACCCGTTGTTTCTGTATGTCATCTTGTTATGTCATATACTAAATGTTAAGTCCTGTCTACCCTTTGTACAGCGCTGCGGAATATGACGGCACTCTATGAAACAATAAATAATAAAAATAAGACATGCTGCGTGTGACATAACTACCATGTGTTCATTACCGCGCTCGTGAAGGGGGCCAGCTATTGTACTAAATTGCATCTGCAGAAAGTGATTCCATTGATTTCAATGAGAACGCTTTCTTGTCAGTCATTGGTTGCATGAAATTTGGAGAGCTGCAGCTCTGTAGCGTAAATGGCTCCCCCAAACACACACAAGTGAAGATTCCCTTTAGTGTTTTCCGACAGGGATACAAAGAGTCCCTGGCCTTTTGCAGCCCCAAGGACTGGAGTTATTAACCACTGCCGTATACTGTTACTCTTCATACAGCACTGAGTGAACTGAAATATCACTGTTTTCTTTGTTAAGAGTTTAAAAAAAATAAAAAATGTTATAATGGTAAATTAGATAATTGTATGTAGCAGAACAGATTACGTGGTTGTCAGTATGTTAGGGCAGAGTTACCGTTCACAGGGTCCTATTTTGGTAATATATACTGTTTTACAAGGTTGTATGTGATTATATGGATTGTATGTAGGATTATGTGTAAAATATAAAAAATATCTTGTGCATCGGTCTCAGAAATTGTCAAAATATGCTGTTTACTATTACTTAAAGGTAAACTGTGTTTTGGCAAACGTTTAGGTTGATGTACTCAGCAGATATAGAATATTCATGTTTGTCGGAATCCCTCACTTGTCTCTCACAACTGCTCAAACATCTTTTGTTTGCTTACCGATATCCTATAAGAAGCAGTGGATGCTGACGTTCACCAAAGTATCCGTCGCTGAGCTGCGGGGAAAGTCAGCTACAACATTGGCAGCCTATCTCTAAAAATATCCTGGTTTTTCGATATCGTATGACTCTGCCAATAATCACAGCTTTAAAATTGTGTATAATGTATTTGTTACTTTCTTTGCATAGTAACATAGTTCATAAGGTTGAAAAAAGACCAAAGTCCATCAAGTTCAACCTATATACATATTGTGTCCCTACTGTGTTGATCCAGACGTGGGGCATAGGGACGTGGGAGTTATCATGCACCAGTCTTATTTCTTCTATAGGAATAAACAGTACTTTTTAAGATAATATAAGAAGCCATACATATTTACAGTATATTGTATTGTCTAATGTTTCAGTATTCTTTTTGTTCTCAGGGTACAAATTAAGATTTCCCAGCTTTTTATTGAAGCATAACCAGTGACCTTGCTTCCTCTTTACAGGTTCAAGTTTTGGATCTGCTATCTAAGAAGATTGTCTGTTCAATGAACCCTAAAGGAGATAACAGATGGGGCATGGCTATGTGCATGAAATTATGGCAGGTAAACAATGCAACCTTCTAGTCTTTATTGTGACAGCACTAGACATTGCTAAATATTGCTCTTGAATGATGAGGTTCTCTTGTCTGCATGGGACTTACATAAACCTTAGCAAAGTCATCGTACAGCTGCAATAAGCCTTTGTGGGAGCATTTCAACACCGGCGTCATTGCACAAAAACATCTGTATGTTGGAAATAATGCTAAATACAGATATTATTACGCATGCTGAAGAAGCAACACAAATACATGATAGTTTAAGAATAGGTTGGGAAAATAGGTACTCATCTTTGAGTTGTATACAGTGGAAAAATAGGCTTTATCTCATTTTTACCTCCTCCCCATTCCCTAGGTTTTTAGTTCAGGTGTGTTCAACCAGGTGGGGGGTTTCCAGACACAACCCTAATTTCTCTGGTAGGTTCGCCAAAGGTTTAATAGGGTTCCGGGGTGATCTGCCCTAAAATCAAAGGGGTTGTTAGTAAGTTAAAGCAGAGATATGTAGGATACTGGGCACATGAACAACAGTAAAAAACTGGGGTGGTTGGTTAAAAATGAGCATGGAGACATAACAATGGATACTCCAAAAATGTAAGTCAGTAGGCTCCATATGACCTCTTTAAAGACATGAAGCTAGGACTGCAACAACTAATCGATAAAATCGATAATAATCGATAATGAAAATCGTTGCCAACGAATTTCATTATCGATTAGTTGAATCGATTTTTATACATTATTATATGAGGGTTTTTTCAGAGCAAACACTCTGAAAAATACCCCTCATTATATAATCCGTTTAGTCTGACTCACAGCAGCAGCTCCTACTTACAGTCCCTCCCTGTAATCACTGTGACAACTGGCCCCGCCCCTTCTCCCAGAAGGCCAGAACCACATGGCTGTGACACTCATCTAACTAAGTATAAAATTAATATTTGGGCTGCTGAAAGTTAGGGGAGGTGGGAGTTAATTTAGGGGCAGTTATGGTTAATGGTGTGTTTAGGGTTAATTTAGGGACAGCTATGGTTAATAGGGTGTTTAGGGTTAATTTAGGGGCACCTATGGTTAATGGTGTGTTTAGGGTTAATTTAGGAGCAGCTGTGGTAAATAGGGTGTTTGGGGTTAATTTGAGGCAGTTTTGGTTAATGGTATGTTTAGGGTTAATTTAGGGGCTGTTGTGGTTCATGGGGTCTTTAGGGTTAATTTAGGGGATGCTGTGGTTGATGGGGTCTTTAGGGTTAATTTAGGGGCAGTTATGGTTAATGGGGTGTTTAGGGTTAATTTAATGATGAGGACTGAGGGTTAATTTTACTAATTTATTAAAGTTAACTTAAGGTGCAGTTAGAGATAAAGGGGGGCAAACTAAGGAGAATCTAAATCCTGGGGGCAGTGAAGATTAACCCAGTACTTATTTATAAAAGTATGGTCTGTGACTCTATGAGGGGACTATGAGATATCTGGGGGTATAAGGCATATCTGGGGAGGACGGAGTGACATATCTGGGGGTATAAGGCATATAGGGTACATAAGGCATATGTGGGGAGGGCAGTGTGGCATGTCTGGGGAGGACAGAGTGGTGTATCAGGGTGTATAAGGCAGATCTGGGGCCACAGTGGCTTATCTGGGGGTAGAGTGGAGTGGCATATGTGGGGAGGGCAGTGTGGCATGTCTGGGGAGGATGGAGTGGTATGTCTGGGGAGGATGGAGTGGTGTATCGGGGTATAAGGCGTATCAGGCACAGTGGCATATGTGGGGGTAGAGTGGAGTGACATATGTGGGAGGCAGCGTGGAGTGGCATATGTGAGAGGCAGAGTGGCATATGTGGGAGGCAGAGTGGCATATGTGGGGGTGGAGTGGCATATGTGGGAGGCAGCGTGGAGTGGCATATGTGGGAGGCAGCGTGGAGTGGCATATGTGGGAGGCAGAGTGGAGTGGCATATGTGGGAGGCAGAGTGGAGTGGCATATGTGGGAGGCAGAGTGGAGTGGCATATGTGAGAGGCAGCGTGGAGTGGTATATTTGGGAGGCAGAGTGGCATATGTGGGAGGCAGCGTGGAGTGGCATATGTGGGAGGCAGCGTGGAGTGGCATATGTGGGAGGCAGAGTGGAGTGGCATATGTGAGAGGCAGCGTGGAGTGGTATATTTGGGAGGCGGAGTGGCATATGTGGGAGGCAGCGTGGAGTGGCATATGTGGGCGGCAGAGTGGAGTGACATATGCGGGAGGCAGTGTGGAGTGACATATGCGGGAGGCAGAGTGGAGTGATATAAGGGGGGGGGCAGCGTGGAGTGGCATATGTGGGAGGCAGCGTGGCAAGCCTGGCCTCAAACGTGCATAAATTGGGGGGGGGGCTGGTTGCGAAATAAAGGCAAGAAATGCATTTTATCAAAAACATTTTATTATGCTGTTTGTATTTAATATAATTTGTTTATTACATTATTTTAAATAAATGAAAAATTTACATTCATTTTTTTATCCGATTAATCGATTAATCGAAAAAATAATCGGCCAACTAATCGATTATGAAAATAATCGTTAGTTGCAGCCCTACATGAAGCCATTATTATGAAATCTAAATATTTGCAGGGAGTTGATGTGGCTACAGCTGCTTGGATTTTAAAATGATCGTTGCAGAAAAAGTTTCTATCTTAACCAGTGAATAAGAACACATAAGGTGGCTTATTCTTCACCCCCATGCAAAGTCAGATATGTATGAACTCATTGTAGTAACAGTGATTATTTTTCGTTTCTAGTTTGCTTCTGTCATTTTTTTGATACTGAGGAGAGAATAGATTGCAGACTTCCTTCCAAACAATGTGCTCAGTATCCTGTTTCTGGCAATGTTTAATTAGAATATTTTTGTATAATATTTAATGGCTACTGCTCACCGTCCGTAAACACCATTTCGTAGGTTTAAGTATACTGCAATGTAACATGTATTTTTGGTGCGTGGCTTGGCTCAGCCCAGCTCATTAAGCATGTTGGTCCTTTGGCCCTTCCTTATGTTACAGGCAAGTCCAGCTTTGCTCTGTCTTGCATGGGTTGTGGATTATGGCTTGTTAGAAATAAGTTTCCTTCTGCTCTATACAGAGATATCTATATGTGAGAACACAACTTAATATAAAACTAAAAAATCTTTTTTTTCTTATCTAGTGAGATCGGAGGAGTTCATGTATCTTGATATTAGATGCCGGGCGTCTGATTTATTAAGTAACGTAATTGCTTAGATAAGGAATTTACCTGTGAATAATTGCAGCTTTTTAATCACAAACAGGAAAGTGCATGATGTTTTGAAAATGTTCTGTTGAAAGCTTTATGACCTCCAGGTATTTTGTATAAGCAGGTGAGGTAGCATTAAGGAGGGGTAGAAATTAACATAACCTGTGAATACAATTAAAAAAATGTACAGTGGATATTCACAATCATGTTTTTCTAGTTAACAATGAGAAAAATGGCTAAATGAGTGGAGTTTGCTGGTTATTTAGTCTACCCGGCTTCAAGCACCGCTGGGTGTACTGCTCATGCACCATCTTTACAGGTTTGTGCACTCCCGTTGCTTCTAACATCAAGATATGTGGCTGTTCTCTGTCAGCTTCCATCCAACGTAATGGTGCATTACCACGCTAAACGGACTAATGTACCAACAAACCAAGCCACTCCGCAGATACACATAGAGACACTTAGAAAAACTGGACTTTAGTTATTGTTATCTTTTATTTATGTAGAGTCAAAAAGTCACTCAGCACTTCTTACAATACATTATGCAAAGAGGGCCCTGCTTGCACGCTTACAATCTAAAGGGGATTAAAATGACTGGCAAAAATGTACATGATTGTTCCTTTAATCAAAGTCTTTGAAGCATTATGGGGGCCAATGAGCCTGATAAGAATCCCTCTACCTCCTGTAGTTTCTGTATATTCTGCTGTAACATTTCATTGCTTTAATGGGGTGTATAAGGTATCGGGCAGAACACAGTAAAAAGCACAACAATAATCATAGAATGTATGATAGCCAAACAAGTAATTGTGCACCCAAGCTGGAATCTTCTCCAAGTGTAAATTCTAAGGCTAGAGTGTTAGAAGGGGGCTACATTTGGGCAGGGAGCCTGGCCCTTTGTGGCTCAGGTCCTCCCCTAAACTTTAACTACATTTTTGATGGAAAAAATCTCAGTGTCTGGGCGCTCTCTCCTGTGTTATGTGTGTGTGTGAAAAAATACAAATGCATCATGATTTCTCAGTCACTGTTTTGAGCTGTTTATTTTTGTTACTGTTTGAATGGTTTGGAATGCAATGCATTTCAGGGTGAAAAGCATTAGCAGGTTAGAAGAAAGGTAATAACCTTCGTTTTCACTGACTGCGTCTGAGGATTAATGAGTAGACTGTACATACTGCTTGACAGGGCTGCAGCCAAGTCTGAGGTTTTAAACTTCACATTTCCCTCAGGATTTTAATTGTGACTTGACCAGTTCCTGCCGAACTGGTTACTATAATTCTTTCCGCTAAGATGATGAATCCTTTTCTCTAGAAAGTGACACACTATCCACTGAAGTTCCATCTCCTCCGAGTTATTTCAGAGGCTAAAATGGATGAGGTGTCTGGTCAGAATGTCATGCCCTTTGACATGTGACATCATTAATCAAATTATCCCTCTGATTGGTTACAGTACCGGCCAGACTTCATATTAACCTTTTTTTTCCCTTTTCTTTAAGCAGACAATCTTTACAAAAAGTTCAGTGCTTACATTTGGTAGCTGCAGAAAATACCACTTCTGTTGTGTACCGTATAGTTTGCGTTCCAAGTTCAAATCTTTACTCATAACTAAACTATTTCTTCTGTGAAA
Organism: Sceloporus occidentalis; assembly: GCA_023333645.1. NCBI lineage: Eukaryota > Metazoa > Chordata > Lepidosauria > Squamata > Phrynosomatidae > Sceloporus > Sceloporus occidentalis. The sequence goes on along the minus strand of JALMGF010000040.1, from coordinate 8,790,680 downwards.
TGATCATTTGATTTCGATCGAGAGCAAGCATTCAGTTGTCAGATTAAATAAATGTGAGGCATTGCACGATCAACAATGTTTAACACTTAAATTTAAAAGTTTGTTTTTTGAACTCGCCTAAAATTTGATTTTTAGGATCAAAGATTTTTTTGTTGCAACTTTGTATAGCTTTTTTGTAACTTTGTATAGCTTTGTTGTAACTTTGTATAGCTTTGTTGTAACTTTGTATAGCTTTGTTGTGAATGTTTTTGTGTCTCTGTTTTTTTACAGCCTGAGTCAGGGTCCAGTCCATTTCTTCTTGTTGGATATGAAGATGGCTCGGTGGCTCTCTGGCATGTCATGGAACACAAATTGTTAAGCAGGCTCACATGCCATAAGGAGCCTGTTATGAGCCTTGACTTTGACTGCAAACAGGGCAGAGGGGTTTCCGGATCCTCTGATAAAATACTAAATGTCTGGAGCCTTGACGAACAGCAGAACCTTAAGGTGAGTACCATCCTTTCTCATCTACCCATACTACGTTTTACTAGCTGTTTCACGGCTTAAAAAAATGGTTTTGTTAGTAGCCCTTAGCCAATTAATCACTAGCTAGCTTGCAAGGCTGGGGCCCATGCAGAGTCCTTTGAAAAGTCTGACGTGACTGCTTTTCTGCTTGTTTCTTTTTACTCTCAATTTGACACTTGGAAGCCAAGGCTTGTGGATGCTGGAAACTCCCAAAAGAATATTAAGTTGCCACACTGATGTCTTAAAAGATAGCATCCATTAAGTTCTTTTGTATGGTTTAATAAGGTTTTGTTTTTATTCATTATTTAGAAGGCTGTACATTTTTGGATCTTATTTATATGTTCTTAACTGCTTATTTAATTAAAAGTTTCAATATTGTTGGTGTAAAACAGAAAAGCCTCCATACAGGCTTTCTCCAATAAAAAAAAACCAAGACATAAACATAATGATTAAATGATTAAAGTTGTAAGGCACTCGTGAAATCTGATCTCTTCCATGAGCCTTATCTCAATGTATTTTTATTAATGGTCTTCAAGGAGCATTAATAAAATAAATAAATGTCCCCTCTAAAAAATGATAGCTGTAGTGAGCAACATTAGGTTTTCTTTCCCACTCTCTCAGTAATAACTCAAACCAGATGTGGGAATATTACATTCCAGCTACCTGAGCTAATGACATCACATGAAAAGCCACGCTTTGGCGCGTTATTTTTACGTGTCAGGAACCATGTGTTTTCTGCATTGCTGGGTTGTATTGAAGTGCTGAATGTGTGCCAAATAACACGTGAGAAAACTAATCAAAATAATTAGACTAAAATGAAAAACTCTTAAGCAGGTTCATGTTGCTCATATAACAAGCATGGTACTTTTAGGACTAGACTTCCAGAACAAAAATGCAATAAAATATTATTAACTTTTATTCAAGGGTTGTTCAGACTAAGACAAACCATTGCGTGAGTGAAAGGGGGCCTGCTCGCAAGCTTATAATTTGTAAATCAATAACTGGTATATTTCAAATATATCTAGGTTTTCTTAATAAATTGTGACTTTGTTTTTGTATTCTAATATCCGAAAACGGTGACACCTGCCAAGGTTATGAACCAAAGAAAATATGTTGACATTGGAAACAAATTGATATGAAAAGGAAATGTCAACTACATCTACGTATATAACTTGGAGACAAACATCAAACATAGATCAGCAACACCTAATACACCTTAACCAGTGTGTCTATGGTATTCTTTCAGTATATCAGGATGTTAAGTGTAATTATTGTGTTTTTTTTAGGATTACAAATCACAAGTGATGATCAATCCAGGAATTGCTGATATTGTTCTAAGGTTGGACAGGAAGATCTTAGCTACAGCTGGCTGGGACCATCGTATTCGAATATTTGGATGGAAGAAAATGAAGCCTTTAGCAGTGTTACACTACCACACTGCAACGGTGCACTGTGTGACTTTTTCAGATCACATTAAGCCCGAAGACAGACTGTTGGCTGCTGGCTCAAAAGACCACCGCATCAGCTTATGGTCAATATATCCGTAAATAAAAAACATAAACGACAATGCCCTGAAAATATTTTTTTTCCGCTTTAAAAATATCTATATTTTAAGTATGATGTTCCTCTTAGATAAAACATGAGCTGCATTATCCAGCATGTTAAGCAGATACCTCTTAGTAAATGTGTTATTTTACGAATGCTCTTTTTTTCAAAACTAGACAAGAGACATTTTTCCCTATAAAAACAGCCAGCCTGAGACTCTGGCTTCAGTTTAGCACCGTGTTATAGTTGTGTAATAACTATTGTTTTAGTGGTGCATAGAACTCCCTACTCAACAATGAGGTATAGGCTAACATTGAGATAAAAATCGAAGTAATGTCCATCTTCAATCTAGGATATTTTATGTCCATCTTCTTCATCTTCTCAAACGTTTGCATACCATAGCAGAAATTGTGAAATGTTGGCATTGATTTTGAAAATATGACTGATCATGCAACAAACTGTATTTTATTTAAGGCTAGTGATCATATGAAGCAGTGTATTATCACATAGTTGTTTGGCTCCTTTTTAAATCATAATGATAACAGATATCACCCAAATGGCCCTGATCAAGAGGTTAAATACCCTTGAATGTTTGGCCTTGGTTACAGACACACAAATGACACACACAGGTTAAAATGGCAATTAAGGGTTAATTTCCCACACCTGTGGCTTTCTTAATTGCAATTAGTGTCTGTGTATAAATAGTCAATGAGTTTGTTAGCTCTCATGTGGATGCACTGAGCAGGTTAGATACTGAGCCATGGGGAGCAGAACTGTCAAAAGACCTGGGTAACAAGATAATGGAACATTATAAAGATGGAAAAGGATATAAAAAGATCCAAAGCCTTAAAAAATGGCAGTCAGTACTGTTCCTTCAGCTACGGTGTAGTAAACCAAGAAAGATTTCGGCTACAACTGCCAGAAGAATTGTTTGGGATACAAAGAAAAACCCACAGATAACCTTAGGAGAAATACAGGCTGCTCTGGAAAAAGACCATTTGGTTGTGTCAAAGAGCAGAATATGAAGATACTTGAACAAAAATGAGCTGCATGGTTGAGTTGCCAGAATGAAGCCTTTACTGCACCAGTGCCACAAAAAAGCCCAGTTATCATATGCCCGACAACACCTTGACACACCTCACAGCTTCTGGCACACTTCATGTTCACAACCATAAGCGCTATGTTTGGAGAGGGATCAACAAGGCCTATGGCAAAAAGAATACCATCTCACTGAGCATTTTGGGGGGATAAAGGCACAGGTAATCTTGTGAAAATTGATGGCAAGATGAATGTAGCATGTTGTCAGAAAATACTGGCAGACAATTTGCATTCTTCCACACGAAAGCAGCACATGGGATGCCCTTGGACTTTCCAGCGCAATAATGACCCCAAGTACAAGTTGACCCTCCAGTGGTTACAGCAGAAAAAGGTGAAGGTTCTGCAGTCCCATCACAGTCTCCTGACCTTAATTTCATCCAACCACTCTAAGGAGATCTCAAACATGTGGTTCATGCACCCATGTTTCTCTTCTCACATGCTGAAATACGAATCAAAAAAAAAAAGTGTTAGTGATTTTTTTTTTCTTAACGATAAAGAGAAATCACTAAAATAATACAATAAATATATATATTTAAAATACAGTGAGTTTATTATGTCATTACTGGCATTAATAAGATGTTCAAGAGCTCCCTAAGAGGACCTCTAACCATACTGCACTGATAACAGTGGGATTTAAAAAAAAATACCAAAAAATAATAATAAAAAAAAAACACATCCCATTACCCTAACACAACATTTAAAAGGTATATCACCCTGCCCCGTTCGCACTAAACAAGAGCCTCGGCCCAGAAGGGTACCAAAAAAGAAACGGCCTGGTACTTAAGGGGTTACAATTATATGCCGCAACTGTAACCAAAGAGTCTAACTTCATGCTGAACTGCTTACCTTAGAGGGAGCTTTGTTAGCAGATTGTGTGATATCACTGAAAATTCATGTATGTGCATTTGAAGACAAAAAGTAAAGGTCCCATTGTGTGAAAAAAGGTTAAAACTCAAGAGACAAAAATGCTTTAGTTTTACCCCTGGACAGCAAGCTGCGACCAGACTGATGAGGAGCCAACAACCTCACATATGTGCAAGCATGACGTGGCGGGTGAGCTTCATTATCCCCTTAATGACAAAGCCCGTACATGTACGGGCTCAAAATGCATTGTTTTCAAAGGGTTTAGGGACCACCCATTGTCCTTAAGGGGTTAAGCTTTGGCCACTTCATATAACCAAAACCTCTCATTTATATTATGTTTATATATTTGTTGCCAACTTTATTAGGGTGAGAAATGCAGACAGTTTTTGGTTTTTGTATACACTGTATTTGCAGCATGCTTACACCTGTTTGGTAGGCCTCATTTTACACATTTGTGTTATTTGAGCCTGGGGCTAGCTTAGCGCACCACCATTTTTCTTTTGTCTGATTTTCAGTTCAAACATATTATACTATGATTATATTTTTTAGACTTTATTATTACTCTTGGTAGCATAATAATTATAATAATAATCTCGATAAAGGACTTTTACTTTTGGTCCACATGAAGCAATAAAATATGACCCATCACATTTTCGATTAAGGTATTTATAAGCATGACTGAGAGATGATCTGCTCGGCGATAGGATGCATCTCCTCTGGGTTTATGGACAAGACAGATCTCATTTCATCAATACATTACTAAAATCAACCTACTGTCTTCTCATGGTGGTCTCCTCTGAACATTTCCAGGACTTTGCATATGGTATCCTTGAACAAAAAAATACTTGATGCATAATTTGGCTTTGATAAAAGGAGTCATAAATCATTTAAATGCAGAGAAATATGACTTTGTTTCAATTCAGCTCCCTTAAAGAGAATGATAAGGAGCTTTCAGGATCAAAGTTTTTGTCCAACATCTGCATGTGTAGTGTAAGTCAACATTTAAACATTCGATGAGGTCAGATCCTCCTGTTCTTGTGTACCTTCAACATATGATATCCTTTTTTCCTTACAGGCTACATATTTGAGACAGTATTCTTTCCAAGACCAATAAAGAGGTAATATAGGGCCTTGGAATCCATGAGTGAAACTTTAATTTGCGTGTAAAACCCCAGTTCTTTGGGCAAACTGCCAATCAAACGGCATGCAGTTCCCAGACCAGATGGCAACATCAACATGTCTCTGTGAACTGCAAGATTGCTGAGCTACTGCGAAGGGGAGTAAATTTGCTTCCAAAACATTTTGGCTGGCCTTGCTCTGTTTATAAATGTTATCACTATTTAATTAAATAGTCTTGCTGGATGTGTTTTTATTTGGGATTCTGTTGAATTCATCTTTTGAACACCATCATTTCCACTGCGTGGGGGTTACTGGTAGAAAATTTACCAATTTCCTTATAAGCCTTCACTTTTTCTGGACTTTGTAGGGATATGGCCACATATCTGTCTTACTTTAGGGATTAGCGGACATGACTGTAAAACTCTATTCCCACAATAATTATACCAGGGCCCGTGAGGAGCCTGAATCAGGGGCCAGTGAACAGAGAGAGAGATCTAAAATGGTGGCAGCCCTTGGGCCACTTTAATAGGATACAATTATTCTGGGGCTTAAATATCAGTGCCCAGCTTTCCTCTCCTGATGTCTTTAAATGAAATTGTGTAAACGTAATAAGTGTGTAAAATCACTATCCTATCTAAAACTGTAATAGGTGCCAATGATCTTGCTTGTGGTTTCATTTGGCCTAGAACAGCATTGAATTAGATCAGCTTAGTATTCAACTCCGTTAACTTTGTGCATGCTATCCAAAACATTTTTCAGACGGAAACAGAGACTTACATTGAAGTAAAGTCATACACAAAAGTCAACTCTCAACAATCCAGAAGAAGCAACAGCTTCTCAGATGCCTGGTTATGTAAAATAACTTCCTATTTGGATGATCAAACATGTCCCAAACCAAAACCGACAAAATACACAAAAATGAATATATTTTTGCATGTTTATTATCTACTAAAATATGTAAAGCGTGTAACTAAACAAAACATACTAATGCTGTGAATTAAAAAGCATCTGGAAGAAAACTACCCACAAAAGCCGTTATAAATAACAATGCGTATGGCAAAACTAGCACATAACTCCCAACACCTAAAATCAGGAAAGACACTTCAGTTTTGGAGGTTGTGGTTCAATGGCAAGATGCAAGGATTCACAAAGATGTTATGTATAAATTATTTCTATTATTTCTAGGGTTATAGAACACCCATAATCACCAAACATTCTGAGCTCTAGAAAAACAGGGTCATCGTGGGGAAAAACAGAGACTGCCTCTTCTAAACTTGCATATATTGGAGGAGCGCTAGAAAACGAAGGGTCTCATGAAAGCCAAGTAAATAAATGCAGTTTTAAAGCTGAACTTGGCTGTAACGTTCAACTTGACTTTTATAGAATTTGTCAAATTTAAGCTGCTGATTTGTACCAGGAAATAGATACCTACTTAGGGTACGTGGCAGCCATTTATTAAATAGATTCTGGTATTTTGCAAAACAATGGCAAATGCTTCCCATAGAAAGAAAAGGGACAATAGAATATATTACTAAAAAAAGGACATTAACAGTAAATCTCTCACTTGGGAGTATGAAAAATGTTTTTCTCACTCCACCAGAGACCTGCTTATAGATACAGAGGTGCGTCGTAAACATTTGTATTTAGCCATACAAAATTGTCGTTTGTATTCTTTGGTTGTCTAACCCTAGCCACACCTGGTTTACTTTCAGAAAAATGGCTATTGTCCCTTGTCTATTCCCAGATGATCATTTTTTTCCTGTTGGTTTTGATGGCATGCAGACTTGGCATCACACTAAATAGAGACATTGAATTCCGCCTGCATTATCTCCAGAGTGCATCTGTTTTGAAGTATCTTTCCCTAGCTTACAGGAAAGGGAATTGAAGTAAAGATGTATTTTATGTTTTGTTGAAATGAAACAAATGTGTGAGACAGTGTTGAGAAAAGGCAAAGTCTTTGTACTGCGGCGGCTTGTCTCCCCTCTTGCTCAGAGTGTTAGTTTTCAACAGGTAGTAATGAGGTGTCTTTGGAAAAGACAAAAGAGCCATCACAAACAGCTAGTGCAATTGTGAATGTATGGTTTTGGGGTTTGTTTTAGTAATTGCACTTAGACCAAGCCATTTTGGCACTAATTTGTATTGTTATTTATCTTGTTAATATATTAAAAATGATACTATAATATCTTGCAAACAAGTATGAACGTGGAAATTCTTATGTAAATGTTTAATATGTGATATTGTGGAGAGTAAAGTTGCCATAATGGCTATTATTTTGAGTAAACATATATTTCTGCCCTGTAGTATGTGAGATATATAAAGTCAATTGCATTCATCCAGTAGAGCATTTGTGAGGTCAGGCACTGATGTTGGACGAGAAGGCCTGGCTCACAATCTCCGTTCCAGTTCGATGGGGTTGAGGTCAGGGCTCTGTGCAGGCCAATCAACTTCTTCCACACTGAAGGGGACATACCAAGACATTTTGGACAATGCTATGCTTCCAAGTTCACTGGAACAGTTAGGGGGAGGCCCTCTTCTATTCCACGCATGTCTGTGCCCCAGCGCACAAAGCAAGGTCCATAAGAACATGGTTGGATGAGTTTAGTATGGAAGAACTTATTCTGAAATAAGTATATTTTATTAAAACTCTCAGTACCCTGTTGTGATTTATGCTACATTATGTTGCTCTGTACAATAGGGTAACAAAGCAAATTGGTATGCAATGTTGTACAAATGTAAAGGAGGTACCAGGGCGTAAACAGTTATTTCCCACTGTGATTTATCAGCTGTAGGGCAGATGTCTGTATATAACCTGATGAAGAAACTACTGCTAATGTACAAGTGGTCTTTTTTTGGCAGAAGGGCATTGTGCAATAAACCATGTATCCTGTAGAGGGCGCCTTCATGTCATTCAGTAGCAAAGCTAAGATATTAACCTTTTGGCTGCTTTAAGAGTAAGAAATTAAATGTGTCTTCCCGGTAGATACATTGCTGTAGATACTGTATATGGACAGCGTATCCCTTTTTTAGGCCTGGATTTAGCCTAAATCTATATATATTTAAAGTTTACTTTCTAATACTACCAAGTAAATAAAATGTATAGCCTTGCTAAATCCTGATAGAACATATGGTACGTTTACTACTGGTTACAAACAAAAACAGATTAAACATGTTGTTAAACATGTTGTTTCAATGTTTCAACTATACATTTTAAAGTGTCAAACATGGTAAGCTTGTCCTGCAAAAACAGCAAATTACCGTATTTGCTCGATTATAAGACGACCCTGATTATAAGACGACCCCCCAAAATCTGAATATTAACTTAGGAAAAAAAGAAAAAGCCTGAATATAAGACGACCCTAAAGGAAAAAAGTTTTACCAGTAAATGTTAATTCATGTAAACTATTTTTTTTAATAAAAGCTATGATTGAGAAAAATATTTTTTTTGTTTTTATTTCTTGTATTTTCCAACCTGTCCCCCAGTTACGCACATCTGCCCCCAGGCTTGCCACTCCAATATGGCACTGTGGCCCATGATATGCCTTTTAACCCTCTATATGCCACTGTGCCCCATGGTATGCCTTTTGACCCCCTATGTGCCACTCTGCCTCCAGAAATGCCTTATACCCCTATATGCCACTCTGCCTCCAGAAATGCCTTATACCCCTATATCCCATTCTGGCATTTAGGGGGTTAAAATGCATATTATGGGGCAGAGTGGCATATAGGGAGGTATAAGGCATTTCAGGAGGCAGAGTGGCATTAAGGGAGTTAAAAGGCATTGTATAGAGCACTCTGCCTCCAGAAATGCCTTATACCCCTATATGCCACTCTGGCATTTAGGGGGTTAAAATGCATATTATGGGGCAGAGTGGCATATAGGTGTATAAGGCATTTCAGGAGGCAGAGTGCTCTATTAAATGCCCCCTTAACGCCACTCCAGAAATGCCCTATGCCCCCATTTAACACACACACACACACACACACCCTATACCCCCATTTAACTAACACACACACACACACACACACACACTCTCCCCTCCCCTCCCCTCTCAGCCCTCTCTTACCGGTGCTTCCAGCCGGGGCAGCGGGTTGACGTCGCCTTCTGCTGCAGCCGGAAGGAGGTGGAGTTGGCAGCGGGGGTTTGTATCCGTCCGTCGCGTATACTTTCCCCGGCTGTCAGAGATCAGAGTTCCCCGCACCGGTGCGGGGAACTCTGATCTCTGACAGTCGGGGAAGGTTTGCGCGACGGACGCAGACAACCCCCGCTGCTAGCCACACCTCCTTCCGGCTGCAGCGGACGTTGTCTACGCGGATCGCGTAGACGTCATCCCGCTGCCCCGGCAATACAGCAGGAAGCACCGGTAAGTGTGTGTATGATGGGGGGGGGGGGGTGAGACAGGAGGATCCAGGTCCCCTGCAGCGGTGCGGGGGATCTGGATCTTAGTCTCCTAATCAGACTCTATTTGAGGTCTGATTAGAAGACGACCCCGATTAGAAGACGAGGGGTATTTTTCAGAGCATTTGCTCTGAAAAAAACCTCGTCTTATAATCGAGCAAATACGGTACTAACATTGCGTAATGCTTGACCAATCATCCCTTCTTGCAGGTGCAAGCAAATGATTGTTCATCCAATTAGTAAGACCCTTTGACAAAAAAGACACAGTCTATATAAAGTGTTGATATCTCTGTGTTTAATGGTAAAGGACTGGACCTCCAAACCCCATTAAACCTTTAACATAACATTTTTTTAACCCCTTAATGACAAAGCCCGTACATGTATGGGCTCAAAATGCATTGTTTTCAATGGGTTTGGGACCGCCCATTGTCCTTAAGGAGTTAAAAAAAAAAATATTGCATCATGAAATAGAATAATATCGTTTCCTTTCAATAGTACATAAAACATTGTGATGGTAATCTTGTGACAGCAGTATTTTGAAGTTCAGATTTTGATGGTCACCTATAAGGTGGACTGTAGTCTACGAGCCTTTGCTGCATAAAAGTAAAGTCAGACAGACTAAAGCAAACACAGCTGCTTCATTCAGAGTTTGCTTTTCCTGGTTTCAGACCATCACGCTATGGGAGCCACAAGCTCCCAAATTCTAAGTACTCTGACAAGTTTTTTCCTGTTTTAGTTATAACTCTGTAAACCAAATGGTGCTGCTAATGGCATAGTTGAACTATATATATATATATATACCGTATATATATGATGTGTGCGTATGTGTTTGTACCGGCTTCAGACTTGCAGATTGGGTGAAATGCAACTGTAGGTATGTTACTCTCTCATTAATCTTCATACATGTGCTTTACAAGGGAGGCAGAGCTGTATGGACCAGGTTGGGTACCTCAACCTTTGGCTAGTTTGTGATCTGTTTATCCTAAATTAAAATTGTATGCTCAACAATCAAGTCACTTGCGAGAAATAGTTTTACTCATGGTTATCACCTCTATAGTGCTTTCATAAGTAGGGATACAAGTATGTCACTGCCTAAAAGGAGGTAGAGTTCCCCATGCCATTGCCAATCACATAGTATGATATGCCAAACATGTGAAATCAAAGCAGTGATGTTAAATGAATAGTGCGCATAAATGCATCTGTCATTCATGTTCGGCAATAAATCTTAACTGTCTATAATGGTAAGTATAAAGATTTCATATGTCAACTCAATGATCTGAGGCTTAGGCAGGCATCACCAGGCATAGTCTTATACCATATCTCAGCAAACCTGAGATAAAAACCTTTGTGAGCAGAAACATATAGTAAATTGTCTAAATATATAATTGCATGATGTTAATTGTCACTCTATTGACACTCTATTGTTCCATTTTTTTACATGAAAAAAAAAATTATAAAATATTATTAAAATAATATTAAAATATAATATAATAATTTTGTGCCACTATTAGAATAGGTGAGAGGGGGATTTTACAATAATAACTAAAGTAACAACAGAATAAACTGACAATAACATTACACATGAGTTAGGGTGCAGAAGGAGAAGAGCACCCTGTTCTTGCAAGTGCATGTACAATGTTGCCATGTAATATATGGGATGTATATCTAATTGATTCATTTTTGTGAATGTATACATCACACATACTTCAGGGCAGCAACATATGAAGTGCATTTGTACATACCTGGAAACTCTCTGGGTTTGACCCAGTGTTCCCCAGTAAAGCACAGTGCCACCAGGTCTCTGTCAGGTAATTCCTTCTCTCATCAGGGTTTTTTTGCCACGCCAACTCTTTCGCCCATGTTATGCCTACCTAATGCCCACTTTCCCTTGCTCTCTGCCTACTTCTCTTCCACTAAAGGCTCTCTGGAGCTAGCCCCATCACTTAGATGAGAAAGTTCCAACATGTGTACGTGTCCTGAAAAAAATGGTTGATATGGCAGCCCTTGCTGTATTTGCACCAAAACTGTTTTGTTTTGTTTTCTCACTTCTAAAATGTGCCCTGGTGTGGCAGGTGAGATATTTAGGATTTTGCCAAAATACTCAAAGGCTTTGATTGCTTAAAGTATGTATTTGTAAGGTTTACTGGTTATTTTCTCCCCTTCGATGTTTAAAACTAATCATGTGATTTTAACATTTTAAGTCTTCATAGTGGAGCAAAGGGACTCTCGCTCAAAGAGTTACAGTTTAGGATGTTCTCTATTCGCCATGGGATTCAAGGTAAACAGAATTTCGGTGAATGAGTAAACATTCAGGGCAGCTCTGTTCAATGCATCTGGAATGGGAGGTGCCGACTTATTCTGTTATTCTGCACAAGTTGAGTTATGGGAGCTGTATGATAAATTAAGCCTGTCACTCCCAAGGCATGCTGTTTTTTTTTATTCCAAATGAGTATACTTTATAGACATTTTCTAATTAGCACATGAAACAATGTTTTCATAGAAATGTGCTTTTCATCATCGCATTTTTACTAAAATGTAATACTTTGCACGTATGCATTTATAATCGCAACAGGAATGTTTTGTAAAAAAAAAAAAATTGTGTGCATATGTGTTTACTTATGATCGTAATGGTATGTCTATAGCTAAAACAAACTTTTGCTTTATTATGTGTGAAGCTTGTAAAAATACCACTAAGGTTTACCAGGCAGGAGGAAAGTTGCTCAGCGCTTGGCATCCTCTGGTCTTGTGTGTGTTTAATGGACAAGGAGACTAAGCGCCCATATTTCACTATATTGTGCAATACCCACCTTCATGTTCCCCACAATCAACTGAAGCCCAAGCAAACCTGCATACTTTGCTACAAGCTCTCACAACCTGCAATACCCACCTTCATGTTCCCCACAATCAACTGAAGCCCAAGCAAACCTGCATACTTTGCTACAAGCTCTCACAACCTGCAATACCCACCTTCATGTTCCCCACAATCAACTGAAGCCCAAGCAAACCTGCATACTTTGCTACAAGCTCTCACAACCTGCAATACCCACCTTCATGTTCCCCACAATCAACTGAAGCCCAAGCAAACCTGCATACTTTGCTACAAGCTCTCACAACCTGCAATACCCACCTTCATGTTCCCCACAATCAACTGAAGCCCAAGCAAACCTGCATACTTTGCTACAAGCTCTCACAACCTACAATACCCACCTTCGTGTTCCCCACAATCAACTGAAGCCCAAGCAAACCTGCATACTTTGCTACAAGCTCTCACAACCTGCAATACCCACCTTCATGTTCCCCACAATCAACTGAAGCCCAAGCAAACCTGCATACTTTGCTACAAGCTCTCACAACCTGCAATACCCACCTTCATGTTCCCCACAATCAACTGAAGCCCAAGCAAACCTGCATACTTTGCTACAAGATTTCACTCGAGCTGCCCCATATCTCTGGAATCTGCTCCCAAGGAACCTTCAGAATTCACCCTCCCTCCCGACATTCAAGAAACATCTAAAAACCCACTTCTTCAGAGAAGCATACCATCTTAGCTGCTAGAACATCCTTGTCATTGATACCCCCACAATACCTCTCACCCTTTCTCTATGCCTTATGTTTATCACCCCATTTTCCCTCTAGATTGTAAGCTTGCGAGCAGGGCTCTCTCCACCAAATGTATCGGTTTGTCTTAGTCTGTCAATTCTTGTCTTGTCATATCCCTTGAATTTATGTATTGTATTAAGCGCTGCGTAAACTGTTGGCGCTATATAAATAAAAGATAATAATAATAATAATAATATTGCATTTAACACTTCATCTTAGGGATGGCAGAAGGCAAGGCCAGCTAAAGGGTTTATGGAGCCCGAAGTAAATCATGTCTCTTGCACTACCGCTGCATGTTCACCGTTGCTTATGAAGTTCATGATGGTGCCTCCTATAAGTTGCCATAGGCAGTTGCCTAGTTAGCCTATACATTTGCCCTGCAGTCGGAGCTAGTTTACCTCACTATGTAGCTTCTGGGATGGGAGAATATATATATATATATATATAGTACCTGCTAGAAGGTCCCTGAAGTAAAAATCCCTACCCTTTACTCAGTTTGGATACACTTAAGCTACTTACTGGAATCTTGGATATGACTAAGGGCTATTAATTCAATAAACCTCAAGTAGGCCTCACAATAAAAACCAGGGCATTAGCACTTCTGGTATTTACTAAAATGACATGTGGCCTACTTGAGAGTGTGGTATTTAAGGAAATGTGTTATTTAAACTAGATGTAAATGAAGAATTCCTCAAATGCATCTTCTCCGCAATGATAGGCAACCCTGAGAGACTTGGTGTCTGGTTTTCTGCTATTAAAGTCAGCCTGGTAAATCCCCAATAGGAATTTTGCTAAAACAAGTACAATATAACTGTTCAAAAATTTCTCACTGGGAGCATTTTCAGAATATCCGACATCTGCTTTATGGAATAACATTTGAGGATTATTATTTTTTTTTGTCTCTGGATGCATAAGGCCTCCGGTCTTCTTTTTCGAGTTAAATTAACAGATTTTTCTCTTGGCGCAATGTTAAAGAACCGACTCTTAAACCACTGAATTTTTGTAACAGATAAAACAAGTAAAAATGATTTCATATTTTCCTGCTCACGTAACAGGGAATCCCCTATAATCTGAAGCATTATTTCTTATTACTAAGCCTTGGTTCTACAAAAGTTACTTGGTATGTTTCACTACTTAAATAAACAATTCCTTACATGCATACAAGCGCTTACGTGACCAGATATACATCGCACATGATCTTTATTATTCAAATGGATGAAAACAGTAATAGGCGTAATATTTGTTATTTAACCTTTTTTACTTAATGCTTTACACATACTGAAATACAAAAGGATATATCATAGAGAGAAAACTGTAGGAATGTGGCTGAATGCATCTGAAAGTATCCTTGGAAGGGACTGTGACATTTGATTTATTTTTTTTCTTGTAGTATAAGTGTGTGTGTGTACACACATATGATTGGATACATACATATACATACAAATACTGTGTATATATACATTCATTCATACTTATAACTAAAACAGTACGTGAGACACTTGTTTAGAAAGCAGGACTACCTAGGGTCTGTCTCCACTCCCTATAATAATGTTTTTTTGCAGTGGTAGTGCTTGATGGGTAGAAAAACATTTCTTTAAAATGCCTTGTCCTGTAGGTTCATTAATCATGTGGGTGCTGAGAGCCGGCTAGGTTTGGCTTGTAGGACTGCATGGTTTCCTGCCAAAGAGGTGATGTTGGATATGGGGGGAGGGAGGAAGACACAAAAGGGATCCGAAAACTGGTAGGGCTTGTCAACTGGGCATTAGTTTCTAGTCAAAATATACAGTCAGAGTTCTTAAAATTCCTTCATTCTAAATGGACGTGGCTTGTGCGCCCACAAATGGTTCTCGTTTTCTTCAGTGTCCATACATATGTGTTTATCTTGCATAAGTTAATGATTTTTCCCCCAAAAAGGGGCTGCAGTGCTTCAGATACCAGGCATATATTTGCTGCATAATAAACAGTGAGTCTTAGCAGCGTTTTTTTTTTTTTAATACTTATTTAATGTATTTAATCAGCTCATATCCTGGGTTTATTTGGAAGGTAATTATTTTTATGGAAAATGTTCATGATCCCCACAGTCTTATTATTATTTTATTCATTTTTTAATTTCTGTTTGGTTAAATTTTTCTCTGAAAGTCAAAAACATTTAAGTAAAATAAATAAATAAAATTATCCATCGGTTTTATTTCCCTGTCCAATTATGCAATAAAACACCCTGAGCCTTTTTTTTTTTAAAAACCCTGTATTTATAATTTTTTTTTAATCTCAGAGCATAAAAGATGATATTGTCTTGTTCATTTTTTGCTGTCACAAAATTAGTTTGTCATATAAAAATGGGAAAGTCTAAACTATACATTTGATAATGATTAGATTTTACTTTTTAAGATTTACATGTTTGTGTTAGTTTTTTTTTCTTTTTTGCTTCCTGGAGAGCATATGTTGGACTCCGTGATCAGAAAGCACACAGGCTTACCGTTCCTCTATGAACATGCAGTAAGATTATGAAAAAATATTCTAGGATCATATGTCATCGCCCGCTGGTTCTTAAAGCTGGGGTTGTGACCTCCCCAGAGGGGGTTGCAATATCCAAGTTGGGTGGTCCCCAAGTCTCTGCTTTTAATTAGTGTTCCCCCTTTTTTTTTATAATACAACCAATGAAGAAGAAGTTACAGTAAGTTAAAAATAGTCTACTTTCTACTGAAAATGTTTACTAACACAAGACAATATCGTGTGTTTAATAGTGAAAGGACCACATGTGACCAAACTTTACATCTGACCGATCATTTCCAGGTGTTCCAAAGCATTAATACATCATGAATATATACATGGAAATGATGTTTAAATTAGTCCATTTTGTATCATCATTAGAAGTTGCAAATCAGCTGTCATTTAAGTATGGGTAAAGCATGCAGATCAGTAAATGCAGGCCCTGCATCAGTGAGCGATTAAACGCTTCGATGGAGAGGGGTATAACTTGAAATATTAATGTTTATATTTTAAAGTGAGACATTTTGTTAGGTAAAAAAACCCTAGTTCTATATTTTTTATTATTTATTATTGATCATATCCCATATGCTTGTTCCTGCCCAGGAGTTATTTAAGTATGACATTCCAACCTAACTTTAAAGAGCTGCATTGCCTCTTTGGCATTTAATGCAGCTGTATATGACTTGGGGGGGGGGGCATCTGTAGAGGTCCATCCATGGGACTAGTGGAGGGCTGAAAAGCAAGGGCCCAATGTTCCACTCCACCTAAATGGCTCAGTAATATTGCAGTTAGAACATAATTGGTAGGCAACAACTTCACATTCTAATCACCAGCGTGCATTCCCCGAAGGGGACTTTAAAGGTAACCCTTAAGGGATACAGTGACTGTGTAAAGTCTTTTTTTGCTAGACAAATTGGTTGCTGTCTATAAAATTGTAAGAAAAATGGTTTCCTATTATCTTCAATGCAGAGCAGCCTCCTACCCCACTTTAGCACACAGCATATCCCAGAGCTCTACATGTTGCGGTAGCAGACATGACTGCAAGAACTGGTGGTCGTAGGGGTCTGCTGAAGGCGGCACAGACCTCAGATTCCAGGAATGTGTCACCCTGTCCCAATAGCATGAAGAAAGACTTAGAAATGTGGCCTGTCTTGGGTCCCATTGAACATGATAGTATCTTACCCTTACTGTTCCTTAACAAATATTTTACTCCTTTGCTTTTGTTCCAATATTGATGTGATGTGGAAAAGTCAGTGTCTTGGCAATCAAATGGGAGAAGAACTGATGGTGTATCATTAGAAACCAGGTTATTGGTAGTAGGTGGATACATTGAATGCCCCTCTGAACATTTAACAGTTTAAAGTTAAAGTAAGTAGAGAGGCTGACAGAATTCTTTTTTGTGATACATACACATCTAATTCTAGTAGTAATTTGTATTTTTTCATCCAATGACAGAAAAGCATAAAATGAGGTAATTCGGAAGTTTTTGGGTCAGTGGAAGCAACATGTTACTAATATATAGTGATGTCACATAATTGTTTTTTTAAAAAGTACATTTCCAGACACTGAGCCATAAAATTGATTTAATTATCTTTCAATATTTACCATTTTATCCAAGTTAAAGCATATATAGTTTAAAGCGGTAAACCAACCAACATACCTGAGCCAAGAAGAATTAGGATTTTTTTGTCATTCTTATATTTTTGCCAGATGTCCTTATTTTGGTAAATCAAGCTTTGCTATCTGGAAATCTGATTGACATTTTGGATACTGCTGTGCTTCGAACTTTATGGCATCAGTTTGGGGAAGGCCCTTTCATGTTCCAGCATGACTGTGCCCCAGTGCACAAAGCAAGGTCCATAAAGCCAACATCCGTGCTTGATACCGGTGGTTTTGGAATGGGATGTCCAACAAGCTTATATAGATGTGATCGCCAGGTGTCCATCTAATTTAGGTCATGTAGCATATATACATACGTGTAGTTAGTGAACTACGGCAGATCTACTTTAAATAACTTAATGGAAGAGGTACCATTTGTTGTTCTTCTGTTCTTTTGACCTTTACAGATGTGAATATGAATTATAAAATATTCAGCATGTTCTCACACAGAATTAAGTTGCAATTAGAAAGGAATTGTACAGTCCGACACAAATCTGCATCCCTCTGTGATATGCTTCCCATCTTCATAATGTTCAAAGGAATTAATTATACTGCTCACTCACTAGAGCCTACAATTTGGTTACCATTGATTGTATAGGACTCCATAGTACATGCTCGATCCTTGGAGTAGCTACTAGTCTTTGTTTAAAATGGCAATGACATTTCAAAGGAGTCAATGCCTTTCTGATGATATTGTAAGATAACTTATGGCTGAGTGCCAAGGTTTTTATGGTGTCCATTTAATTCCTTGGTGTATAGTCATACCCCAATAGATGCTATACATAGTGGTGATATAAGCCAGAAAAAATGGAGAAGAGACCCTGCCAAAGATTTTTGAGATAGCTTCAGTTCTAGACCCTAATGTGCACGTCTCCTAGCAAAAGTGTCTTATTTGTCAATGTCTTTAAAACACTGTTGCTAGAAAGAGAGCATTGAGGTTTAATAAGTAGTAGTAATAATAATCATAATAATAATCATGACAGATTAGAAAGGACAGACATAGAAGCTTGGTAATCTCCTAGGAGAGGGTTGTGTAGACTGGCAGGACCACGTGCAGCTTGTGGGTGTTGGAATTCATGAACTGTTTGTTTCCCTTGTCTGAGCAAAGTGGTTTTAAAGTTCTAATTTGGAGTACTAAAGGGCAGACAGAGTTAATGCCATGCATATTTAGCCAACAAGGTTGGAATTTCCTAATAACATGGTGTTCTGTCAAATAAAATGTGGTAGATGAGTGGAATAACCTTCCAGCAGAAGAAGTAGAGGCTAAAATAGTGGGAGGAATTTAAGTACTTAGAAGATTTTAAGCCCGCTTTATATAGGCATGAAGCTGAATATAATGCAATGCAAAAAAAAAAGTTTAAGTCATAGAGTCACACAGGTAGAAATATTGACAGAGTACAGGAAAAAGTAAGATGGGAAACAAGAAAAATGTTAAATGCAGCACTTATTCAGGTACATTGTGAAATACAGTTAGATTCATGTTAACCATGTGTATGTTTATTCAGATTGAGTCAGACTAATTGGAAACTACTGTGTAATATTGAAGTCTGCTGCTATAGACCTCTGTATGTTCAGATTCAACTATATGCAGCAGCATCCTAATGACAGTAATGATACATTTTTAGGATGCTAAACAGACCAAAAATATAAAAGCTTTAGTCTCAGACTTTATTAAAGTTCACCTTGGCACAACCCAAACCACCAGGGCCGGGCTGGGGATAACTCTGTGGCCCTGGCATTTTAAGGCTGATTTACGTTGTTGCACTAATGCAGCGCGTGGCCAGGCATTTCCATATGGTGATCACAAACTGCAGCACCCGATCTGCCGCTGCACTGCAGATCCGTGCCTATGGGGTGATGTTGTGCAGCAGCCCATCGAGCATTTGCCAGGCCTGCATTTACATGCCATTATTATTATTATATTTTTGTTTATAGAGCATATTAGTATAATAGTGCTCTTATTAAGTAAGGTTTGAATAGCTCAGGTGAGCTAGCAGCAATTTAGACTATTACTGCCTGAATAATTATAAACAGAAACGGATGTGGAGCTTTGGTAGGGAAAAGCCTTAACGTGTGAGTTTTCACTGGGAATGCGTTTTGTATATATATATTTCACTCCATCATCTCTATATTTTTGGACATTTAAGCATTTCTGCTGTGTGTGCGCAGAATGTAAAATAAACAGTTGGTGATATAATGTGAGATTAATCAGTCTATTTTGGGAAGCCTTCATGTTTTGTGTTGTT
Source organism: Sceloporus occidentalis (assembly GCA_023333645.1). Lineage (NCBI taxonomy): Eukaryota > Metazoa > Chordata > Lepidosauria > Squamata > Phrynosomatidae > Sceloporus > Sceloporus occidentalis. The sequence continues at coordinate 8,771,159 of JALMGF010000040.1, read as the reverse complement.
TGGTTTTGTAAGATCTTGCACTGGGGGGTTAACAAGTACTTCCTGCTCTTAAACTAAATGTGTTTGTGCTATTAGCGTAATTGCGTCACTAATTATTTTCCTGGGATGTTTAAAGTCACTGTTGGGAAATATTTAAGCATTGTATATACATAAGGGTTTTTTGAAACTCTATATACGTTTGGAACCTTCAGCTGTTCCTTATGGAAAGTAAAGTTTTTGTTTGTCATTAGGAAGTAATATGAGTTAGCCATCCCCCTTGTATTGTTTTTGCAAAGTGTCTGATAACAGATGTATAAAAAGGAAAGAAAATATACAATTTATTCAAATTGTATGTAACAGATATACAAAAAAAATAGTTTGAGCCGATAAGACACAGGGCAAAAAAAAAGCATGGTTTTTTCAGTATTTGCTAAATTGAAGCCTTGGGATATCTTTTTGCTCTGAACCTACTGGTATGTGTGCAACCTTACAGCACAAATCTTGGCATGTAACTTATATTTTGTTTTGTACCGCAACACAAATACCGTGAGCATAAGACAGAGAAGCTCTAAACGAATTCAGATGTTTTTACTACATTTACAAACTGGAAATGATTATTCATATTCAATAAACATGGAAAATAAAGCTTTCATAAATACACAATGAAATTAAAAGAGGTTCACTGTCCTCTGCTGAGCTGGCTTGTATCTGCTAAAATTCATGTTATGTCACAGTATCATTTTTGTTAATTTATTTTCTATTATAAGACTGTTTGCTTTTATATCTACAAAATCATAAATGGTAAAAATCTAATAATCTCTATACCTCTACTTATATTAAAGCCATGTTGCCATGGTAATTGTCAGTCACGCTGGCCTCGATTAACACTGTAATGTAATAATTTAGGATGGAAAAAGACCTAAGTCCATCATGTTCAACCGTCTACCTGTCCTTCCTGCTATTGGAAGTGGAGTTGCTGAACTATGATTTTCACCATAAGCCCTGCCAAGTGTGGCCTACTTTAACATGCCGTTGGGGTTTATTCACTAAAGAGAAAGTTTGCAGGGGAATTGTGGTTTCGTCTCCTTGACATTACTATACATTATGAAGAGTGAATCCCAACTTTCTTCAAAGTCTCCCCACACATATATTTTAAAGATACGTTTATCAGCTCATCTTGGAGTAGAAACTTGCCAGTGCTGGACTTTACAATGCATGGTGCAGTTGAAGCAAAAAGTCTCCTGCACATTCCCTCTCTTTAGTGAATACGTTATTTTCATATTAGTGGAGTATGTTGCTCAGTGTCAAAGAGCTCAGTTATTGTGGAAAAGATGGTTTGGGGTTATGGGGTCCCTCTATAAATGTGATAGAGTAGAAAAATATTGAATAGAAGGTGAGGTTATGGTAGGACCAACATTACATTGGAAGGAAAGACGCTAGTATTCCTATATTTCTCTTAACCTATGCGATGGCCACTATTGGTTTGTGCGATCCTTAGCAAACGATTTAGAAGACCTTCTTTAACACAAGTTATTTATTTAATTATATTACAACTACTTCTGATAAACATGAACATAGTAAGGTAACCATTCAGTCAGTTCTGGGCTATAATTACTCTTGTAATATACACTCTATGAAGGTCTGGCTAATAATCCTATAGGCTGGATATTTTCGTGATTCTGTCCCACGTTGTCACTAACGATGATTTTTTTCCCAGTGAATAATAAAACACACAAAACTCTATTTTCCAAAAGAAGAAGGAACAAGTGTTTATAAAAGTAACCATTCAGTGTATTTTTTAGTTTAACATAGTAGTTTTCTACATACATATCTACAAATGTATCTACACTTTTATTGAAAATTTCCTTTGGTTGCATGGAATAATCTTCCTTCTTGAATTCCAGGGTTGTATAACATGCAAAGAAAATAAATAGCAAACAGAACTCTTTTTCGAGAAATAAATAAATGCTGGTAGCCTGTTTAGCCTTGATGATTCAGCAGATCAATAGAATACGATCCTATCAGACACTGGTGGATTGATCAACTGATCAAACGCTTTGGCACAGACCAATACACAGATATACTACTGCTCTGTTACAGGATAAACAGACAATAGTGAAAAAGTAAGAAACCACATCTTAAGTCATCACATCAAAAGTTCTATGAGAGGGTAATAAGACTTTTTTTTCCAAAAATCACTGCAAATATATAATATTTGGAGTCACAGAACACACATTTTGTGGTGAGTCATTGCATTACTATGTAGTATGTGGGTGGTTCTAGTTAAATTGCTCTGAAAGAACACAGTGTAGAAATAACTTGCAAAGGCATTGCAATATTTTCTCATATAGAACTGCTGACACGATCTAAACGGTGTACAGCAGGTTTATTATACTGGATAATGAAGTTTGGTTGTGGGGCTCGAGTTAATACAGCAGTAAGGTAGGCAGAGGTGGGGGGCCCTAGGATATACACAGATTGTCAAAGTTATTTCGCTCTTAAAGATTGTATTGACCACAAACAACTGCTACTGCTTTTTTTAACACAGCAGATCACTCTTCCACTGAGTCAACTCAATATTTATTTTCAGAAAATAAAATAACAGCAAAACAACAAAACCCATATGGCTTCTTCGTAGCAAGGATGGCGCACTAAAGCCCTTTAGAAGTCAATGCTCTTTATGGATGGGTTTGAATTGAGGATCTGTGTAGCAGTGCAGTTGCGATGATGGGCATTTGGGCATCCACTCCTTCAGACTTCTAAGAAGACATTAATCTTTGGTTGGGAGGGGGTGCAGAAGCATGTACAGTAGTTGCTCTTTTACTCTTCTCAAATGTCTGTCTTCTTTTCCAGTACTGCATCACAACAAATAAATGACATGTTGAACTCAAGTGCCTTTGTTGGCAGAGCCTGTCCTTTCTACTGATGTCATATCTGAACAGCCCCAGCAGGATTAAGTGGAAGATCCAGCTTGCTTGTTAGTTGCAAGAAGGTTTTTCACAGATCACAATAGAAGCTGGAAAGGGTAACTTTCATTGAAGCAGTAATGTAATAGCCAAAGCATACACTACTGAATAATTAAAATCATGCATAAAACATCCATTGTCAAATAATCTTAAATAGTCTTTCAATTAGTCGTTTTGTCTTTTTCAGGTGTTATCTTGGCCCGTACTCATAACTACTGGGTGCACCAGCTGCTGAGTACATGTTGGCTGCTGGGTTCATATGGTGGTGGTGGTAGCCATGTCCTCTGATGCTCGGCAAAGGGTAAGGGGTCGGTCTTGTTTTTGCTCCTAAGTAGTGATCATAACTTGTTGGATATTTGTAGGGGTGGTGATGGAGGGGTTCTGAACCCTGAGAATGGGGGTCCAAACGCAGTTCATGTGGAGGGCTTGGTCTGCCAGTGCTGAGAGGGACAAGTCCACCTGGCACAGGAAGGGAAGGGCTGAGAACTCTGGACATAAGCTGATGGTGGGCTGCGTCCCCATGCAGAGGTGTGCCACTAGTATCCCTCTCGTACTCTCTTCTTCCGTCCCCATCTGAAAGAAAAAAGCATAATTAACCTTCAACTGTCACAACATAGACCGGCTGTAAAATCACATACTGGTCCTTAGATTTACAAGACAATCATTTCTAAAATGCCAGCGCCTAAAGAATGTGACATATCTACATGTAGCCTGCATCAGGAAGTGTTGGGGAGAATACGGTTGCTTACAATAAACCAAGAAAACATTTGGTGTATAGAGTTCATGTCTGTCTTTTCTGTTCTTTCTCATCTGTATCATGTACATGTACATTTGTATTTGTTCTAGCTCTGCTATCTTAGCCCAATAAACTAAGAGACCTTCTCACTAATGGTCCAGTGGTAAATTAGTATTACCATAAGTGTGGTGTTAAGATGCCTATATATCCCAGAACTACATACAATGGCAACTGCCAGGTCATTAGGTAAAAAATAAATTTTTTCTATGAGGTTTTGAATTGAAGCAGATTTTTTGTTTTCTTAAGGTATCTACATATATATATATACTATGCCAAACCTTGGTAAATGCACAAGTGCTATTTTGATCTATTTACAATTACCGTATTTGCTCGATTATAAGACGACCCTGATTATAAGACGACCCCCCAAAATCTGAATATTAACTTAGGAAAAAAAGAAAAAGCCTGAATATAAGACGACCCTAAAGGAAAAAAGTTTTACCAGTAAATGTTAATTCATGTAAACTATTTTTTTTAATAAAAGCTATGATTGAGAAAAATATTTTTTTTGTTTTTATTTCTTGTATTTTCCAACCTGTCCCCCAGTTACGCACATCTGCCCCCAGGCTTGCCACTCCAATATGGCACTGTGGCCCATGATATGCCTTTTAACCCTCTATATGCCACTGTGCCCCATGGTATGCCTTTTGACCCCCTATGTGCCACTCTGCCTCCAGAAATGCCTTATACCCCTATATGCCACTCTGCCTCCAGAAATGCCTTATACCCCTATATCCCATTCTGGCATTTAGGGGGTTAAAATGCATATTATGGGGCAGAGTGGCATATAGGGAGGTATAAGGCATTTCAGGAGGCAGAGTGGCATTAAGGGAGTTAAAAGGCATTGTATAGAGCACTCTGCCTCCAGAAATGCCTTATACCCCTATATGCCACTCTGGCATTTAGGGGGTTAAAATGCATATTATGGGGCAGAGTGGCATATAGGTGTATAAGGCATTTCAGGAGGCAGAGTGCTCTATTAAATGCCCCCTTAACGCCACTCCAGAAATGCCCTATGCCCCCATTTAACACACACACACACACACACACACACACACACACCCTATACCCCCATTTAACTAACACACACACACACACACACTCTCCCCTCCCCTCTCAGCCCTCTCTTACCGGTGCTTCCAGCCGGGGCAGCGGGTTGACGTCGCCTTCTGCTGCAGCCGGAAGGAGGTGGAGTTGGCAGCGGGGGTTTGTATCCGTCCGTCGCGTATACTTTCCCCGGCTGTCAGAGATCAGAGTTCCCCGCACCGGTGCGGGGAACTCTGATCTCTGACAGTCGGGGAAGGTTTGCGCGACGGACGCAGACAACCCCCGCTGCTAGCCACACCTCCTTCCGGCTGCAGCGGACGTTGTCTACGCGGATCGCGTAGACGTCAACCCGCTGCCCCGGCAATACAGCAGGAAGCACCGGTAAGTGTGTGTATGATGGGGGGGGGGGGGGTGAGACAGGAGGATCCAGGTCCCCTGCAGCGGTGCGGGGGATCTGGATCTTAGTCTCCTAATCAGACTCTATTTGAGGTCTGATTAGAAGACGACCCCGATTAGAAGACGAGGGGTATTTTTCAGAGCATTTGCTCTGAAAAAAACCTCGTCTTATAATCGAGCAAATACGGTATTTCCTTCTACATGCTGTTATAACTTCTTGATCTCTATGATAACCATTACATACAACATCCCGTGAGAAAGTGACAACATGGAAAGAATGTAAAGTGATTGAGAAAATAAGAAAAAAAGAAAATCTACTTTTGTTATGATTACGGTTTTGAATATGGTGGGTCAGCTCCCCTTTTACTTTGTTAGTAAAATAAACATAGGACTTTCCAGTGGTTCTAAGACAGAAGCTAGCAACAATAAAAGGGAATCTATCTCAAAAGAAAACTGTTCTCCTTTACTCTAGAGCACAAGGGGTGGGTGAAGAGAATGGGGGACAAAAAAAACTATGTCCTCAAACCCTCCAATCCATATCAATGTATACAACTTAAACCTGTGCATTCTCCGCAAGGCATTCTTATAGGGATGAAATCTGAATGAAATGACTGACAAGTAAGTACACGCTTGAAATTTCTTAAAGTTGTGTAACACAAAACAAACACAGACTATACATGGATTTGGCCGGTCCCGAGTGTGCTATAGAGGATGGGCCTCTGAGTGTGTCTACAACTGTTTACTCTGCATGAGTGAAAATAAATACATTCAAAAAGTTCCCTTGTGTGACAGTTTTGAACTATCCCTTGTTAGTTGCAAGAAAGGCTCCCACAGTGTGTGGCAGTACTCACCAAACATACTAAAAGTACTAAAATGTAGATTATATTCTCCCAAGGCTTTTTAGTTAAAAGGAATTTTAGCTAGAACCTGTAAGGCTCAATAGAGAGGATGCAGCCACTTTTAAAGACAAAGGGAATATTTAAGATAAAATACTGTTTTTAATGTTTGCTGCTCATCCAATAACATCCAAGAACAGACGTTCTGCATTTTCTGAATAGTAATTGGAATCATAAATTATAAAAACCGTAAGAAATTTGCACATTAGATCAAAAGCTGCAGTTTATGAGCTTCATAGAGGCTCAATACTTTGTCTAGATGTTTAGTGAAGAGATATGTTTGCTGTTTTACTGACCTTTTTCACTGCCATTCTGTGGAGGAGATGAAACAGGATTCCTGGACCTTGCGAAAGCACTCATAAGTGGAAGAGATCCTGGTCTGTGATTTCTGGGCCTGCAGGATTACAGGGATAAAGTTAATTTCGATGTTACATAGTATTTCACTACATGTGGGTCTAGTCACTGAGCCCCAAGTGTAATCTATTGAATTAGGTTAACTAAACTATCGTTCACTCCTTTACAACTTGACAAGGATAACCCAGCAAATTCAGTATTAGCTAAATAGCACAAACATCCATCTGAGTTTTAGTGGACAAAGTCTAAAGTGGTGGGTTTCCAGCAGAACTTGAACTGAGAAGGGCCTGAGCATCAGAGATATACAATCCAAGTCAGCTGGGAATGACTATCACAAAATGTAGGGTTTGAGGGTGTTCTTCTACATATTAAAACATATGTGATATTTGATGAGTGTCTTGGTATTCTCTAGTTATTGTGTCTGTATTATCTGTTTTAAGACAAGTGAAGTCAAAGATGCTATCAGAGACAGGACATTTAAGGCAGTTTTATAGACTGAATCCTCTAAGTAGTTGACTTGATTTCTGGAGAAAGAGGAGCTGATGTTCTAGCATATATGTAGTTGAACAAATTGAAGACATTGTTGTACTAATCAAAGAGATAATTTAACTTTTCAATAAGACTGGAAAACAATTCTTCCCAAATCCAATTTTTAAAAAGAAATCAGCACAACTCAATTGATCATTGTAGGAAGGGAAGAGGCATATTGGAATACACATTATTTTTGTATTTATAGTTTCATGAACTGTTGGCTATAATCATAAGCCTGAACAATGCACAATGGCATATGCTACTAGAAACTTTACAACTAATTATTACAAGAAGGCCATTATATTTTACATTTCAGTGCACTGTGATTATAAACTCTTAATATCCTGTGCAAACACACTGAATTGAGGACACAGGCAAGCAGACACTTGCAAGCACAAACTCCAAGGTCATGCAATGCAAAAGGGATATTTGTAAAGAATTGGTTGCTGTATTTTATGCATTGGAAGCAATGCAAATACAAACTGAATTTACTTAATCCCTTAGCTGTCAGTGGCTGGGTAAGCCCTTGCAGAAAATGAGCTAATAATACATACTATAAATTGCTTCTTCTTTATACTTGTCTATTCCCAGCCCATGTAAATGTAAGAAGCAAGCCACAGTGTAGCCAATTACCTACTACAAATATCTGCCTATTAGCTGCACTAATACTAATAATAACTGTTAATCATTTAAATATATCCATCATCCCTTTGAATACTATGCTTTGGTGTACAGACAACATAGTTATGCAGGTCTTGGTTACATAAATATTTTAATTCCAGGTTTTAGATACACAGTAGTACATTTTGCAACATTATAAGTGATGATAGTTTTGCTTGGGTCCCTAGTCACTTATTTTATAGCCATTACTGATAATAAAATAATGATTTGACCGATTAAACTCACCAGTCCTCTGGATCACAGTCTCGAAATCCTTTGGCGAATGGGTTGCTTGCTATTTTAAGCTGTGTTATCTGTGGACAGCAAACAATCACAGAATTAACAAACAAAAATAAAAAATAAATAAATAGCTGATTTGTCATTTTTTTTTGGTGTTTTAAGAAACTGATTTTAAACAAACCCCTTCACTGTTATTTGATCGCTGTCTGTATAGAGTAACATCCAGGAAAGTCTATAAATGATGGGGTGTTGCAAACTGACACAGACATTAACCTAAACAGACTGCAGGGTTACTTAATGCCCCCAATAGAATGTAGCCTAGGAAGACCCCGTTACAAAACAGCTGCTCTCCCTTGTAGCGATTTCTTGCATGGAACGGTGTAACGTTTCTAGCCCACCAACTGGGGGGGGGGGGTTTGGAATATGTATGTTGCAGAAGCTCTTTAAGAACAAATCTGTCAATCATTTGGGGGACTTTCAAGGAATTGAGATCGTTTAAGATCAGCATGTAGCTGGACGATAGTCTATATGTTCTGATTACGGTGGCCAATAGCAAGTGATTTAAAGCCGTGCTCTCTAAGAGGTTCTGCAGCAGCTGTGGAGAAGAGGATCTTCTCTGTTTTAGAGGTTTTTTATTTTAATATTTGATGGTAAATGGGACTCCCCCTAGTGACACTTTAACTGATAAGGCATATAACTTTTATCACATTCAGCCTGCTTCAGTGTGACTGTACCCCAAATTATCTGGACTGCCAGCAGTTCCATAGTGACAACAGTCCCCTTAAAATCCTGAATTGCAAACCGGTTTTACATGTAAGCTCGTAGCAGATAGCATCACCCAAATGTTTAAAACTGCACATAGTTCGAACATATGGTTCTTCTCTATATGTAGAAAAATGTAGTCAGCATGCTCTGCTAATACTTGGTTTTAGAAGACAGCACAATTAGACTGCTTGGGGAAAGGGTGGGTGTGTAATATGCACTTGTAACAATATACCATATTACAAGCAGGGGTGACCAGCATAGCAGTTCAGATAAATCGCTGGATACATCATATGTGAGGAGTTGTTTCATTCATCTGGGACAAGGCAGTGCATTTTCTGTATTTCAGTAAATCCACGGATAAAGCATGTGATTGTGACTTTCCGGAATGGGTTGAAAAACAAACTTTAAGCCCCCTTCAGTGACAGTTTCAGACTTAGAGGTCAAACTGATAGAAACCAGGAGAGAGAAAGAGAGGCAGTGAGAGGGGGAGAGAGAGAGAAAGAGCAGCTGTCTCAGGTCATCAGGAACATGGCAGCCACAGCATGGTATAAAGCTAAACCCTAAAGCTCTCTGTTTGGGGGAAAAGCCTGCTTATACTTTTTTTAGGGCAGTTACAGATCAATGGTTAATATACACAGTTTTACTCTGGAAGTGACCTAATTACCAGGTTAGAAAAAAAATGTTAGCCTGTTATTTTTGTAGCTATTGATGTGATATCTTGGCCCACATGAAGGAATGTAGTTTTTGTGTGTTGTTATTCTCTTTCTAGCCTTGACAGCCCCTTTGACTTTGAAACATTATAGCCCTTCCCTATCTTGTGAAATCTTTCCTAATTAGAGGCACAGACTCTCTGAATCAAGCCACATAAAAACTCCTTTCCATCATGAAATGTGGATTAATCAAAGTTTATGGTCTTGCTTCAGGACTCACTATCCACTTCACTACTTTGGAAAGATTTCAATTCAGAGAATACGTGTAGGCTATGCCATGGATTTAAATAAAATCATTTAATCCTAATTACTTAACCCGTTTGCGTTCAATTTATTCCACTATATTTTCCTGCTGTTTGTATTTTTAATAAAGGTTCTTCTTTAAGGCAAATAACCCCTGTTTGTGTAAAACCTAGCTAAGTAAACGTGATGCGTGTGATTATGTGATGCATTATATAAGTGTGTGTGTGTGTGTGTGTGTGTGTGTGTGTGTGTGTGTGTGTGTTTCCTGCTAAACTGCTCTCTGAAGGAATGCATGGGTGGAAATGACCAGAGATTGGCATATCCTTTGTTGAGGGATTTTTGACCAGGCCAGGCACATCTAGGTAAACAGAAAATCAGATTTGTCCAAACACTATTTGACTGACATTTCACAGTGGGGTAGCTACAGTGGCTGAAGTTCAGTGGATTGGGTTTACATAGGCTATAGGCTATAGGGTTGACTAGAAATTGCAAATATTTAGCTCCTGATGTTCCTCCACTAGAAAATCGTAGCCTTTGCTATCTGGACTAGGAAGGCAATTGATTTAGCAGATGGACAGAATTCAACAATGTCCTCTCTGCGCTATCTGACGTGCTGACATTTCTAAACCTTGGGCTAGATTTTATTATCTCTCATTAATGTATCTCAAGTTTTATCTCCAATGCCCCGTCCCCAGGCTGTAATAGAGAAACGTGGCTCTAAGGAAATAGTGATAAGGCTTTCACAGATGATAGCCCCTTTAATTTGAGTGTTAGGGTTTGGCATATGCACGAGGCAGAATAATTACTAATTATCTGCCAAATTATTAATCCATGCAGTATTTGGGATATATTGAGAATGGCCAGCCTGAATATCTGTAATATGACAAATCAGTCTGCCGCTTTCCTGCCTGATGCTTTCACCAACATAGCTGACAGTAATTTATTGCAGTGTGACACTACATTTGACCCATTTCCTTCCAGTGAAAGGGTTAAATTTGACTCTCCTGTTTCTGAGACAACGTCCTTATATTTTCTTGCCCTACATGTTTTCCTCGCAAAAAAAACCTGCATTATACAACGCTGTGGGATATGATGGCGCTATTATTATTATTATAATTATTATTACTATTTATACCACAGTTTTTAGAGATGAGAATAATTTATATATTTATACTTAAAAATAATAAATTTGTCAGTCGTTTTATTGTACACATGCAGAGTAAAATGCATACGTAACCTAGTGATTTTTCAATAATTATTCGTAATAAATGTTAACGTTAAGTTAAAAAAAATAATAAGGAGAATTTACAGTCCTGGACATGGCATTAATTTTTCGCCTTACTGAGTAGAGATTATTATTATTATTATTATTATTATTATTATTGTTAGTAGTAATAATAGCAGTAGTTGTAGTAGTAGTAGTAGAATTATATTATTATTTTAATTATTAGAAGTAGTAGTAGAATTATTAATTTTATTATTATTAACATCAGGCTTTGGTTAACATGTTCTCTAAATGGTGAGTTATGTAAACATGTAAACACTAGTGATTTTTTTTTTCGTGCGTGTACTGAATCTGTTAAATGCATCTTGTCTCGAACTGATATTAAATTGCCTAAATGTAAAGTATTTTCTGCTTCTGTGTTTACTTAGTAATAGTATCTGGCCATATCTGTTTAGAACTAATGTTTTTCTTAAAGCTTCCATTCTTAATGAAGTGGCATGTGACGTGCATATTGATCACAGGGAAATCAGAACAGTAAAAGGAAAAGGCTGTTTATTTGTAAACCCATTCTCCTTTCTCCTGGCTTCACCATTCATATGCTCCTAGGTTTGGCTGCTATGCATTAATGTTAGGGGGTTATTTTTTTTTTCTTTTCCGGACGATCATCCATCATTGAGAAGGGTAAGATAAATGATGTATTGGAGTGATTTCGTCTCACTAATACACTCCAGAATACTCACCCTGTGGTTCTGATATGCAGTGACTGCAGTGAAGCGGGTTTCCTCGAACACAAACGTCTTAAAGTTCTCCTCTGCGTATTTCTCGCTGTCCTTCCTTGGATCCACGTACACTACGTGGAAGCGGGGCTGGTATCTGTGCATTGAATTCAGTATGATCTACAAAACACAATGAGTGGCTTCAGTCACTGAAAGAATGCTTTGGCTTCCCAGCCCTGCCCATAGAGATAGCCAGGGCCAGAGGTTATCAGGGCTTTATTCTTGTATTGAAAAAAGTATATGGGAAAAAAGCATTAAAAGTAATCAATAATATGAACGATTAGTACCAGCATAAGATTCAAATTATCTCTTTAGCTACCAGAATGCCACAAATCTAAATAATTAATATACATTATAATAAGCAGCAGTCTTGCTAAAGGTACATGTGAATCTAAGATTGTGTTAAAAGGAGGCTATATTTTTTAGAATGGGGTATAATATAACTTGAGGCTGCAAAATTGTTGTTAGATGTGGCATTTTCATACTAGGGTTAGGCTGGTACAATGCTCTCCGATTAACTAGCTCGGTGCCAATGAACACCTAAACTCTTGAACTGAAAGGGTTAAACCAATACAGTGGCAGATATATCTATTGCAATCACACATCTTTTGATGGTTTCAATATACTATTCTGGCACTGACTGGGTTAAATCTATACAAAATAACCCAGGTGCCCGTATTCTCTAAACTAAGCTAAACTAAATGGCTGTTGAAGCCAGGGTCAGGCTGTGGCATTTTCCACTCACATGGCCATTGTCGTCAAGCAGATTGTTGGTCAGCTTCAGTTTGTCAAAAGACACGATCTGCTTCATCCACTGGGCACCTTTGGCTGGAGAATCCGGGTGGTAATGGACCCTCCCTGGGGTAGCAGGGTCAGCTTTGCCTGCCACCAGCCAAGAGGAGCTATGGAAGGCATAACTAAACGAAGGAGAAATTGGATCTTTATTATAATATATTTATTATCATATAAATAGCATAAGAAAAAAAAATGTGAGGATTTGCAAAATTGTGCAAGTTTTACGAAAAATGGCATTCACAACCAGCATCTATTCTCTGCTATGGGATGAAAGCTATACAATAAATATTACTATATATATTCTGACAATTCTCACCTGTACAGATTTTATAAACTGTCCATTTGCTCTCCAAAATCAAAATCTATCAATTGCTTTTTTATATTTCCAATCTGAAAAACTAGGGGCATGGGGTTTTATCTGTGCTATTATTATTATATTGGGTGATTCTTTTTTTAAAGTTAATAAACACAATTCTAAATTAATGGAAAAGGCATCTATGTCTATATAAATGTAATTTATTTTAAAACAAATCAAGTAATACATAAGAACTCGTTACCTCATGTAATTATATTTTTAGGGCAGAACAATTACAATAAAGGGAAGATTAAATACTTTAGATTTTCATATAAATTAAAACGAAAGATATACCAGGTCTCTGCTCTAAATAACCTAATATAAGGGGTTAAACCCACACGCTAAATACCCCAGGGTCACATACAACTTTGTCCTATCCACTCATTAGTGTATTGGAAATAACTGTTATTTATTAATATTCCCCGTTTAATTTTGTCATATTCCACCAAAAACTGCTTTAATGCCCCTTAACCCTTGCCATGGTGATGTCTTAACGTTTTCACACGGCAGACGGCTTCCCACAAATTATCTACATTGTAAAATATACATTTGGCTGAAAAAATACACACACAGTGGACCCTGAATGCTCGACTCCGACAGCATTACATTTATTTATATTGCGTCAGCAGATACCGTAGCGCTGTTATAATAGGGGCAGTGAAAATATTAAACACAGACAATTTAAAATGAAAATGACATTAAAGGACTTTAAAACACACCGTTACCTAAGAAGAAGAGGACGCTGATCTGAGAAACTTACAATCTATTGGGACCCCAATGATATGTTTCCAAATAAGTTTCACTGCCCCATCACTGAAATATCATTGAGTAATTGTATTGCTATTTATTGCTATTAATATTTGTACTGATATATCATAATTATGCCCTGCACCTTTTCTACTTACATAATGATGCAACTATACGAATTCATTTTTGGTCAAAGAAATCAAATTACAATATGTCTTAAAAAAACCCCAAACTTTTTGCCTTTAAAAAATAAAATTAAAAATAGCTATGCAGCTGCACCTATTGTTTTGCATTTAAATATGTCCTCTGATTTTAATATTAAACTATTTAATACAATTGAATAGAATGTTAATTGTACATATTGAACCGTCTGAACGCCATCTGTATTCCTTAGCCGTTAGTATGATTTATTTCGTTATTTTTGATCTATATATGTTGTTTGGACTTCCCTAAGTGCTTGTACAGATATCCTGGACACTGTTTTGTTAGATTAATATCTTGCTAAGAAGGCATACAGCAAGTTGCCGATAATAAACATGAATGTACATTTCTTAACTCCCCTTGTATATAACCTAAATGAATGTGTACTCTGAGGTACAAGAGGTTCTAATAGAAGGCAATTGCCAGAATCAGAAGATATATTATACACTGAAGGACAGCATTCTTTCCAGCTGCGGAAACATATATTTTAGTCATTTTTATGGCACTGAGCTGAACCCGGAGTGTATAGGACAAAAAAACAAAAAATATAAAAATATACATTTGTAATTCTGATAACCCAATATATATATATATATATATATATATATATATATATATATATATATATATATATATATATATATATATATATAAAAAATGTTTCCCCAAGTTTTCATAGTTTATTTGACTTACCGATACCGTTTATCGTCCACTGGTACAAAGTCCATTAATAACATGTAATCAGCCATGGGATCCATCCCAAATATCTTAACCTGGAAGGTGGGGAACATACGCCTGGAAGGAGAGAAGCCAAACTGATCAGCTAAGGGAACACCGGTCCCTTATAGATACACATGATAAAAAAATCTAATTTACTAATACGAATCACGCAACAATAGAAAATACACTATTTTTTAAAGGCACATTTCTTTCTGTCAGCTGAGGAATTTAGGTGACATTCCCTTAGATTGATGACTGTTAATGAAAAGCTTTTTGATTGCACGATTATTGTGGTATCAGTTTCAAAGGTTTTGAATAGGGAAGAGACTAACTCCAGGCTACATTGATTTTTTCTCTTTACTGATAACAGTAGTGTTGTTATGGAAAATCAAAAAGTCTTGTTTTTATTTTTTCTCTGCTTTGCTTACACTGGTGTACTGCTCTAAGGATCAACCAAGTCATTTACATTGTATGGACTGAAACGTTAAATGTTCTCACCTTAAAATAAATAAATATATATTATATATAATATTTATATATAATAACATTTCTGGGTGGGAAATTAATCTTTACACACCCTCACTATATGAATAGCCACAATCGCCGCAAAAGAACCCACAATTTATCGTTTGCCTGCACCTACCGAGACAACTAATTTTGTGTTTATATTTCTATGTGCGAAAGAAATTTGTATTTCTATTTAATTGGCAGAAATAAAAATGAGTGGTGGCTAATTTATAGTGCCCCTGCAATGTAGACTAGATAATTAACTAAGTGAATCCCTAACAGGAATGCAGAGAAGCTCTAAGGCCACTTTAAGTTGCCATTTTTTCCTTTATCCTGGCTTAATTATGAGTGAGGTGTGGGTGTGAGGGCTGTGTTATTGATTGCAGAGCCATGGTTGTATTGTCACTTTAACAATGCAGAGAAGGACAGGTTAAACACAGACTTGCTGCATGGGGTAGATATTTTCATGGCCAGTTCAATTTCTGAAAAGTGCTTTTAACTAATTTACTCTTTAAGCAAGTTTCAGTGGAGTCTGAAAGTAACAAGATGTCATTTCTTAAATTCCTTTCACACTATCCACAAACAAAGCCATGGATCCTCTCTGACCAATCTTTTTCCAGTCCCTCTGGATTTGCTAAAAAAGAATATGCAGTTTGTAACTTGAGAGGTCGTTGATGTTGATCTAGTTCTGTCGTGAATAATTAAACAGCTTTCTCAAATTATACCCTGTTTAATTTCTCTACAATGGAAAATCACTATATAATAAATTATCTATCTACCTGCTGTATAAACCCTATACAGGTAAAGAAAATCATTAAAGGTACAGAAAATAGCTTTTGAATTGAAAACACACCAACCAGCTTTACCAATTACTATTTACATAAATATAATAAATATACATCTCAAATAATTGTCTGGACAACTGTTACTGCCGTTAAAGCAATGCTCGTGTTCTATATTACTTAGGTTACTTTGTTCCTCTCGTAATAGAGCATAAATGCCTATTAATTCTGAATTTTGCGCAAATTAATTTTGAGTTAATTAACTTTTGCCATAAATCTATAAGTGCAAATGAACTCTAGATTATTGTGATGCAGGTCTTTTGTGATTTTCCCCCTTTTAAATGTGAAAATATTCTTAATTATTTTTTAATGCATTTTTGTACTCTACACCAGTACTGACATATATTTAAGTACTTTTAATATATATTTTTAAATGATTCTCTATTATACAGTCCAATTTACACAATCCCAAATTCCAGATGCAATTTATGTTATTTTGAGACTATATATATATATATATATATATATATATATATATATAATGAAAATATATTTTTAATTGACATATCAGTTTTGCGATTTACTTCCAAATGCTTTAATTTTTAGTTCCATTTCATTTTACAAAATGATTATAGTGCTGAATAACAGTGATTAATTACTGATTTCCCATGATTTTCTAGCAAACACCTCCCGCACGTATTTAAATAAAGACTTAGCAAACAAGGTAAAGTGACCGCTAAAAAGTCAATTTGATCAATCACATGGATGCCGAAATCCATCAACCCAAAAGGCAAAGAAGATTTTATCGGGACATTTATCACTGTAATTCGATTAAAAACGAATTAACCGTTTTTCGGTGTACTCATCGCACTAATTATCTTTCAAATAATCCCACTTAGCTCACTGCATTTACGATTTCTACTTAACACATCTATAGTTGTTTAAATGGATTAAAATGTAAGATTTTTTTTAATTAGCAGGCCAAATTAATTGCACCTAATAGATATAGGAATTGTTATACACAGTCATAAAATATAAACTGTATCACCAAAACTGGTCATAAACATTAGTTACATTTTCACATATTTATCAATCAGCTATATGCATTTTTTTACCCAGAAGTATTTCTAATCCAAATAAAACGTGCCCCCCAGTTGCTTTTAATGCTTTATTCTATTCAGTCACCTGTTGTGAAGTAATTGGATTCAGTAACTTGGAATAATATTGACTTTGTGCTTTGAGGGGGAAATGAGAGCAAACACGAATTAACCGAATACACTGCCAGGAGAGACAGGGGTTTCCAAAAGAAGCACAGGTCAAACCCAAAGCAAGGGTCTGTATTTAATTTGGGACCCCATGCACAAGGCCAGGTACGGAAAAAGTGATGCCTGAAGAAGAGACCTAGATTGTCTTGAAATCTTGCAATCTATTACACTTCAGCTAGCCAATAAAGTTAGCATATTTACTAAATTCACAATTTTTGATGCATCAGCTAAAGACAAGGCTACCAGCACCAAAGAACTGATACTATAAATACCCAGGCTACCTTTGCTCTACATGGGGTCAGTGCCTCTAATACACACATATGAGGATCCAAAGATTATTACACTAGGCTTACAGTGATTTCTGTTGCCTGTTTTTAGTAAATCTGAAGCTGTGTTTGTGGATAGGGTTTATACATTGTTTATTGCACAGTCCCTAGAATCAATCTGTTAGTTGAGGTTGGGATAGATATGATTTTATGAGATACAATATTATGTATGGGAGCTGTACTAGACTAATACAACAGAGATCTCAATTATCAGGCCTTCATGAAGTAAGTTTGACAATTTGTGCTATACTAATATTTTAAAATGATAGAAACCATAAATTAATGGGTGCTCTTTGTAAACAATTATACAATGGTCTCTGATAAAAAGTATAGTTTTTATAAATATATATATTTATATATATATATATATATATTACATTACAGGATGGTATCTTGATTATGTTATCCTGTATATAATTAGTGTCTAACATGCCCCACAGGGTAATGAAGTTATGCACCTTAGATTTTGTGTATTACTTGCATTATTTTAATTTCTAGCCAATTATACAAAAGAACATCGCTTATTTTAATCAATCGATCAAAATGGTACCAGAAGTGAAACTTATAATTGTACGTGGGATGTCGCCAGAAAGCAACATTTAAAAAAAATAAATAGGACACATTTTACAAGAATACCAAAAATGTTGTTACTCTTTTGTGTATATATATATATATACACATTTACATATATACATTTAAAGGCCTGTATTATACAAACGTTGATGATTTCCCTATACGTGAATAAATACCCAACATATATTCTATTAGTTATTAATTGCAGATAATAATAATAATAATAATAATAATAATATAATATGTTAAGTCCTTTATGTTGTGAATGTAGCTGAGTGGGTAGCAGTTATTAAGCAGGCTCGCTGTGGACTGATCCTGACTCGGTAAAGTGTTAGCTCCAGATTAGTCTGTCGCAACTCACTTCTGGATTCAGTATTAACACGCCTAGTCCTTTTCAGTATAGAAATCTGCGTATTTTTGCAATAATCCTAGGGGTCTTTATGCAAAGAATCACGGCTAGGGTGTGTGGTGACAGTACGCTGAAAAGGATTTTCAAGAAATAAAGGCAGGGGTATTAAGGAATATATAACTTCGGATCAGCGTTTTCACAAGGAATCTGCTTCTAAAATCGCATTGTTTAACGCCTAATGCTATAATGTGCCAGAACTGTTTATTCTAGACTCAAACCAGAAAAGAAATGTCTGAAAATACGTGTGTTATGTAGATTTGTATCCCAGTGTAAGTATGTTTAGAAATACAAGGAATATAAGGACTAAACCTTCCTTTCTTCACTTAATATATTGTTGGGGTAGTTTGAAAAAGACAAGCAGCTGGTGCAATTTGTCCTGCTAGAATATGAAATCGAGAAAAATTGAGCTTTATGTGGGTTATTTCCTTTTCACATCCTGTAAGCGAATGAATACAATTAAACCAAGAAATATCTCCACTATGAAATCATATTTTCCATTCCCAGCAGCCTTGTTGGTTGGACAGACCTGTTACCCCCACCCTAGCCATGGACAGTATTTGGTTTTGAGTAGATATCTGGCAGGCTTGCAGGGTTTGGTATGTGATCAGAGAAGCAACAGGTTCAACTGCAGAGGAGGACTTCAGCAAACATGGAAGTAAGAGGACGCTTTCAATTGTAATATAACAAACAAAGCCATATTTTAAGAAAGTTCTTACCTTCCAGCTTTGGTGACTATCATCTCCGTGCCTAGCTGGTTGAACTCATCCCAAAGAGCCTTCATCTCCAGCTGGACTGTGATGTTGGCCACCTTGGGGTTCTTCTTCACTGGTGCCTTGCTAGTGCTGTTGTTGCTGTTGCTTCCTGGGGTGGAAGAAGAGGAACAGCTGGAGGAAGAAGCTCCGTTCTCAGTCTCCGGGCAGGCATGGCTGGAACCAGGGCCAAAGCTGTACGAGTGCTGGGCTGCCGAGCAGGGCTCGTAGTGAGCTTCGTGCTGGCTGTAAGGGTCCCCAGGTGAAGGGGAGAGATGGTAGCCCCCTGAAGCATTCAGGCTGCTCAAACTGTTGGCCGTGAAAGCTGCAACATCGCAAAAATGGGACAGCTGGGTGAGCCAGGGGCTGGAAATTGCTGAAATCATTCCAAAAACACAAAAAACACAAATAAAAAATAATAATAGGAAAGGGCAACAGAAAGAAGAGTGGGATTTCAAGCAAGGTCGACTTCTGGGATATCCAAGCACTGGTGCAGCTTCTCTAAGCCCACCCTACCCCTCCTAAAAGTAGTCTGTGCACTTGGGAAAGGTATTGGGGGGTGCAGAAGGTTCCTTGCTGCCCCCTTCCTTGTGTTTGCTCTGCCCAGTAAGTTACACAGAGGAGAATCTTATGCCTTGAGCCGCTAATGTCCCAGAATGATCTGAAATGAAGAAGACGCGGGCAGCATTCCCGGGTTGCAAGCAATGCCTGCTCTCTGGTTGTAAAGGGTCCTGTCTCGCTCTGTCCAACCGGGGCTCTGCGGGCCAAGTTCTCGCAGTCCAGAGATCCTGCTCCCTGCGTGAGCTGCAGTTCTGCGGAAAAGCCCTTGGCTACAGTGCTGAGAGCGAGTGTCTTATCTCCTTTTCTTGCACAGACAGGCAGGGCCTCCCCTCTCGCCAGAAAACCGGTTCCTATTTCTATTTAGATAAGCAAACGGTGGAACCTGCAGGTAATGTGCCCTTTTCCTCGCCTGTGGGACCCTAATGGGATGATTGACACAGAAGTGCCTCTTCTTAACAGTTTCCTCTTCATGACACCCACTTTTCACTGCAGTTATATAAGGCGTCAACCTCTGAATACCCCCTCCTCTCTCTCACTTCTGCCCTCCCCTTCCTATTGTTAAAACAATAGACATACACACTTGTAGTGACCTCCATCCACAACAAAACAAATAGGGCATTTTTTTTCTCCGACTAAAAGCAAACAAGAGTCACCAATGGGGTGGAATAACGCTCCCTACATACCCTCCCTGCCTCTTACTGCTGAGGGTCTGAAGGGGCTCATATCTTGGGCTTGTCCTCATGCCCTCCCTGGATGCATATTGTAAGCTATATTCATAAACAGCCTATTGCAGATAATGACTGGATTAAATGCATTGGAAATAAGAAGGCTGCTGGGATGGTCTGTATTTAGGTAGGTTTCTGTAACCCCAAGTAATACAGTTTAGTCCTTTTTTTCACTGGTAACAAAATTATTGCCCTTTTTTCTGACACTAAAGGGGTTCATTTCTTCTATTCTTTATTGTCCTATATATAAAATTTGAAAAAGAAGATCTTGAACACACTGGGTGCCATTAACTTTGTATATGGGGACTATTAAAGGTTTGTCATAGGTTAGTCTATCACTTGTTATATATCATTTATCAACTAAGGAATCTATGCCAATTGCATTTATTTATTACAATTTAAAAAAAAAAAAAAAATTCCTAAATAAAGTCATATTGTTTGTACTATTTATAAGTCAAATCAATGTTTGTCGATCGCTTTATTCGAATACACTATACGTTTTATTTGCGAAGTGGGTGATAGGTAAAATAAAGATCTTTTTTAATAAATCGCTGTTTAGATTTTTAACAACTCGCTATTTGCGAAAACCAGATCGAGTGTGAAAAACACACATTTACCTCCTGTTTAAAATAAATTGTATATTTTTGAGATAAGCCTTTGTAATATAAAAATAAAGTCACATTGTCAGTATTTAATTAATGTTGCATTATTATTTTTAAAAAATATTTTTATGTTATTAAAAATAGTGTTAAAAAGTATGAAGTATTTTTTTGCTGTGATGCTATATAAAAGTAGCATTGTATACCGGCACACGTAAAATACATTCATGATTCCTTAAACAGAATAGGTGTTACATCACG